>NMRA01000102.1:856564-894827 GCA_002633005.1 Phoronis australis | reverse complement strand
TTTTCTGAATCTCGTAGAGCAGGACGACTGCGTTTCGCCTTCGGACGTACACTTCATAGATATACTTCTCCCCGCCATTTGTATAAATTCTGTTGACCTCTAGATCTGTGGCTGCGCATGCGTTGTTGTAATGTTTATAATTTGTTTAGCGGTCGGGATACTAAATTCTTTGTAAACATTTCATTCGTTTGTAGTATTTACAACGATTTTTTTCAAACTTTTTGCACAAATTGAAAGTTAATAACTTTTTGAACTCCATGTCACATCAAAAAACCGGCTTAAACGGCGTTAAGAGGTTTTTTTCTTCTATAACTCGGACCATAGGCCTTTAATACAGTAGCTATTCAAGAAATAGTCAATCCAACTACATGTAACAGACAGTCGAAACTAACTGTCAAAGGCTAGAAAACGAAGCGATGAACAGTAACAAGTCCGACTTTTGAGAACCACTTTTGTCCACTGAATAACGGGGATGAAACAGGTTCTAAAATTAAAATGCGGGAATGTTATATCCGACTACGACACCAAAGAACACCACGGGCAAGCATTATTTTAACAACTCCAACAGGTCTGATGGTGCCCTGACGTTTGCAGTCTGTGAAGAAGGCCACTTGAAAGCAAGGTTCACAAATGCATGGAAGAAACACCCAGGGGTATAACAAAGGGACATAACGTGATTTACCATTTCCTAAGCACTCGGTGGTGCTGGCCGTATATTGTATTTGCTAAAAGTGTTTTAAGTAGAAACTTTACGTCGCATCGGAAAGATGCAATACTTCTGGCTCGTCTGAAGCTGACGCCTAATTGCTGCATGGCGTCCACAGCCAATTTACACGCTGTGTCTTCTAGGGACACGGGTGTCCTTTTGTTTCTAAACTCTTACTAAAAACGCTTGCCATGTGAGTATTTATGGAGGTAGTCCATATATTCCAGCGATACTGGACCTGAAATTTTGAAAAAAGTCTAACAAACGGGACATGTGTGTCCCCACTTAACGCGAAGGTTGAAAGTCAGACTCAGCAAACCAAAGCGTAGCCTTTTGAAATTTCCTTTTTGATCGAATTATGAGGCCCATAGATAGTACCGGTGAGTTTTTCATTTTTCTTTGATTTAACGGAGAATTACGATTCAGTAAAGCACCCTGAAAGCCCTGACAACCTTTTTTTATTCATACTCGAAATGGAATTCACAGATGCAGTAACACCCACGCATGCCGACACAAGAGCCAGGTGTTCGCTTACCATTGCGTCGTGGCGCTTCCTGTAGGTTATTGGTTGACTAAACGATGAGACGGATAACGCAACGTACTGTACATCAATAAACCCGTTCATGTAAATTACAAAAGTACATGCAGACTAAAACAAGAGAGAAATTAACATTAGGCAGGGAATGAAATAGTTACCTGTCGGAGTTCTGTTAGTAATTGAGAACCCAGCTTTCTGTCCGCTCCATCCAAGGCCCTTCGTCGGGATACTAGCGGGATTCTTTGTGTAACAATAACTTAAACAGTTCCCACCATGCATTTTCTTAGTTTTTGAAAATTCAGTAAGCTAATATGAAATGAATACCACAAAATCTAACCAAAAACTTCTTTTATGCTAAATAGTCGCGAATTTTTAATGTGAAGAAAAATTTGTTATTTACAAGATTCCCGCCAAATAGTGTAATAGGTGGAAGACGATTGGTCACTTGCAATGGCGGAACACAGCCATATCAGAAGACGAGGACAGTTTTGAGCGATAACTGAGTGGACACGGGCATCACACTCAACTACTTGAAGATTAAGACTTCGATTTCCCACTAAACGAATTTTCGTCGGCTGTGAGGAAGTATGAACATGACAAACTGGCAAGAGAATTGCCACAAACATGTGTAAGTCACAACCAAATGAACCAAGAGGGGTCAATATTCACAAAATGAATACATGTACTTCATAATCACTGACAAAGTCCACAGGAAAGCTGGGTAACTCGTATTCACTATATTTCCGGTCTAAACAAAATGCATTAGACTACGTGTCGTGGCACTCGGTCTGGGCAGGGGTTGATCGAGTGCCTGGCATCACTCGCCCTAGAGTTGAAGCAGTGTGTTCGTTATTTATAAAATTTGCAAATAATAATTTACGTTCGGACGAAACATTATTACTTGAAAAGTTCCGAACAAAACGTTGCTCCCGACTGAATCGCATGATCCCCACTGACATTCCACACTCTCGTACGGCCCACAAACCGATTCTGTTTCTGCACAACATGTATTACAGCCTGTACAAACACAATCTTTTATGTATGAAAAAGGCGGCTTTCCGCGGACTTTCCTCATAACTCCTCAGTAATGAAATGGTAAAAACAACGGCGGAGACGGTTTTCCACTCATTACGTAAATGTACAACCCCAATAACAGAAAAAAATATTTTTTGTGAAATTTTTAGATTGTTTCTTAGCAGCAGTTCTACTAAAGACAATTCAATCTCTTAAGATATGTTAATAAAATTCTTTTTGAGACACAAGTTCATGGTGGAAACTCTTCAAATACACGTAATTAGTGCAAGAGGTGAATCCACGATCCAAAAGGGTTACCAGTGGTGTGGACGTAGGGGGTAAGGCGGGGACGGTGGGGTTGTGTGAAAAGTTTGAACTATGAATATTTGAGGGCTACTGAAAAGAATGAGTGTGGTCGGGGCGGTGAATGTGATGCTGACACCAACTGAAAGGAAAAGTGACTTATGGAGGTTTGATTTGTGGTAGTGGGTGTATTGGTAGTGGCCTTGGTGTGGGTGGAAAGTGCAAGGTAAGCGGGCCGGAAGGTTAGGGTTGTTTTGAGGAGAAAAAGGGGTAGAATTGGAGATGTTGGTCTGTACATGATGATTTATTGGTAGTACTAAGGATGATAGGCAGGACAGATGATGGAGATGGATAGGTGTGGTGTATGGGGTATAGGTCGAGAAACAAGCGGAGACACGTACAGTACGTCTGTGTAGGTAACCCGCACGGAAATTGAACTGAAGCATTTCAGATGCAAATAAGGGAAATTTCTATAAAAAAGTGACAGTAATGAGCATGTACAGTAAGAGCTGGTCAAACTCATGGCAGGTGAAAGCATACATGTACACCAAGTGAAAGGCTGCATAGGAATAAGTGTAGCGCCGCAGCCGGCATTAAGGAANGGGTGATATTGCGAGCCCATATGCGCACATACATTTATTCAACGGGTGAAATACCATTTATATACAGTTCGGTGTTCAACGTATTTTGAAGGCCGCACAAAGTACCCTGAGGAACCTAACCTGCGGAACAATTTTCAAAACGTCTGCTATTTCACCAGGCCCCAGTTGCATAAAAGTTATACGCCGTATATCAACAATGACGTCGCATAATCACGCGTCACGTCGCTATTGTTGAACAATGCACTTGACGTCATGCAACAATCAAACTTATCCAGCGGATAACTTTTGGAGCTTTGTGCAACTCAGCCCTGGTGATTACTTTCGAGCATTTACACTACACTGCAACAAGTTGGTGTCTGTGTTAAGCTCGCGTTCGGCACAGTGACGACACATTATTTCTTAACAATACAGTGAGACGAAATTTCTGAAACTTTTTATGGCGTGGGTATATTGAAAAGGGGTCAGTTGCTATTGAATCCATTCACTCGTTTTTAAGCCACAGACTTCCTACGAAGATATCAGAGACGTCGATTGAAGAAAAAATACCACTGGCGTTCACCGACAACCATTGCAAAGACCGCAATGCTACTATGTAAATCAGTAGTCTGGCACCAGTAACGAGATATTTTTGTTGGAATTTTCAATTGTGCTGAACACCCCTGGTATAATAATGACACCGGCAATTCGGGTGGGCTATGTGGATCGGCCTCGTCCATGAAACGGAGATATTCCAGGCTAAAGAACGAACCACATCCAGGTACCCTACAACTATGAGCAAATCAGTTGGAATACTCAACCATTCCTCAGACGAAGACTTCGTGAAAAACATTGTGGAGATTCTTGAAGGACCTTTCTTTAACTTGGAGTGCTTTGTCGGTGGTCGGGACATGGTAACCTCTAAGCCGGTTTCGACAGTCTTTGACTATTTGGAGCGCTGTATAGAAAATCACTCTAAGTTCCTTGTTGTGTTGTCCGCTGATTTTCTTTTAACGGAAAGAACCCAGTTTGAACTGCATACCCTCCTTTATCGCTTCACCCAGGGGAATTGCAAGATTGTCTGCATATTGATTCCAAATTGCGAAAAGCATATAACATACAGTCTGGCTGCATTGGAGAAGAATAAACAGATCCATTTCATCAGGGCAAGGGAAGGCGGTGGATGTCTCTTCCACACAGCTAAATCTATTATTAAAGCATTTTCAGGTATGTCTATTATACCATTTCCTATAAATAATGCTATCCTTTTAAGTTAGGAAGTTGGCTATGAATTGACTAGCTCATTTGTGAGTTTTTAGTTTCCTGTACCACATAGTACGAAGCTATAAGACAAAAAACTATGGACAATTTACACGTACAAATTTTATGGGCCATTAATTAACTCCGGTACTCAACAGTGGCACAAGTCTTAAAACAATGGTAGTTAAAATGTTAACGTCTTATCCATTACGCTTCTAAAACCTATTGCATGAAAATCAATTGACTGTTTCGATTCATTTGAGATGGTCTGTCAAAAAAATTAAAAATCTTTATCAGTTTGTGACCCCAGACTATAAGTGTACACGAGTGATTGACCATTTTTGGCCTGGTTCCTCAATTTTTTGTATTGGGTATAATACGGCTCTCATTAATCATATCACCAATGGATGGAGACTGAAAAAAATTGGAATTTAAAACGTATGGAATCTGAGAAGATAATTGAAAACTAGTTTTCATTTTGCGAGTCTTATTGCGACCTCATGCGGGCGCTTGTAGGCCTACTGTCCGCTTACTCTTTTCTAGAACAATTGACTTTGAAAAAGTAAAAAATTAGTTGGAAACAGACTCATAGGAAACAAAATCACAATATGAGTGAGAGCGAATACTCTTCGCTGATGTGATTGGCATCAATACGCAGTGTACTGCATCCGGTTGCATGAAACAGTCCCAAAGAGGAACTTAGCTAAGTTCCTTAAAAAACTTTTGCATGTTTTCCGTCTTTTCTCACAAATGTTGTATTTTTCTATGATCTTTATTATAAAGTCCTCTTTTAGTAACGACATTTCCTAATAAATAAAAGTAACAATAAACTGAGCCTTTAATTGAGTGGTAATAATTAATGACCTAACGTAGTCCTTAAATTATGGGTGTCGCATGAAAAAATCCCTCTTATTTTTATTGGTATTGAAAACTTAACATTGAGTACGCTCTCGATTTGTATCATAACCAAACACCCAAATAACAGTGCGATTCTAGCAGCATAAGAAAGGACAATCAGTGTTTTCACAAGCCCACAAATACGCAGTAGATTTGGGGAAGTTCAGTTGAGTCCCTATTTGGGACTGTTTAATGCAACCGGCACGGATTTACTGCTTGAGATACTAGTCGCTCGGTTTAAAGTGTGCAGACGATGTATAATCTCACACATGTCACACATAAGAAATAATATAATGTCTAGAAAAATTACATTGAACAAGTTACAAAGAGCACCTACATGTACTATTTACATTCCGTCCTTTAATGTAAAAATCAATTCTTCCCAGAATTTCTGTTAAGACATAACCAATGTACGACTTATCTCGTGTCACCGATAAAAACATTTTATCGTTTGATTTAGATACATGCAACGTTGTCAGAGTGTCAAGATTCCCAATCCATAAATACAAGTTTGCGTTTGGTGCACGTGACAACAGAGATCGTTTTAAAAGAGGTGAGTGCCTGCTTACAGTGTAGATGTCGTAGCAAAGGTATTGTATAGGTCTGGTTGGGCCTGCACCAGTGTACATGTAGGTTTAATGCCTACAACTCTTTTGTGAACGTTTCCTATTGTGATTACGATTTGTTAAACTTTCCCACTTTGTTGGTAGTAGGACTGTATTGAATGTCTTGTTCTGCACCTTTTTGTACATGTACAGATGCATATATTCATGTTTTCGGTTGGGTATTTACACATTTACAAAAAAGGTTACGTTTTGCCATTATGGCGTTTATTGTTCTCTTTACGTGCCTGAAAGGCTATTCATACGTACAGCAAACAAACTATACCAAATTTTCCAGGACTCGACTTTGTCAAATCTGACAAACTTTGTTGCACTTTATTGTTCTGTCTCTTTTAAGGGCGCCGCCGTCGAACAACATGTGCACGGTAACATAGTTTACTGTTTTCCCATCAAAGTTCACGTTTAAAATAGTTGAAATAATTTGGCTCTAGAAACGAACATCTCAACACTTAGTTAGAATTTCACCAAAAGTTTCTTGTGAAAATCAAATGCGCGGATTAAACCTGTTTCGACAACTAAGCTGAGAAATGTTTTAAACACTTAACATTCTGCAACACATTTTCGGACAAAAGCTGTTTCACACCTATTCTATTCATAGTGATTTACATATACTTCATATTACCCCTTTTTTAAAAGGGAAAGTGAAGGCGCTCTGAAGAGAGACCTTTGGTAAAATCAGCTAAAGAAATGAGGAAGACTATACCAACGACAAATCAAGTTACACCGGCGAAGATGTCGAGAAAGATCTGGAAGATCTTTGTACATGTAACCCCGAAACTGACAAATAATTCAGGCAGGCTTAACTTCTCTAAAAACATGCAACGAAAACAATCTGCACGAACTACAACTTTAATTTCCATTCAAGGTTAACTTTGGGACACTTTGGAGCATTATATCTCAGAAGCTGGTGCTCCATATTTTGCACAAAGAATTATCCGAAATATGTTTCTTAGAATTGTCGTCGATGAAAAAAAATCAGAAGCTGTGTAAAACAAAAATGAAGTGGTTATTTAGGAAATTGTACCAGCGTTTTTGGAAACATCTTTACCATACTGATTTTGGTCAAGTTATTGATCTTGTTGTTTGACTATGGATATACGTTTAATTTTGGCTAAGTATTTTCTTAAAAATCAAGGTCACGTGACCTTATTACTGGGAGGTTGCTGTAGAGTCAACAGTCAGATTTTACGGATTTTCTACTTTCAGAAAATATGTACTTTTGCCGAGTTGAAGTCTCTAGTTTTGTAGGTATTTGGCTAAATGTCGACCAAGGCTTACTTAACCTTAAAGATAATGACTAAACATTGACGGACCTCCCGTGACTCACACCCCGTTCTCGGGTAAATCATGGATCAGGGGCCGGGAACTAATATTTGCACTCGTAATTGAGCTAGAACATGTTTTGTAATTTCCGTTCTTCTTTCGTGATAACTCAAGATAAGTGTCTATTATTCTGTGCTCAAATACGTTATAGTTTAGGCAAATGAGTTTCTAGTCCAAAGTCGCATGTGATGTCCCATATATTCGATCTAAAATCTCAATTAAAAGCACATACTCAAAGTTTTAGCCTCAACGATGGGGTCATTTAGTGCGAACTTAGTTTAGAAAGTTATTTACCGAAGCCATTTTGCACTCGAGCACAGAATATCAGTCACTCATTATGAGTTCGCACAAACATAGATTAGAAAACACCAAAAAATAACTGATTTCAAGTTCTATTTTAAGGGTCCGTAATTTAGTCTTTTTATTTTATCACGCTTCTCAAATTTAAGGCCATTAGTTTGAGAAAAAGTTTCACAGTTCCATATGAACATAAGCAACTCCAAGCTACATGTAAGTGATAACTACAAAAAAAAAGCGTCCACAGCCGCCATCTTCAGTGTCAATTTTAGGTGAAAATGGCACATTTGAATAACTCAAAAATAATGACAACATTGTATTCTAGGCAAAGATTGCAATACTTCAGCAAATTTCCAAGACACAATCTGTTGAAACTTTCCTTATTTGCAGCACACGTGTTGTTTACATATACATGTTTGTAGCTTCTGGGTAAATTATAACAAGCATGCAGTTTAAAGAAGCGTTTAAGTGTGATTTTGAAAACAAAACGGCCGCCATACCCGCCATGTTTGATATTATCATGACGAAATACAACGACGCTTCGAATTATTAAGACGTTGCAAGTTGAATTATAAAGTTTATATTAATTGACAAGTAATGCATACACTTGCAAATTACGATAGGCCAACACAGACCTTATTCACACAGTCGCCATTTTAGTAGTGTGCCTTTTTTAAGTTAAAATAATTGCATTTGATACATGAATATAAAAAGGCACGCGAAAAAATCACGCTTTGAGCTTTGTGTTGTATTTAAGCGTAAAATGCATTGTTTTTAAAACCTAAAAAGAGGCCCACTTTTAAATGGCAACTGCATGAATAGGCTGTATACTTGAAAAAATTTATTTTGCTAAATTGAAATACATAGAAAATGCACCTGAGCACTGTTTCATGCAGATTTTAACTTTCTGTGAGTATGCATGAGGTCATTATCCAGCAACTTGTGTAGATATACGAAGAAGTGTGGCCCGGTTACAAGGTGTTCTGTCTCGTTAAAACAGGCCCTCATCAACATGCTGTTTTGGACGTTAAGACTGTAGTAGTGGCCTTCGCAGCTGGCTCTCCGAAAGTCATTCTAGGCAGAGGTATCGAACTTCATAACTTAGGACAGAACAAGGCAGATCTTGTCGTTGAGGTAAGTCAGTATTCATGTTTTTACATAGATAAAATGTCTTCTAGGAAAGTTATGGATAGCAAATCCAACAGAGTATCTCGGTGCTGTTTGATTCCAGAGTTGCTGAATCCTAGTTTTTCATCATACGATATTAGTTTCAAATTAATTGCAATGGAACCTAGACACGAGTTAAAGGGTTTTCACAAGCTTTTGAATTTGCTTCAACAAACCCGTCTATTTTCATCCACAAAATAAACGTCGACAAAAGTTGGCGGTCTCAAAGTCACGGTTAATAAATATTATGAAGAGTGCACGTAACCTCCATTTCCCAGAGCGTGACCGAGATAAACAAGTGAAGTACGCATGAACTTCTGTATCTACCCCATGTAGACGTAAAATATCCCCACGTTTCTCAATAATTTATCAATAATTCCACAATCCGCTGATGATAGCATGTGGTATACGTCGAAGTGAGGAATTGGCGAGGACAGATGCTGTAACAAAGGAGCTTGGAAAGGACGGAATAGGCTAATGCCTGAATACGCAAATACGCCTGGACGATCGATCGGGCTCCTTGTTTAAAAATGACTCATTCACGGTTTTAGTTAGTGAATTTAAATGACTGTCCAATCTTAAGCCAAGCAAAGTTAGCATTACGCCTACTCCCTACTGCAATGGCTGCACCTTTCGGGTTATTATCTTAGCATTGAATTCTCTCTTGTACTAGATTCTCCAGCAACGGCGGCCCAATTCTTCACGGATTTTCAATGATCAGATTGTTTCGCTCATACGAAAGCCAAGTTGAGTTTAATGACTCGCACTCCCAGTCATTATGAGTTAGCACCTAAGGCTTTTGTTAATTGGCTGCTAGATTAATGCGACAGATTCAATATGTACATACAGTTGTCAATGTGGGTAACATGACAAGAAACTTAAGTTGAAATCGTCACTGGTTACTCAGTATCTGTGATGTTGTTTTGAACAGCAATGAGCTTGTTGGTGAAGTCTGTGCAAAAGAAAGGCAGAAGACCAGGCATGGAATTAGCAATTAGAACAAATCCAGTCAGAACAATTATTGGCGTCATGACAATAACAACAATTTTATCGAGCAGAAGTGGGCGTTAACAAGCAAATGGCAAGACAAGAATGACGTTTAATCATCACGGCCGATAAGTCTGTGATTGAAGAAGATCAACGTGACCAACTACCCATATATAAGTAATGGAGACGACATCGTACCACCTGTATCAGAGCAACCAGGCTGGGAAAGTGATTTGACTGTACCGGACATGTGCAACGTGGAAGGTATTAGAGGTCACGTAGAGGTGTGGGTGACAGTAGTAGACAAGTGTGGCAGGCAACTTTAAGACTTAGCTTCACCAACGTGACGTCAGGTATTATGGCCATTAACAACCTACTCTTGTCGACAAGAAAAGTGACTAAGGGATCTACCTGTGCTCATTGTACCTGAGAATTCTTGTCTCATCTTCGCAAAGCAGGTATGCCGTTAAGCCCAAGTGAGAAAGTGCACATTTGCGTCAGTTAGTGTCAAATTTCTCTCACTTTATATTGATACGTCCAATATCCATCCAAGTTCTATGCGTTACCATGCACTCATGAGGAGTTGCAAAGTTGTCTTGGGGCGGTGATCCAGTACGGAGGGTTCTCTATCCGTATTTCCGAGACTACGCAACCTCTACATGAAGTATTACGGAGAAACGTTGAATGGGTCTGGGGACCTGCACAAAGCGAAGCTGCAGAAGTTCTTGCTGTGTATGATGTTAATCGCAAAACAATTTTGCAGAGCGATGCTAGTAACCATGGGATTGGAGCTACTCTTTATCAGGTGCAAGATGATGGTTCACTGATGTCAGTCTCGGCAGCTTCGAGATCATTTACTGACACAGGAAAACGATATGCAACCATTGGAACGTTCTTGTTGGCATGCCTATTGTCATTCGTACTTGCCTTTGATTACGTTATTGAATGACGTTGATCTTGATAAGCCTCCGTCTACGTTTAACGCGGCACCGCTAGGCTATACGGTAGAGTATATGCCAGGGAGCCATAACGTTGCAGCTGGCGCTGTTTCCAGATTCGACTCCTTAGTGGTTGATGAGCTTGTTGCGTCAGAAACTGAGAACTTCCTGAAACACCTTGGTGCTAAGAAGGCGTCTAGTGTCACATTGAAATACATAAAACTCGGTGTTAAACTGGATGCCGTCTGCTCAAATGTCACTAATTGCGTTCGTTCTGATTGGGTTCGTTATTTCTCGGCTACAGGTACCTTTTTAAACCCCTACTGGGTGTTAGTGGTCACCACACCATGCAGTATAATCGCCAGGTCATACCACAGAAAATGCGACTAGATGAACACGCTTTTCTTCTTGAAGGGTATATAGGCATTACAAAATGCCGTGATAGAACTCGTCAATCCGTTTGATGGCTTGTCAAGTCTCGACACATTGAGTCGATGTTAAAAAGCTTTTCGACATGTGCGAAACTTCGAAACTCGACCTACCTGTTGATGCCGTCGATGTATCCAAAAAGATCATGGGAAACAGTGGGCAGGGACATTCTTTTCTTTCAAGGTGTATCCTCATTATTTTCAACCACTCGAGGTTTATCGAGATGATTCTCCTTGAGTCATTATATGGTCTATGCATTATTTATCATAAGAAGTCATTCTTTGCGAGACATGTTATTCCAAGCGTTGTCGATTCGGATAACGGTCCGCAATATGCGCGAGGAAGTGTGACTGTTCAAGTCTTTAGTTGGCCTCGGTGCCCTCAGTCAAATGTTGCAGCAGAGCATGCAGTGCAGACCGTTAAGCAGATGTTTGGGGAAGGGAAAGGAGACTTGCACTTAGAGTTGTTATCATAAAGACCAAGCCCACTACAGAGCGGCTTGTCACCTAGCGAACTGATTATGGGACGCCGACTACGCACAACTCTGCCTACTCATCCCGAGTTATTGATGCCGAGTTCAATCGATCATAGTTCTGTTCAGTCGAAAGAGTGGGTTCAGCGGTTACGTTCGGTACAACAGTAAGTTCACTGCCATAAAGTAAAAGATTCACCCGTACAGGAGGTCGTGTATGAAGGATATTGATCGTGAAAGACATTATAATGCGAAGGATCCCTCGCCTCGGTCTTATCATATTGCATAGGAAGATGGAAAGGTTATTCGTCATAATCGGTCAGCTTTGAGGATAACCGAATCTGCAATACTTTTAATCTCAAACAGATGAACAATGACATTGGTGTTGACCACTCAGTCACCAAAGCTTCTGGTTTACAACCATTCAGTCTCTGAGGATGGTTAGATATACAACGAGATTGTTAGAACAGTGTTAGGCTTAGTTCATAAAAGACATTTGTTCTTAAAAGTCATTGGTTTATTCTAAGAGACATTTGCCTTTTTCGAGGCTTTTGTTTTAAAGGGAAGATGTTGTAGTAGTAGCTATTAGTTGGCGTTACATAGGTTACGATTTTGTTGTGGTATATATTATCCCTGTTTTAAGCAATGGATTACTTCCAAAAATTACTACAAATGCTAATCAAATTAAAGGTATCACTAAATATAATTGTGACACACCGTTTGAATACCCTTTACGGGAGAGTTGAACATTTATTGGATATTTTCTTTCACTTCGCAGAGAATGAGGCCCCCGGCGCAGGTAATGAAATGGGTCATTGATGCCAACCCAGCGGCTTTCGCGCCGCTGATACCTAGTGTGAGGCCATTGTACTTCCTTGCTGTAAATCCGGCAAGAAGTGCAGAATGTAGCGCCAGTGACAACGCTAACCTAAACATCAAAGCCCGACTATGGCTGTGGTTTCTGCAAGCTTCGAATCCGGCGAAGGACTATCGCATCATGTTCTCTAAGACTGCTAACTTCTTCGGTGGAAATTGGTCGGACGTAACGTATCATTCACAACTTGCGTGGAATGATCAAGCGGCATGCTTTGAACTGGAGCTCAAGAAATACGGCGTGTAAGTTCGTTACACAAGAAATATGAGGAAAACCTATTCCCAAGAAGCACTACCTGAATATGCTATAGGACAAGCATGAATGCTATTTCTGAAATCCTTAGGATAGTTGAGCTATACGGCATACATGCACTCTAATTTACATGCAGAATGTTTTACGTCATTATTCTAGAAATTGACATGTTATTTCTCACAGTAGCGTTGTTCTTTAAAGACATACGTTCAGCTGAATGAATTGGACTTAGAAACAATGACGTTGGAGTGTAGGAAACTTTTTTTGAGTTCATAAATTATCTCAATTTAATTCAGCTTAACTTCTTGGAAATCGACATTTCCACCATGAGTAACCAACTTTATTTTTAGGTATCTACTCTGCGAGGTAGACCATATGTCTTTGGAAGACATGACCAAATTACCAAGCTGCGTTCTTGGAGCCATGAGCGATTATTTTTCCAAAAACTACCAGCGATTTAACGCAATGCTTAGTTCCGACAAGCGGAGAGTAACATTACGTTGCATGAGCCCTTTAGACGATGAATACCTCGACGATTTAAGCAGAAGCGCCTCCTTCTGGCAACGACAGGCGTTCGTACGTCTGCCGAAATCAATGATTAACAGGTCCTTAGACGTGACCCTGGACATCAAAGCTGGCTGGAAACATGCATATGTACCAGCAACGATTGACTTACACAAGCATGGTGAGAGGCGAGCGACTGTGTCCCTGACAGATGTTTGCAACCAAATTAAGATTTTTTGCCCCGTAGACGAGGAGAAAGAAGGGACGGAGGGGAATGAAGTAAAGATAAAAGAAATACAGATTTTTGAATTTAATTGCGAACTGGTACACGTACATGTATGTATGCATCCTTGTTTTTCGATTTTGTCCGTTTCATGAAACCTAGCTTACGACGTAAGACAGAAATTTGGTCACAATTGCTGCATATATGTTTAACCAAGTAATTTTGGACCGCATCACGGGCTAGAAATAATGGATGAAAACATTGAATGAGACTTTTTACTTTTGCTTTTGTCAGATTTGATTACTATTTAGAAATAGAAATAACTGGATGGACCGTAAGTTCTGTCGTAAGTCTCCAGTCGCTTTTCATTAAATAGGTCTCTGATTCTTCGTACCGTACTTTCCGGATCTGCAAATGACTCAGTATCATTTTTGCACGCGCGATTGAGCCCTGAGAGACCACGTTTGTTTCCTTTTAGTCGAATTTTAGTCGAAAATGGGAGTTATGAAAGCCATGTGTAATCAGTTATCTCGAAAAAATGCGTCTGACAAACAAAGCGATTAGTCTGAAAATGCCAAGAAACAGTTATGTACATGTACATGCAGTTCATGTTCTCTGTTTCCGCAGTTCATGATTCAGTACATTTCCGGTGAGATGAGCAAACTCAAATTATAATGTTAAAATCAGCGCATAGGTAAGCAACGGCATTTGTTTAGTCGACGTTTCGATTTATTATCACAAAACCTTTCGCAAAACAAGCGTTCTTCACAATACTCCAGTCGGGTATTACAGGGCAGTATGCACAGGTATACATGTAGATGTACATGTACATGTACGTTACTATGCATTGTGAGGAAAGAGGCCAGAAATGGTAGTGGGTCAGCCACAAATTGCCTCAACGTTTGAATGTGTCCCAACTTGTTGTAAACATACTGGTTTACGCTTAACATGAGTTTAGTGCAGTGATCGCCATATGCTGGCATGGACCAAGTGCAAAGTTACGTAGAAAATAAGATACCAGCTTGCATTTATGGCGGACATTATTCACTCTTGGAACGGGAACAGTAAGTTCAATCCCATACATGTAATTTAGGATTTCAATCCTATCGAAACCTAGCAGACCAATCACTTTTGTGACCATTTTCCCAGCACAAGCCTGTAACCTTCTGAGCATATATATATATATAAATATAAATATAAATATAAATATAAATATACATAGATATATATATATATATATGTATATATATATATATTCATATAAGGTCTTTCCTGATTTTGCTTTTTTCAAGAACCTCCTGTTACGAGTGTTAACAAACTCAAACTATGTGGATGTGCAAACATTAAACAAACCTTTTTATTTGTTGTCCGCTCGCCACCTGTTGTCCACACTTATTAGGTCACGTGACGTACCCAACAGGTGGCGTGCGGAACAAACTTGAAAATATTTTGATAACTGTCTATCATTTTCATTCGTCAGGCAAGTCGATTCCTGCATGGCAAAAACCTAAAGGGACCAGTTCCTGAAATAACCTGGAAAGGTGAGTTTTTATATTCATTATATTGGTGCAGGGTTTCGGATTACAGTTGCACATGTGAGTAAAGAAAAAGGTTAAAAATTAATCGATTTGGCCGGATTTCAATTTCACGCCA
Source organism: Phoronis australis (assembly GCA_002633005.1). NCBI lineage: Eukaryota > Metazoa > Phoronida > Phoronidae > Phoronis > Phoronis australis. The sequence continues at coordinate 879,789 of NMRA01000102.1, read as the reverse complement.
GGCGAGATGCATCCGTTACAACGAGCCGAATGTATAATATTTATACTTGAAAACGGATTAGAAAATATTTTTTACCTTCCCCGTTCTATTCTCATAAGAAAGTAAGATGGGTGGCTATTACATGTAGTCTGTGCTAGAGTACATTATAGTTTACCTCAATAACTGGCACACTTTGGTTTGCACTTGATGACACCAGCATTTCAAGTCCGAACTCATAATGTCAGGATTTTACTCAAGTGTTTTCTTAAATCTATGGATAATCAAGTTCCAGCTTAAACGACATGTAAATAGTCATCTGCCTAAGTCACTGCTGTGCTGAGTCACAGGCAGATTTACATTGACACCGTTTAAGGCGAAGGCAACCTTTTTCCATGTCATTTTGAACTAACATAAGGTTGGTTGGTTATGCTAGACATATTTTCGACTTAATTACAGCTTTTCGTAATTTTATAAATTACTCGTCCGCTACTCCGGAAGTGACGTTTTATGAGGCAAGCGTTTCCCGCCACTTGGTTTTGCGTTGACTTTACCGTGCGAATCTTTTGTTTTGTGCTGTTTTTCAACAATTGTCGCCACCACTTTCCATCGGCGAGTATTCTGCGGCAAGATAGGTTAGTAGAGAACTCAACTGCGTTGGATTTAGGGATTGTTTAGTGTGTTGTAAGCTGAAAATGGCTGGAGTCGGTGACCCGTATCACAGTGACAGTAGTGTGAGTGACGGAGACCTTGTTCACAGCAGTGGTGACGAGGAATTTTTTCACGGACATTCAGTGGGTGGGTACATGTTTGAGCCCGAGTACAACGAGGCAGAGTACACACAGGCACAGGCAGCTGTTGAGAGAAACGAGGCGGCTACTGAAGACAGACGTGGTGACACATCTTGGTGCAAATGCACTGTGTGCGTTGTTATGCCTACCTCAATTGAATGCTTGTGCTGTTCCGAGTTCCACATCAATTATCTTTTTGGTCTCTTCCTCCATTAGAGTGTATGTGGTATACTTGGCGGACCGCCCTGGTGAGTCAGACAAGTTCTCCTTCTCCATGAATTCCGCCACCAACTCGAGATGTTGTGACATGTATGCGTCATTGACAACTGGTATTAAATAGGAATTCTGAATGTTGTTGAATGTTGTTTTCGAAAAAAAACTTGACTTTTCCAAAGTCCATCATTGTCTTCACCGACTGAAACGTGTTTCCAGTGAAGAGCACACCACTGGACATGGTTAAGTGGACCTCCGGCATACCACGGACAGAGGAACAACTGTCCCACTTGCCAGAGTGTCCCGTGACACACTCCCACTGGATGGTGACCTGAGCACCCAAACTGCTTACATTGTGTCGTGTGACTCCCTCGCCACACACCTGGCACCTTCTAAATAGCTCCAACACTTTAGACAAGTCCACAATAAACTTATCAAAGTTTGGCTCACCGATCTGTTCACTGGACGACGAACTGTCCTCTTCACTGGGTGTCGAACTGGGCCTGTAATCACTCCCACTACTCAATATCGCTGCAGGGCTGCTTAGAGGCTCTGGGCTGGAGAAAACAGCACAGGGTGAATCACTACTGGTTCCAGGAATTGCACGCTCTGGGGTACGTTCGGAGGCACGGGTGACAGTAGATGAAGTGCCTCCACTGGCTCCAGTCACTGTACTGGCCACAGCTCGCGAGGCTTCTCGCTTCAAAAACGGACTTCTCGGGGGTGGCGACGGGGAACTGCCGGGAATCAACACAGACGAAATGGCATCCTTCTTCAGACGTTGTTTCGCAGGGACCTTCAACAGTTCAGCGTACAAATCCCTTTCAAAATCGGACGGCAGAAAGTGCTTGCCACACACACGGTAATTCTCCACTGCTTTGTACGTTGCGTGTACGGGTAACGCTGCGTTCTTCACTCGAACGAGCCAAGTACGGCGAAGTTTGTCATCTATCGGAAAGCGATGCAAAGGTACTCCCAAAGCGCGCGTGAGCCGATAATTAGTACATCCTGGTACGCAGCAACTGTGTGGCATGTTGACTGACTAGTAAATGAAAGCAAACGACGACGGAACTTAACACAACCGAGGTAGAACAATGACCGACTCGGCAGCTCTCACAGTCAGACTACATGTATATGAAAAGAAATTGGCGCGAAATGCTTGCCTCCTAAAACGTCACTTCCGGCGTAGCGGACGAGTAATTAATAAAATTACGAAAAGCTGTAATTAAGTGGAAAATATGTCTAGGATAACCAACCAACATTATTTTAGCTCAAAATGACATGGAAAAAGGTTGCCTTCGCCTTTAAAGAGGCATGCAAAAATCCAGCTAGGCTTAGAGTTTGTACCTTACTGAGTTCAGGAATGTGTAATCGCTTATAACGATGTAATCTCTAATGAGCCCCAAGCCAACTGTAATGCTCTGGTACGAGTTTAGGCGAGATTCTAGTCATTTGATTGACTTCGCCTGCACCGCCGATCAACTCACTGAGGCGTCTGGTTGATTGTTGAGAACGACTTCTTTAAAACCTTGACCCGACGGAACAGGCGAACTCGATCAAGTGCAGCCGTTGTCACTTTACGCACCACGTGGCTGCATGGCAGCGTTGCTTATTAGTCGATCTCATTTCAGAACCTGGTTTACTGCGAAGATGCTCAACACCGGAGCTTAACCGACAAACTATAATCCTACAAAAGGAAGCCTGGCTTTCACCAAGGGATGAAACCAAGTTGCCGCCTAAGCCATGTGCTGGAGAAGACAGTCCACGATATCGGGAGGACGGTGTTCGCTTGGGGCGAAACTTGACAAGTTTGAAGTCACCAACAGGTGAATGGAAACCAAAAGCCTGTTAACCATTATTCACGGAATGAACGTCACAGCATTTAAAGGTTTATTCCAAAAAGTGGTTAAGTGTTACATTAAGCCTTGCTGTAGGCCAAGACCTAGGACCCATTTTAATCTTGGCCAGAAAAGAATCCTACGTTGACATCCTCACCGGTCGAGATTCGGCAACTCGACCACATACTATAGCAGAGTCTTTAGTTTGAGCGGTTTCTCGGAACCACACGCTGGTTTAAACAGACACTGTTGATGCACTATTTTATTTTGCAGTGCGTAAGGTTACGTCATACTACGTGTGTCAATTGGTTAAGCTTCTTATATAACAGACTTTCCGGTACTATCTGGCCTTCTTGACATGAACCGCTATACTGGTAACGCGTACAACGCTAACGATGTTTTTATGGAGCCTAGAGCCTATATCATTGTAAGTTTATACTATTTTTCCGCATATTACCGTAGAGTTCACTGGCTGTTTCTCGTATTTTGTAAGACTGTTTAATTAGCCCATGCTGTATTACGTGGAATATCTTTATTGTATTGTAACGTGAACGCTGTATCTCCAAAGACTTATTATTCGTCATATTTGTTTCAGTGAAACCGGCCTTGTCGGACAGTAAGCATAACGTCAACCTTGTTCAGAATAAACGTATCATATCCGACTATCCCGTGTGTTCAATGCCCATGGCTCCTACAGACACTAGTGTACATGTATCTCAAGATTTATGCCACTGACATGTATTTGATAAAACTAAATCACTAAAATGTGTTGCTAGTTACCTTGTAAAATTGGACACAGTTTGTAAACGTGATGACCCTGCTAAATTGGCGAGCCAATTTAATGATTCGGGCAAATTGCTTTTAGACAGTTTTGGAGAAAAGATGTCATCTTTCGACATACTAAGGTACGGGATCCATTCCGTGGAGCAAAAGGAGAGCCCGTGACATTCAGCCATGCATCTGTGGCGAGAAATCGTGGCTCAAAGAGACGGAAACAATGATTCTTTCGAATAATTTATTAAATCATCTACCTAATCCAATATTCTCACCGCACCGATTTACGTCGGTGACTGCAGTTTTGGTAAGCTACATATATACTAGCAAAGTTTAAAGTTTAGTCATCTAAAAACGATGTCTATGGTCTCGAGCATAATCGCGAACATTTGCTCTCACGCACTCGCGTGTTTTGGACACTTGCGTGATCGAGATTTTCTGATTAGAAACGTGATTTACACCACGTTACCTTGTGTTGTGTTGCGAAGATGAATGAATCTCACAGAAAAAAGGTCACGAAAATCACGCGAGTGAAAGAAGAATGCTTCTCGATTACGCTCATGAGCTCACTAACGTCCTTCCGCAAAATTTCATGGAATATTGAGCACGATTCCCTATTTCCGTTCGATAAGCGAATATTTCTTATCACAGATGCTTGGCAATTGTCTTGGGTGCACAGAACGTAGGCTTGATTTTATTTTCTATGGCAAGTGAGCAACTACGTCACAGAACCTGTCCTCTGTAAAGCCATCAACTTAGATTTTGGCATCTTATGAATAAAGTCGTAATTCAGGTGAATCAAGGACACAACGAAAACAAATAGTCATACATTAAATATAAAGCGAAACCTTTAGAGCTGCTGTAGAGTAGAGAGACAAAGAGAGGGAAAATACATGCTAACAATGTATTAACTTCTAACAGATGTAATATCACAAATGACGCATGGTTTTGCGTTAGTCAACCCCCTGTAAAAAGGTACTGATGTTCCCCGAATTTGTAGAATTCTTAGACCATTTGCTTCGTAATTGATTACTTATACAAACTGTTTTGAATTACGCCCATTTGAGCACAAATCACGCGGTCTGCTGAATGGGTTTTAATCACACATGTATGTACATGTATGGCTGATCATTTACATGAGTATTTTTGGAAAATAGTCAACATCAGTGTAGCACGAGAGCAATTAATCTGGCTTTGGAACAGATACGTCGTAATGGATGATGCAGGGGTCCGTTATTTCGTCTATGACCTGATACTCCGTAAATAGTCTTCACGTATATGGAGTGCATGCATGTTCCTTGGGTAACACGTGCATTGCTCTCATTCATACTAAATAAAAAAGGCTTGTAAGCTGAGTGCGTCTTAACAACGAAATCAGGGTTAAAGCGTGTATTGTACAGCACGCGTTTTCAGGCAGAACACACTGGGGTTCCATGTACAATGTGGTTTCCGGGGGGACATTAATCATGGATTTAAGTTACAATTAGTTCGAAAAGATGTGAGACATACATTCAAACACAAGAAAAATTTAACCTCTTCGTTTTACAACGCGCGTTAAAACACAGTGCTCCTTATATAATTGAACTTTATACACATATCCGAAAACTAGTTCCCATTCCAGAGTGAAATCTCAGTTTCCGGAATAATAGCATTTTTAATTTCATGAAATCGCTTAACCTTGCAAGAGCTGCATTCTCTTGAAAATAAAAGATCGGATCAACGTATTGCTTTTTGAACCCATGCAAGAGAGATAGTATGCTAATTTTTCTCTTTAAAAACAGAGTTTCCTGGAGAGACTTGTCCTCATCTGGGATTAATCTTCAGTTACCAGTCTTCTATCGCATCTTCATCTTGATGTTTCTTCTTTTTCTTCTTCTTTACTTTCTTTGCGTCTTCAGATTCGAGTTCCGGGTCCTCTGGCACGTCTGCCCTGACCTTCTTTTTGTTTTTCTTTTTTGGAGCTTCGTCACCAAGATCGTTCAGCAAGTCGTCTAAAGCAGCAATGTCTTGATCAACAACATCCTTTTTCTTACCCTTTTTCTTTTTCTTCATCTGACTTTCCTCGAGCTCGTTCACGTCGAGTACAATTTCTTGTGTTTTGTTCTTTTTCTTCTTTTCCTTTTTGGGCAATTCTACATCCTCCAAGATGTCTGACACGTCTATCTCTTCTTGGTGCTTCTTTCCTTTCTTCGTTTTCTTTGGTTGAACATACTGTATGTCTTCTTCAATGTTGATTACTTCCTCTCTCAATGCACTACGTGGCGACCTCACTCCCAGTGTTACACCACTGTCGTCTGACACGGTGCTAACAAAGCTTGACTCACGACTCTCCGCCCTTTTCCTCCTACGTTTCTCTTCCAGTCTTTCTTCAAGCATCTGCTTCTGTCGGTCTTTTGTCTTAGTCAACCTGTGGAAAATACGAGAATCAGTCTCCAAAATCTAGTATCAAATTACTTAAGGAATTAATTTTCATCCGCCAATTATTTCCCATTTATTATTCCTTCACTTAATGTGAAAGGTTATTGTGCTGGATTTTGAATGACCCCTATATTTCATTCATAGCCTCGGGCAGGTTTTAGAGATGTGTAGATTGCGCAGTTTGAAACCAAAACCTGCTATCTAGCTAATACAGGCTTGTCATAGCTACATCTGGTGGTTGGGGTGGTCTACATGTATATGTTATCCCGAGTCGTCTTATGTAGAGAAATTTTCTTGCTAGAAAAGTGAGATGGGGCAAGACCACGCAATTTCGCACACGTAAAAAGGGGAACACGATTTCGTCAGTAACATCGGAATCGTTTCTCGTGGGTTCTAGCAAAATAACCGTCATATGAATCACTGGTCGGCAACTATCGAGGTAAACTGTAAGTTAAAACCATCTTTCAGTTGCTGGATTCAGATAGGCCATAGTCCATTCGACTGTAGGAAGTCTAGAAAATCACTTCTTGCTACGTTTTGGGGGCAAGATAATTTTGTTTTTTAAGGTCATTAAGTACTAAACTTTAAGAATCTAAAAAAAGTTCCCAAGGTTTGACTTGCACGTTTTCGAGAAAGTTAACCTAAAAAATCTGACTATTGGCAAAATTTGGCACAGAAAACCGGACCAATCTTCAAAAACCAACAACACTAGACTCAAACTGAATGATAATTTGGTTGGGTTATGTTCATTTGAAGTTACCGGACAAGAAAAGTGATAAATATTATGACATTAAGTGGAAAATTGCTCAAAAAGACAAATAGAAAATTTTTAACCGCGCCTCCTATTGGCCAGAAAACGTACTACTATATTCTGAACTACCAGAACAACAATACTAGTGCTAACCATTTGGAACTTGATAAAGATTTGATATCAGAATCTATGAACAACATACATTTCCAACGTTTTTGCAATTAATTCATTGTCATCACTTTCACATCAAAGGCTTGATGGCGCCGTCACGAAGTGAAGTGAGCAAGTCGTTGTTTATGGGCTAGGCAGAGCGAGTTGAATGCGATACTTGGAGTCGTAAATTGGCACGCCTGTTTAGCCAGTGGCGGATTTAGAGGGGGTGGGGCAAGGAGCCATGACTCCGGCCCCTAAAATATACCAGGTTCCATTTGGCAGTTCGGGGGTGCGAATGTTTCAGTGACGGGCAAAATCCTGGCTAATAGTCTTCCCTGACCCCCGTAACCCAAAATCCTGGATCCGCCCTTGTTAGCGTACGAGGTTTAAGAAAAAGAAGATTCACAAGTAAGGCAAAACGACCAACATGGCTATACTCAAATTGAAGGTGAATATTAGCGGTCTTTGAATGTTTATAATCTATGCATCGTAAGACAAATAAGTGGATAGGATTCCTCACCATCTCAGCTAAGCCATGAGCATTAATTCATGAATCGATTAGAGTGTGTTAGTCACAGTCTGGTTTACGCTCGCTCAGGCGTTGGGGTAACGAAATATTAGCTTAGTGCAGTTGTCGCATGCAAACTGGTGATTTATTCAATTATGTGCCACATTAGCGCAAAGGGTGCAATTATGAGAATAAACAATTTAGTATTTGCTATTACCATGGTGTACTTTGTTTGAACATGGATCAATAGACATTAACTACGAGTTTACTAGAAATTTTTTAAACGAAATAAATCCCAAGTCTAGACGTCAATCAACATTTTAGGAGCCCCAAAACGAAACATGTCGTACCGGGAATCGTTGCCAAAGCTTTTGGACTCCTTTTTGAGAGAGTCAGGATATACTTTGACCTGCACGTAGGCTATAATGTCTCAATCCGCCGTGCTATGGCGACTAGCTTTACAACAAGCTCAGTCAGAAACCCCCTTGGAACCGACTGTCTCTCGTACAGTGGAAATCGGTACCCCCACGTCCCAAAGCCTATATTTGTCGCATACAAGTCTTCTATTCCAGAATTCCGAAAGTGTCACACAGACAATCGTCTGGTTGATACGGTGTAACCTGATATTGGGTTGGTGCTACCTGTTTGCCCGTATCTATGATATACGGAACTCCAGGCTGCTTGAAATGCTGCAAAGATGAAGTTGTATATACAATATATATACAATGGCTGCCGGTGCCTCTCTGGTTGACCGTTATCCCACAATCCTTATCGTGCATTATAGTCAATAAGGATTCATTCGTTACCAATAAGTTCCAGGGGTGCGTCCAACAGATCAAGTTTTACAGAGAAAGGCGAGAATACAGAAGGCCACGCAAAATCACACAAGTGACAGGAGAGTGCTTCGCAAGTATGGCTGGGTCCTTGCACGCATAATCCAGCTAAATGGCTGAAGCGATTGGTCCGCGAGGTTGGAATCATATAAAATGTGATGGAATTGGTGAATTAGGAGCCGTTTCATAAGGCAGCGAAGATTTCTAGCCTCAATTTCGTGACTAATCCTGGGCATACGGCACGCAGTCCTGATAATTGTGACATCTTGTTAGCCGGTGTCGGTTAATGTCGTGCGTTTACGTTTGTGAAAGTTACAGCCTTATGAGCGCATAATTAGCATTCGGTACAAGCACAGGATCTTCGAGGATCTTTTGTGTACGTTAAGAATCCTAAACGGTCTTGCGTAAATGTCTTGCAGATAAGTGACTGTTAAGTTGCCTGTGTTTGCCTTACTATTCAAGGACAGCAATGAATAATGCGAGTAAACTATTTTTTATGTGAAGTGCCATTGGCTGTAACTTAGTTTACATACAAAATCGATATTTGAGGATTAGTTCTAAAAATTTAACACGAACGAATAATGTTTCTGTTTATGGAAATACTGGTAACGTATACCGTAATTATAATTAACGAACTGTTTCTCTCTAAGCGGTGAACAAAACATTCTAATTTGAAATGCGTTTGAGTAGCATTGATTTATGCCTACGTTAAGCGCTAGAGTGGTACTTCATTTGAATGCTGACAGGTCGTAAATTAATTGATGTGAAAGGATATTTTGTTTTCGTTTATAAATAGTATATAACCGATAAACGACGGAATTCTAAGACATCTCGCATTAGAACAATGTCACGCATCGTAATGACTAATTTATTGCGAACAAGTTGTCCTGTCAGCACGCTATCTTTTTGGTCACGTCACGTGACCTATTGAATATAAGTTCGAAAAGATTTCTGCCCCCCGACCGGCACTCGAACCCAGACATTCTGCTAGCCGTGCAGACCCTCCAGCCACTGAGACATCGGGACCAATATTTATTGTTGGTGTTATATGACTGGGGTGAGCATTCAAGAGATGGTGCAGGAGGGATAACGCAATGGAAACGGTGTGCATCATGAGATGACATATTAAATGTACTATCTATTCCCAGAATGTTATTCAGTGGAGGCTATTTTGGGTATTCTGGCGTCCTACCGGCTGCATCATGCTGCGGAATTAAACTTTCAATTGTTTCAAGTCCTGCATCTTGTGTGATCTCAGTAACTTACATGTACGCGTCTGAACGGTAGAGTGAATAATGGAAATGATGTGCAACAAGATTTTCATTAGGTTTGTGAGAATGCATAAAATGGCATACATTTCCTCTTGGCCTTTCACTTGTTCCAATATTTCCTCCACAGCTTGCTTCTTTTGTCTTCGCTGCTCCTTCTTTTCTTTCAGAAGTTCTGCCTGACGCGTTCTCTCGTTCTCTTGTTTTCGCGCATTGGCGCTTAAACCTCGTAACATCTCTGTTGTTTCCTGATGTAAAAGAGAACGTGACTTTTAATGGGTTTTCCCTTTATCTGATGTAAAGCCATGAACAATTACGACAAACTCTGCGGAAGAAAGGAGCATGTTAATATTCAACCCAATCATACGAATACTGCAGATAACATGAAAAAATCGTAGTCATGACATTTGTTGACGGTGTTTAGAATGTGTCGGTGTCATTAAATTTCTCGGAAATGTCGAGGTTTGGGCAGAAAAAATCAATTTTATCGAATCGATAAGTGCGAGTTAAAAAAAAGCCAAGAGTTGTGTTATTTGTTTTTAGTATTACACACGATTTCAGTATTTCCTGGTTGTGTCGTTTTTTCTAACAAAACAAACATCTGAGTCAGCGACAGTCACGAAGCACTTATCCAAGCGTCAGTAGAATAATTTTCCTTGTCAAAAATTACAAACCTTTCTAAGTTTTTCCTTCGATACCGTGCACGTATAGAAAATCATGGTAGGATGCTTCTTGTAATTATAACACTAAGACAAAATTCGCCCCTGAAACGACGCCTTAGGGAGGGAAACAACCACCCTAGCTGGCGTCAAGAGGCTTACCAACTGCTTCTACGGGAACCCCGTAAAATGTGTTGTATGTCATGCGTTAACATATTGTGGCCCAAGCCACCAAATTTAGGACAAGTCAACACTAAGTATGCGGCATCAACAGGTAAAAAATATTCAATGGGCTCAGATACTCGTTGTACCAGACGTCGGCAGGCCACTCAGCCCATTGAACTAATCACCTAGACCATGTTGAAGTCTTACTTGTAAATAGTTAAAACCTAGAAGAGGAGCTAGAGATTTGACTCGAGGTGTAGCAGTGTGCAAAGGAAGCGGACACTTAAAGCACTAAGCCCCTCTGTCTGCTCAAACGCGACAGCAGGAACCCACCTCCTTATGTTTCTCGGTAATGCCACGCACGGACATGTTTCCATTGATTTGTCATGTACCCGCCTCTCGAGATGTCATAGTAATTCCATATACTAACACGTCTCCATTGATTTACCATGTACCCACCTCCTGATATATCTCGGTGATATCTAGCACGGTCACGTCTTCATTAGTTTGTGCTCGCTTCTTCTTCTTGTTCTTCTTTTTTTCTTTCTTCTTCGTCATCATCTCCGTTTCATCATCGTCCAAAGTAACGAAGTCCAGGTCTAACCCAAGACTGTCCAGGTTACCTGTTAACGAATCCTCCACTGCCCCTGCTTTCTGACGCAAGTAGTTATCGACCGCTTGTCTGTCGTGGGACGAAGGAGGTCGAATCTTCTCGTCTTTTTTCATTCCTGGACAAACAAATAGTAAAAATGTTTAAATTGCAAAATACCATGGGCAAATTGTCTCACAATATTTTGTTCTTCGAGATTGATAGAAGGCAAAAGTGCAATCGTATCATGGTTATGGTTACGCAGTCATGAATTCATGAACTGTACTTCTGGGTTATAAGTTTTACTCAGTTCGCATTCTTTGGCAGCAGATGTGCAGATGTAGATGTACTTTTTAAATCGATTTACACGTATTTTATAATACTTGTATATTTCCCCAGTACTGCAGTTTTACTGGGCCTCATGTAAGGCGCTGTCACATCGAGACAGATCTCAGCACCATCTCGAAGACGGGGAAAGCTTGGAGGGAACCGAATAAACGATTATTTGACACCGTGTGGTCAGGATTAATTCGTTGTCATATATTTGTTGTCAGTTTTCCGCCCTTCCAGTTAAAATTTTCGGTGGAAAACTGAGCTGCGTTTAATTAACAGTTTTGCTAAGTATTTATGTTTACGTTTTTTCTTTAAACTCGTTTGTAGCGTGCCGGCGTCTTAAGAACACAGTGGCCGTTGCATTCTAAGCCTGTTTTGTCCGTTCTCTGTCTTTTTCATAAAAAATAAAACGGCTTGGACTTTCTGAGAACGGGTTTGGTTTCCGGTAACCTCGCCGCCTCAGGGTCCTGCAACACTGAGGTAGATCTCACTTCTGAGTACGGTCTCGAAAACGGCACCAACAACCTCGTGGGAACCGACTAAGCGTTGTTCAATCAGAGAAACTATTCCGTGTACGGTATTCTATGGGGTTAGCCGTTTATGCGGTCCTCGTTCAACTCATGGGAACTTATAGCCAGGAATGCCTTAATGTCACGGGGCCGATCAAATTCAACAATTGAACTTTTTATTGACTTCAGCAATGTCCAGCAGTACATTGCACCTACCTTTAAACAGATTTGACGTGTCTCGCAGGGCCTCTTGCTCTCTCATGATTTCTTCTGCAGTAAGTTGCATGTCCAATCGACTTTCTTCGATAAAGGATAGCATAACCTCGCTTTCTTTGTTGTACAATCGCTCGACTGTTTGCATAAATGCTGACTACAATGGACAGTGTTCAGAAAACAAAATTAACATGCCTGTTTTAATATACTGGCGCCATCTCCTATAAACTATTGACAAAACAATATGGACATTTAACTTTCCTCATGCAGGACATAACGTTATTTTCTTCACATTTTACTTACTAGTTGAATCTCAACCAGCTGTGCACATTCCACATTTCCAAGTAAATACTTGTTTTATGAATAACGAAGTAACTGTGTTTATACATCGGATACTTTCTCATACCAAACAGGAAACGAAATAATCATTTTTGTACTGCATGTGACTTTCATACAGGCGTTGGTCCGAAAAAATAGACTCAAAATCTTTCGGGCAATAGCTCACGATAGTCACCCGACCAGATTCATTTCTAGACCTAGGCTCACCGACAAAGGAAAAAAGCCGGATCACAACTGTCATTGGCGCAAATCGAACGTTGGACTTGTGGTTGAAAACGAAGGGCGTTCGTGAAACCGTTATCCAGTGTACATGTACACTGTACCTGTAAAGCTGGACTCAGCATCAGCAGCTTTTCTTTCAGTTCGTCGTTCTCCCATATTTCGCTCATTGTTGACGTCAGGTGGAAGTAACGGCGGTTAAACTTTAGAAATGCGTCCTACAACACGAATTGAGATCACTAGCATACGTTACGACAAGATGAGACACAATCCAGCCACATGCTGTAGCCAGATTACACAATAACAAAATAATTTGGGCAAATCTTAAACTCACCAGCGGTCAATATTTCCTAATCAATGATCTTTGTTTGGTATATGATTCGGACAAATTAACAAGTTTTTAATTTCACAAACATTTAAAATTACTGAGTCTATAATTATTTATATTGACCGCTGCTGCGTAACGACTTGGCTTAGAACGATGAGATCCCGCATTGAATCACAGTGGTCAATAGGAATACTTTTGGTCTCCGAAGTATTGACGTCTACTGTGTTTAATCTTCATAATGTGCCTAAATCATATAATAAGCCCAGGTAGTGACCATCACGTATTAAAACTTGTTTCATGTACGTGTGAAACTTTTATTGACATCTTACTCGGGAACAAAGCCGCGAGACACATTCGGCTTCATTCGAAGCGTGGCCAATATTGTCCCTCAACTAAAGGGAGTAAGCACACACATGTTTACTAATCCGTAAACAGCGTGTTTTGTCACCGTCTGATGTAATATACATGTATCTTATGCCCGTCGTTTTTTCAAGTTTCTTTATCACGCGTCCAGTGAGCGTGGCGTAAGTGATCATGTTAGCATCAAATAGGTGGTATTTATTCACTGACTCTTATTCAACGTTTTCGCACACTAGTCTGTGTGTGTGCTCATTGGTTTCAGCTTTCGCCCAAGAAGTTAAGTTGGACCTTATCGACTTTTGTGTGTAATCAGTCAAGTATCTACAAACCCAGCGTTTTTAATTTACTAAGTACTTTCTGAAAGTAGACAGTCTGTAGAACCTGATTTTCGGCTTCATACAAATATCCTATTAATTGCATCACGTGACCATGCCACGTAGAAATAGCAAAAATTAAGGTTAGACAGCTAATGCATAGAGACAAACTAACGGTATCAGTAACAAAACTAAATTTTGTTTGACGTAAATGTACAAGATGAAATCTCAAACAAGCCGTTAGTTTTCTTTAATATCATTTCGTTTTCGTTTTAAGCCACTCATAAAAAGTGCTATTTTGAATACCCTTATACAAAATCGGAAAATTTAAAACAATTTCTAACAAAGTGTTAGAGAACAGTGCATGGAAATGATATCTGCAAGTTTCATATGAGTCCGATCTGCCATTTCTGAGATATGATTTTTCGGAATTTGCGAAAATTTTCGAGGGTCTTACTTAGAGTACAGTAGTTGACTACATTCGGTGCACCCACACTGAGGAACTGAAAGAATATTTTACTTGGACACACTAAAACAACGAGTATCCTATAACTTTTATTGAAATTTTCCCAATTCACGCAGACACTGAACTTATTTAAGCTTCAGCATTTCTGTGCTGCGAATTCCTTCAATTATTTATCTATCAAGGGTATGTAGCTTACTTGGTAAACAAATCTAGACATTAATTTTCCCTGGAAAATTTATAGCCAACAAAAACATAGAAAACGTGCGTATCTTTTTTCTGAATAACTATTGATATCCTGTATTGGCGACGTAGGGAGGGCAACCGGCTTCCTCCGAGTCAGGGTTTAACAAATCAACAAGAACTTGCAGTCGCAAGGTGTCGACTGAAAACATTTTAAAATACAATGGATATAAAGTAAAAGAAGCCTTTTGTCTTATTGCAGCAAACCTATCATTGAACCGAAGCGGCGGGATATTTTATGGGTGCTTGAATGAAGAGATCACAATATTTTGTTGTCACGCGTAAACTATATACACGTTCACGTGAATAGGGATTTTGAAAGTTTACAAGTGTTCATTCTTGACGATCGACTTCACATCCCAGACAAGCTTTTGCACATTTACCCGTGCGTAATAGATTTCACGAACACGACGTGTTGGGCACTTCTGCGGAAGTCACGTGACTGTAGAAGAGTTATTTTATTGCTACTGGAAAATATATGGTTCTACGGGTTGACAGCTGGTACATGCATATGTATAAGTTTGTCTCTTAAGATTAAAATAGGGATCCATGTCAACACAACGAAGTTTCCAGGAATTGTGAAACGTGTGACAGAAACCTCGACACTGGCTTTTAACAGAAGTGTCTTTGTCCCTAGCGAATAATGGCTTTCCCCACCCGAATCGTTCCACTGGTGAGTTGGAATGATCGAGTAACTTGCGAGTGGTTCGTATGACAAACCTTGGTCGATGACAGGAATGATTTACAGACTATTTACGATCACATCATTCATGCAACGAGTTTGAACACAAAGGACAAAGAGGTCTTACTAGTGAATGTATGCAAGGGACTGATTGAGAATCTGGATATAATGCCAAAGCGATTTCCGGGTCTCAGCTCATATTAAAAAAAAACAAAGAGGTCATTTTGCGTAACTCGTCTCTGAAATTAACAGTGCAGGTAAGCAAACGAAATTGAGATATATTAGGTGTGCCAAACATGCGAGCCACTTTTTGACGAGTAATTTTTCAATGACCGCTAAACCGATTTTTTTCAAATTTCTCACAGATGAACCTCAGGATATCACCAACAAATATCTGTGTCCAACCACGGGAGTACTATCGGATTAAAAACACCAGACCAAAAAATAAAACACCAAAGGAAGCTCCTTTAATGTGGCCTTCAAATTCCTTCACGAATGTACGGAGCTGTTTTTTCAACCAGAAATGCTTTTCCGTATTTCTTCCATCGAGATTTCCTCCCAATACATGATTATCCTGTCTTTAAACTCTTGTTCAGTCAATTTGCCTCTCATTCCCCGGTAAACTTTCTCCTTCAAAGACACCTATGTGACCTAGTCCATTGGATTGCAGTCAGGCCCGAGCGGAGGACACTCATCTCTTTTGATGTAATTTGGTGTGGCCTGCTCCAGACGAGCCTGGATTATCTTGCTCGTGTGTGAAGGAGCCCCATCTTGCAATGACACGCAAAGTGTTAGCCGGATAAAGTCGCCTGCAATACGGGCGAAGATTGTCAGTCGATAATTGCTTGTGAGGTTGACTGTTAACTTTGACTTCACCAGCGTCAACAAACTGAGTGTTGTTTTAACCTTTTCCGCGATACTGCAGCGGAAACCATATTACTTTTTTGGAAAATCTGGAAGTCTCATGATCGAGTCTAGAAAGATGAACTTCTCGGTTTGATTTCGCATAGGCTCGATCGCTTTGACGATTTTTAGCGATTGCTAGTGTAAAATTGTTTTCATCAATGAAAATTATTCTTTTCACATCAGGTGTTGAATAGCGGTCATGAAATATCGGCATCGAGTTTTTGGTCTCTCCGTGATACACACATTCTTTTGAAGGCTGTTAAATTAGCTCCAGTTTTTTGCCATTGTTTCGCCAGAAGACTTGCTTACTTTTAAACCGCTTGAGACTTCTCTCAGAGATTTGTGAATCCCCGGGTTTCTCTCTTTGAATTGAATCAGTTGCTCAGCACCATCCTCGTTTCCTTTCGAACACGCAGTCTTGGGCCTCCCAGTGTCATTTTAAGTTGACGCGCAACAGAACCAGTGTTGCCTGTATTTTAGCATTAACTCTTTTTACAGTGGCACGACTCCACTCCTGGGAACTCTGTTACGATTCTTCTGGTGTCCCATCCTTCACCTTGAAGCAGGTTTCAAGAGTAAATTTACCACTTTCACCCAAAGGCATCCTTACAAACCGAAATATTGGACAAAATGATTTGGGTAGAGATCTGACAAAAAGTCCGTAGACTTGAGACCCCTGCAGACAATTTTTTGACTGACAGATGTCAGCGCAACATGAAGACGATGAAAGTCACAGTGATATTGGATTTTACCCTGCTGTATTAAATTTCACGTTACTTCCATAATTTTCAATATTTCACCAAGATACTTTGTAGACTTGTTGATAACACGTTGAATACAAATTGTAAAATTTGAACGAATTTGGTTGGTCAATTGCTGAAAAATTACTTGTCAAAAATGGCTCACTTTTTAAGATACCTGATATGTGAAAGGTTAATATGCAATCTAAACGTTTTAAGTCTTATCGAAGGTACATGAAGTCGACGAAATAACTGATCTGCGTTAGATTTTGGCGGAGGCTTATACTTCATCCAGGCCGGTTTACACAATTTCATTTAATTAATATGGTTCTGGTTTGTGTACGAGGACACATTCATCTCATCAAAAGGTGCTTTCGTGTGTACTACTTTACTGACAATTTTGAGCAAACAACTCTTGTACAGCGTATTAATCCCCGAAACTGTTACATTTGCATTGTGAGCACATTTTTGCAAGTATTATTAGCCAACAACTGGTCTGCAGAAAAATCTGGCGGTGACAGCAATGAGGGTTCCCGTCGATGAAGTGTTTGTTGTCTATTGTATAGGGACAGGAACACGTATACCCTACATGTATCTAACTTTGGCTCAAGTGTGCTTTGAGAAAATCACCAGGCTAAGTGCTCCACGGCTGGGTTGTCCAAGAGCTCCTTGCCGGTCCCTCAGAATAGGTTGAACACACAATGACTTACCTTGATTAGAGTCCACTCAAAAATCCATTTCCCTGAAGACTTTTCCTCACAAACCACTCAATGTCTATCTGCGACGATTCGATTTTCTTCCTGTTTAAATGTCATCGTTCGAAGACATCAACGTCCGTGGAAGTGCATCTATTTGCCTGGTACACAGTTAGCTACTCGGACACACAGATATCTATGAGACGAAAGTAAATTCTGAACAAATGGTCAATAACGCTAGCAGAGGAAGGCGAAGACAAAAACAATTGAACGTGCCGTGAAATCAATTCGCTATCGATCGAGTTTTATAATTCGCTGAAAATGATGTAGCGTGTTACTGACGTCACGTTATAATACACAGGGAAGCAGATTGGCATTGACTTTTTGTAGTACAGTAATACCACACTAAGTCCTATTGTTGACTTTACACTTCATTGTTTTCAGTTCCCGGAGAATTTTCAATATTAGATGTGCTGTCACTTTTGAATTATTCACAAGGTAGTCCAAGTTACTAGGCACGCTTTGGGAGAAAAAATACATGTACGTACGCAGATAGTTTACTCTGAAATACACAGGTGTTTCGTTAATTTTCAAATTTCTAGAGAACCACTTACCTTCTCCTTCCCATATCATTTAGTGGGTTGTTGCAGAATCTGTAGAAACAACTTTTTTATTTAATTTGATTTTTAATTTCACCTTTTGTTTGCTGATGATGAAATCCAGATGAAGAGGCTAAGGCTGACAGCGAGTCTTGCAAATATACTTTCTATATATTTCGCTTAACATTTCCCATACACTTATAAAAAGAGCGGTAAATTCGGCCAAAAAGTGTGTATTAGTCAACTTAATGGCTGACACAAGCAGTGCACCATATTTTCGAACAATGACCACGAACAAACGTTGTATAGTCTGTATTGTAATGTTGGTGGCTAGCATCCGCTTAAATATTTGTTTTAGATTCACGTCCGTAACTACAATAGTAAGTTTAGTACATCCGTGTTATTAACCTTTGAGCCGCTAGGCATTGGTTACCGAGTGGTCGTCGCGAGTGTTTCACTCTGTTTCTATAGTAACTCGTGCTCCCGGCAATAGATGATTTATATCATTTCACTGATAAAACGCAGCCAATCTAATATCGCAATCTGTTTTGAAACTGCTTTGTTACCTTCTATTCATGTTATTTCCGTGCAGTCTATTAACCAAAATTGTCTTAATCCATAGACAGACGAGCCATTTTCATCAGTCTGTTACATAAGACATTTTCATGGAATCTGAGAATTAATGCTGAATTTCGCTTTATTTATCTGGCGTAACACAAAAATCAAATTATTCTTTATTATCATAGAATTGGTCTCAGTCCCGACGTCAACGTTATAGAACCTTCATCCGTTGCCAACAACAACACCGACACCATTAGTGACTCAAAACAACTCTGCATCGCATATCAAGATTGCCATCCCCAAAATTCCGAACTAATTCCGGCTAAATCGGAAAAAGTATAAGATTGGGTGAGCTCGGTGACGTTTTCATCAAGCGCTTCCGAAAAGAAGTCAACATCGACTGCTGAACAACAGTAAGGGAAATATCGTTTTACTCCTGCTGATAGGGCTTCACCGTTAATGCTCAAGTACTTGTACAACAAAGTCCCTGCTCTACAGGGATCAGTGAACAAGAACATATTGCACATGTATTTGATAATTGAGCGTCCAAGGCAGCAGGATTCCGAAATGCATGCACAAGGAGCTGTGGACGGAAATAACTTGTCCAGATCCATGCAGGTGGCGGAATTTTTCAACTTGGAATGCAACAAAAGTGCCCTCTTTTGGTCATCTTTGAGAACACAAAAAACGGGCCAGAACAGTAAAACAAATCCTTTCATTACCCATTTTTTCAAATTGCCAATCGTATAAAGCAGTAGTGAGCGTGAACTGTTCTTTCTGACAACGAAGCCGTATTTTGAGGACGACGTAAATGTACATGTACACGCGCACCTGAAAGACACACCAACCGCGGCGAGTGGTGCAATGCGTTGGCTCTATTCTAGATATCATTTTCAGAACCATCAGTATACGGTTTTGTCAAATTTAACATCACATTGCACTTGTAATGCAAATTTTCATGACGTCATGGCGTGAAAACTTATTAGTAATTTTTTCTCACAATATTGTATGAAACTCATTGACCGCGGAAACATCTTCGGAAGGTGAGATTCGCTGAATTAATTTGAACATTAGAACACAAATCCAATTTTAAGTGTGTGACCTATATTATGCTGCATTGAACTTTGTGAAAAACTGACGACAAAGGGATCACGGGAAATTACTTTTTGAAGCGCAGAGGAAGATTTTTTTAAGGTTAAAACCTGTTTTTAATCCTACATCGATTCATAACGACTGAAACATATGCCGCGTTATTCCGAATTAATCTCATTATAGCACAAGGCGTGTTCAAGTGAAGAGCGCCTGACAAAACAGGTAAGATTGTAGAATTATGTCCAGTGCTGTAGTGGTAAAATTAGAGGTAAGTAGGCGCCCAAAGCCCACCGTATCCCCTTCAGCACTGAACGTAACTTACGGTGCGTAGGCGCTACGTCCAAAAGCCAAAAGGTGGTTGGCTGCGCCTACGTGCGCCTACTCCCCACTACAGCACTGATAATGTTATACATTATGTCCCGCATAACCTGTCTCTGCGTTTTACCAATAATTCCACTCCACCATCGATGAAAACTTCTGCGTTTGATTCAGTTTAATTTCAGGAACATTCTCGGTGAATTTTATAAGAATTAACCCGTTCATGAATACAGTCAGAGAAAGACCAGTCGAATTTTTATCGCGATGTCGTTTCAAAGCATTTGCTTTACTAGAATTCAAACTATTAAGGGTGTTTTACATTTTTGATAGTTCCACAAGAATTGTTTGAAGGAAAAATCATTTGTTTTGTTTACTAGTGCGATGTCGAGCTATGGGAAGGACCAGTACTTGCCTCGCCGCAGACACATCACTCACGTCCGAATAAATGATGACCCTTACACCATTAATGACGTGCCACAGACTGAATATCGCCCTCTGTCTAAGATCAGCGCGCACGGGAGCACGCTAAGCGACTACCAGCCAAAAATACTTCGAACGCAAAGCGAAGACAGAGACCTTTTAGTGTACAGGAAAAACTCGACGGACGTTAATTATCTAAAAGCCGTGATAAGCGAAGGCTTCGCAGGTAATGATAGTCTGTCCGCTTCAGAATTATCCCCAGATGGCGCTACCAGGAGAAAAGACGGTGAGTTAACAACTCCACGGCGTTCGAGGCCCTTTCGACACAGCTTTGTACGCGCTGTCAATCGCAGTGGCGTAAGGAAAACTGAAGAGTTAATTATTGAGGGTGCCCCATCCGCTCGACAATTAAGGTACAGGAAGTGGTCATCTGCTGAAGGTTTAGGGCCAAGCGATACTGTAATAAATGTGACGCTCAGTGGAACAGGGATGGTACTATCAACAAATGGTGAAACGCACGATTCTACTTCGTTTCACACGTATTCCAGAGATAAAACGATGTCGAAGGTAAGTTGATCAGCGACATTAAATATCACTTTTGCTGCACGTTCTGATTTCAATGATGAGAAACAATTTGCAGGACGGTTTTAATCCGATCTGCGGATTATCTGTAACACCTGCGAGATACTGCACGAATACAATCATATTGTTATAATCGATTTTGCATGACAAAAATATCTACCATGGATAAAGTTTGTGTACAATAAATCGTTTTTGTTCAAAAAGAAATCTCAGTGACACCACCATCATCTTATTGACTATTTTTTGGTTTACAAGTAAAACTGAGGCTTTGTTACGTTAATGGATAACATTTTATCGTGTTGTCGTGGAAATTATAGGAGCTACATTGCCTTCAGTTCACAAAAAGTCATGCGTGAGATTTTCAAAGGAGGTTAAAGGAGAATGCCACCCGATTTATTAGTCTTTTTGCCGTCTTAATCGGTCTATATCCACATCGCCTCGCATACGGTCGACCTTACCTTGCCAAGAGGTGTCGCGTTAACGTGTGAGGAAGGTGAGAAACGACGCTAGCGACGTCAGTGGTTCATATGCAGAGTGAATGCCGCGATGTTGCTGCGCATCGTTCCAGCTTGTCCGAACTAAGCAGCTGCGAGGAAAGCGTGTATATCGATTTTTTACTTCCTCGAGAGTCCGAAATGCTTAGGAAGTGGATCGTGGTAGTGAAGAATGAAATGTACGCTGTAAATAGCAAGTATGAGGCCGTGAAACATGTCCGTGACTGTGCAGTGGCCTGCAGACGTCGACAGTGCCTGACGAATGCCGGCTTACCGGCCAAATAACTCCATACGTTCCGTTGTCTGAGCTTGTTCACGGTGCCTCTCTAGTATTTCTTCATTACTGTATTCCTGTTCGAATTGATAGCCTGTAAAATTTAACGATCCACCTGCCAAGTCGGGACTGGTGAGCTCTAGCTCGTCCTAAGTCGGGATTGCGAGTTGCCATGTTGGCGTTTTATTACTGAGCATTCTGTTTCAAAATGAATTATTTTCACCCTAACCAATACTTATATGAAACTGGAACAAAGTCTGTCTCATTAGATGCAATTTGTAAGGGTCTTTGGAGTGTTCGTGAGAGCAAATGATTTGAGAAGCCTGCAATGAATGAATCACTGCGTTACCGGCTTTATGTGCAATAAAATTAATTGACGGGACACCGAGGCCGTGCGAGCTCATGCTAATTAAGTGTTCGCTGACAGAAACTGTTGTGAAACAACTAGATTTCCTTCCCACGGCCAGGTTATAGGGGAATCTTTTTTTACATTTTCATTATTCAAATAATGATTGTCAATGTACAACTTCTGCCCTGACGGTGCTGTGGCTAAAGAGGAACCTGAATACGCGGCCCCCGACGAGTAAGTAGGTTTGCAGTTTCGTGGCTAATTCACCAACATAATCAGGTGCACACTACTTTGGCTCACTGGTATAGTATTTTCTTGACTGGAAAATTAGTTTCCACTGAACTTTGGCTGGTTTATGTTCGTGATGTCTGATCAGTTTCCGAGCCACTGGCCGGGATAACGAGTCAATCCGGCCAGCCGTAACGGGCCTGATCGGGCTCCGAACCACTGTTTTGTGTTTAGAACCTAAAAAATAACAAGTTTAAACAACACTGTATCTCACGGAAAATACTTCGAAATTATCTCCGAACAGACCCCAAACTCCTGCTACGGACCTTGTTGGCCTGCCGAACTTTGGTCTATGGTGTGTCCAAATACCAATAAATCTGTAAGAGCGAAATAAAACAACACGTTTTTATGAGAACTTGGTGTATTTTTAATGGTTTTACATCGAAGTTTGATGATTTATTGGTATTAAACGATGACTTCAAGCGATAAGCTGACACCAGTAACCCGTGTTGTGAGGTGCTGAACAGACTGCGTGTGAAACCGATGACGTCATTGGATAATTTCAACGCCTCCGTCTTCCGTTAGGTGTCAGGTAACGCAACCGTACGTGTCGTTATGGAGTAGAACTACTCGATCTAAATTGATAAAAACTAGGTTGTTTTTTGGGGTGGCATGCTCCTTTAATCTAATCAAAATGCCACGACAAGAAAGCAGCCGCGCACTTGGACGCGATGAAGTAACCAAGTCGTACTTGTGTTTCATTTTCTAGGGGATAACTCAAGGTAGACGTGTTAAACGCATTGCAAATTTCTTTGGATCTGTACGACGTGGAGTCATAGGGGGGTGGCAAAAGAGCGCGCGGAAAAAACAGAAGAGACGTAACGCAGTGAGACGGCACGTTTCCCTGCCCTCCATGAAGCTCTTTAGACGTTTGAAGAAGTCTGAGATCAAAGAAGAGACGGACGGCGAAAAATCGCCTCTCCATGGCAAGAGCAGAAAAGAACAGGAGGCAGCAAAGGTGGGCTCCG
>NMRA01000102.1:836409-855746 GCA_002633005.1 Phoronis australis | reverse complement strand
CAACCTGCAGTTGAATGCTACATTTCAGACTTATTAGTATGCACAACAACATAAACAAATAAAAGTAATAAAAATTAGAAAAAATATAGACCTTATCATGTAATCTCAGCCAAAAATGAGTGATATTCATGTTGGGTTGCTGCAACTGGGTCAATAAATTTCCCAGCTAATGTGTACAGGGTCAGTCCACTTGTGACAGGAGGGGTTACCGCAAGTAAAACAAGTAGTTAAAGTGTATTTTGGAGAAATTTAATAAAATGAAGTCCTGTAGATTACAAAATACATGTTCGTGGCTGATTTTTGTTCGAAATAATTCAAAATTTTACGCTAGTGTGAATAATTTTGAAAAAATGACAATCACTCATCCCTATCCAAGTCCACTGACACTGACTGAAGAGCAACGATTTCCTCGACTTCTCACCGAGTGATTCAGCCCTATCGAAGAATTTTGGGGATGGCAATCTTGATATTATCAAGATTGCCATCCCCAAAATTCCGAACTAATTCCGGCTAAATCGGAAACAGTATAAGATTGGGTGAGCTCTGTGACGTTTTGATCACGCGCTTCCGTAGAGAAGTCAACATCGACAGCTGAACAACAGTAAGGGAAATATCGTTTTACTCCTGCTGATAGGGCTTCACCGTTATTGCTCAAGTACAACGAAGCCGTATTTTGAGGAAAGCGTTAGCGACGTACATGTACACGCGCACCTGAAGGACACACCAACCGCGGCGAGTGGTGCAATGCGTTGGCTCTATTCTAGATATCAATTTCAGAACCATCCGTGTACGGTTTTGTCAAATTTAACATCACATTGCACTTGTAATGCAAATTTTCATGACGCCATGGCGTGAAAACTTATTAGTAATTTATTCTCACAAGATTGTATGAAACTCAATGACCGCGGAAACATCTTCGGAAGGTGAGATTCGCTGATTAATTTGAACATTAGAAAACAAATCCAATTTTAAGTGTGTGACCTATATTATGCTGCATTGAACTTTGTGAAAAACTGAAGACAAAGGGATCACGGGAAATTACTTTTTGAAGCGCAGAGGAAGAATTTTTTAAGGTTAAAACCTGTTTTTAATCCTACATCGATTTATAACGACTGAAACATATGCTGCGTTATTCCGAATTAATCTCATTATAGCACAAGGCGTGTTCAAGTGAAGAGCACCTGACAAAACAGGTAAGGTTGTAGAATTATGTCCAGTGCTGTAGTGGTAAAATTAGAGGTAAGTAGGCGCCCAAAGCCCACCGTATCCCCTTCAGCACTGAACGTAACTTACGGTGCGTATGCGCTACGTCCAAAAGCCAAAAGGTGGTTGGCTGCGCCTACGTGCGCCTACGCCCCACTACAGCACTGATAATGTTATACATGTACATTATGTCCCGCATAACCTGTCTCTGCTTTTTACCAATAGTTCCACTCCACCATCGATGAAAACTTCTGCCTTTGATTTAGTTTAATTTCAGGAACATTCTCGGTGAATTTGATTAAGAATTAACCCGTTCATGAATACAGTCAGAGAAAGACCAGTCGAATTTTTATCGCGATGTCGTTTCAAAGCATTTGGTTTACTAGCATTCAAACTATTAAGGGTGTTTTACATTTTTGATAGTTCCACAAGAATTGTTTGAAGGAAGAATCATTTGTTTTGTTTACTAGTGCGATGTCGAGCTATGGGAAGGACCAGTACTTGCCTCGCCGAAGACACATCACTCACGTCCGAATAAATGATGACCCTTACACCATTAATGACGTGCCGCAGACTGAATATCGCCCTCTGTCAAAGATCAGCGCGCACGGGAGCACGCTAAGCGACTACCAGCCAAAAATCCTTCGAACGCAAAGCGAAGACAGAGACCTTTTAGTGTACAGGAAAAACTCGACGGACGTTAATTATCTAAAAGCCGTGATAAGCGAAGGCTTCGCAGATAATTATAGTCTGTCCTCTTCAGAATTATCCCCAGATGGCGCTACCAGGAGAAAAGACGGTGAGTTAACAACTTCACGGCGTTCGAGGCCCTTTCGACACAGCTTTGTACGCGCAGTCAATCGCAGTGGCGTGAGGAAAACTGAAGAGTTAATTAGTGAGGGTGCCCCATCCGCTCGACAATTAAGGTACAGGAAGTGGTCATCTGCTGAAGGTTTAGGGCCAAGCGATACTGTAATAAATGTGACGCTCAGTGGTACAGGGATGGTACTATCTACAAATGGTGAAACGCACGATTCTACTTCGTTTCACACGTATTCCAGAGATAAAACGATGTCGAAGGTAAGTTGATCAGCGACATTAAATATCACTTTTGCCGCACGTTCTGATTTCAATGATGAGAAACAATTTGCAGGACGGTTTTAATCCGATCTGCGGATTATCTGTAACACCTGCGAGATACTGCACGGATACAATCATATTGCTATAATCGATTTTTGCATGACAAAACTATCTAGCATGAATAAAGTTTGTGTACAACAGATCGTTTTTGTTCAAAAAGAAATCTCAGTGACACCACCGTCATCTTATCGACTATTTTTTGGTTTACAAGTAAAATTGAGGTTTTGTTACGTTATTGGATCACATTTTATCGTGTTGTCATGTTTGTCACCGTGACATTGTGGATTTAAATTGAAAATTATAGGAGCTATATTGCCTTCAGTTCACAAAAAGTCATGCGTGAAATTTTCAAAGGAGGTTAATCTAATCAAAATGCCAACACGAGAATGCAGCCGCGCACTTGGACGCAATGAAGTAACCTAGTCATACTTGTGTTTCATTTTTTAGGGGATAACTCAAGGTAGACGTGTTAAACGCATTGCAAATTTCTTTGGATCTGTACGACGTGGAGTCACAGGGGGGTGGCAAAAGAGCGCGCGGAAGAAACAGAAGAGACGTAACGCAGTGAGACGGCACGTTTCCCTACCCTCCATGAAGCTCTTTAGACGTTTGAAGAAGTCTGAGGTCAAAGAGGAGACGGACGGCGAAAATTCGCCTCTCCATGGCAAGAGCAAAAAAGAACAGGAGGCAGCAAAGGTGGGCTCCTACGCATTATCGCCTGCTTTGGCTCGCTTTAATGAGTTTCTGCGTAGCAGCCACGAATCAGTTGGAGATGCTTCGGCACTTGATGAGAATAAGGGCAATAAATTTGCGAATGCTTTGGATTCCATCAGCCTACGTGTTCAGCGTTTGAGGCCGAAGAGAATCAGACGATGGTTTTCTGATCGGTTATTGTCAACAGAACATTCGGATTCAGACTTTGAAACTATCGAGTCCAGTGAAGAGCTGATTGGCAATGATTTGCATGCTAGCATAAATGGTGTCTCTGATGAATCGAAACTTGGGCATAAAGAAATAGCTAAACAACATTCATTTAAAGAGTCATTTAGTAAAGGCCTCAGGCAAATAGCGACTGGACTCGAAAAGCTGAGGCGGCAGCGACTATTCAGAGGGACTGTAAAGGAAGACGCGAAAGCGTGGGTGTCGGAGGACAACCTTGTCGCATCCAACTACCTAAGTAATGTACGTTATGATGTGAACAATGTCACTGTAATTGAGTTGAAATTTGATGATGACGAAAGCAAGCCTATTGCAGCTGAGGTTACTGTCCCCCGGAACTCGGGTATACCAATTATCTGTATCAATGGGAACGAAGCAGACTTAACACCGATTAGCATAATGCTTACCAACGGTAAGGATGAGCTCGAGAATGGAGGAACTGATAGTATGGAGGAACCTGACAGTAGTGAGGTTCGAGCAGTCGAATACGGCAGTTTAGACCATAAACTCGCACCAAGAGGCGATGATCTTATTTTGTACAAAGGCAATGATACCTGTTATGTAAACGACAGCTTCGAAGACACGGACGTCCTAACCCAATCCTCTACCACAACGAGAGAGCCTAACACAGACACACGCATTAACGAAAGTGTTTGCGATGAAGGCAAAGAAGCAATCGACAAACCAGACAATGGTTGTGAAAATAGCAACGAATCTACGATCCATGATGATCGGCAATTGGATTTGGGTGTAAATTCTCCCAATGTAATAGAATTACAAAACACTGGTTTGCGCATGGACACTTGGAATACTGAAGAGTCCGTTGAGGATTACTTTACCACTCCCGTGCCAAGGATTCCCGTGCCTCCACGGTTACCTGATGTGAAAGTTGGAACGTGGCCACGTGAGCATTGTCGGTCAACAGCAGAGCCACCTGTACAGAGAACTGGCCGCAGAAAGGACAGCAAAGACTTCCAAACAGAGTTAACTGCAAAGATTTTAGCGTTTCAGACGAGACTGCGATTGACGTATCCAGAGGAATCGGTATAGATAAAACAAACGACCCATTATGACTTCTAATACATTATTAATAAGCTGGTATTTGATTGACTAATAATTCTACCTGACTCAAATCCCGCACCTGTTGGATTTGTGCTGGCTACTATACTTGGTAATCAAGGCGGTAATGAGTAGACTCACTGTCGCTTGTGCACAATACATGTAAGTTTCAATTGAACATTTTTTAATAAACAATTCAGTATACACGTGTTCTCACTATAAAAAGTCGTCCAGCCAATTTGATTTTCCTGCATAGTCATTCACTAACGAATGCTTATTCTGGACAAAGACCATTGCCTGGGTGTCCCCGGCTCGTGGTTTAAACGTGTTACTCGAAATCGAAGACATCTAGTTTTATCCTTTTCCGGTCAAAAATACGGACGCAAAATGATTGTCTATAATTTTGCACTTGAGTATATTATGGTCTAAATGTATACTTGTGTAATCCTATATCACAACTATTGACCGCAATATTAAAGTTAAAATTTCGAGTCTGAATTTGAAATCTTAGAGTTTTATCCGAGTTTGTACATGTAGGTGGAATTTTGGTGTTTTAATGCTCAGGTGCAAACTCGGCCTGAACGCTCCAAAACCATAATGCGCCCGAGATAATTTTCTTGGGTTTGAATTATTACAAAGTAAAACAGAACGAGCTTTATTTCTGGAAAAATATTTTCAGCGATTGAGTCTCCAAATTATGTTGTTTCAGACCGCTTCGTTTCTCGCAAAACGTCTCTTTGCGGCGAGAAAATGCGGACAGTAGCGAGGTGTTCGAACTGCACATGATTACTGTTAATTTTCCGGTAAAAGAGTGAACAGTAGCCCTTGCCAGGTACATGGAAGATAAACTGTGTGTTTATCTGGGACAAACTGTAACCATGGATCCTTTCAGAAAGAAAAGTTGAAAAAGTAAAATGAAAATAGCCTTTATTCATTAATACTTTTTGAATATAAACGAAACGCTATTACGAAACATTGTCACGGCAACAAAGTAAAAACAAAAATTCACAGTCCTAAAACAACACACTCACCATATGATGGACAGTGCAAAATAAATAAATAAGTCAATCACGTAACGGAAGTAAGTGCAACGGAATTCGACGGCAGCGCAGAGTTATTTATACCGAGCGACGGTCATTCCAGTTCTAACCCTATTTGGTTCTCGACGTCCTATTGTTGACTCTGACTCTCTTTGGAAACAGCAGAGGGCAGTCCTGAACACTTAAGAACGTCAGGCGGACAGTTTCCATTTGGTATCACTAAAACGTTTCAGGACATCTCAAAGGAGTGTAAAACAAACATTCAAGTTCAACCACGTGGCCGCAAGTCCACAAAACGGTTCATAACATCAGGAACTGGGCGTTTAAAAGAACACTATTTGGCAAAGTCACTATACGACACCATTTTTGAATTCTTTATCATCACAGTTATGCATCGAATGTATGACAATAATACAGGATTCTCTCCGGACGAAGACCTGAGTATGAAAGTGGTTAAAAACATGAAAAGAGTGAACCACTAAGCGTAGGCTGTTGGAAGTTAGACTTTTTCAAACGTCAGTGGTCCCCGTTTTGCCGCAATCATTGAGCCGGCATCTATCCAAATAGTTATCAAAAATTGAATTACATGACTTTGATTATTCAAATTCTTAATAATCTGGAAAATTTGAGCATATCAGGTTTTCCCAAATTTCGCAGCATGGTGATCAAATTCTGTCGTTCTCGAAGACATCTGGATAATTAATTTTGAAAAAAAATAAGAACCAGGACATCCTAACAAGCTGAGTACATCCATGTCCGAACTTCTTGCATACTTTGGTGGCGCCGGATGTCCATTCGGCGGTCGGTATCCATTAGCCCTTTTTGCAGGAGTCATATTGCTGGAGATTTTACAACTGCTAGAATTGACCGCTGTACGCGCTTACAACCGCAAGGAGCCAAAGCACCTACAGATGTAATTGTATCCTCACGTCAAGAAGTGGTGCGCCACAAAGGTTTCTTTTCACTGATTAGTACTTTGGGGTATAAAATTTTTGCCGATTTTGAAATATAAAACAAACTGCAGCAAGTTCATAAACAATCAACGTTCGTAAATTGCGCCTGTAGCATCACGTTTCAAAGGCCCGTTTCAGCGATTGACCAAAAGCGTTCAAAAAGAATGCCAATACGACTATAGCAAAGGGAAGAATTTGTAACGTCACGCAGGTCACAGCTGCGTAAAGAACCGCCTCGTTACAGTCGTTTGCAGACGGCTTGGGTGTTCTCTTCTTGAAGGTGGTCGTGCGAAACCTTGCTGTGGTCACGGTAAACATCGTTGAGGTCGTGGGAAACGTTGTTGTGACCGTTAGAGATGTTGCATTCGTGGTCGGAGTGTATGCTGTCGTTACCTCGTAATGTCGGAATGTTGTAAAGGAGTCGTAAACTGTGTACGTACCTACAAGAGAGCAAGGGATTACAGTGGTACCTGGTGAGTTATACTTCGAATAGGTTTGTCGACAATGTCACAATTTAATTACATCTGGCGAAAAAGCTCACTACACCAGTGCCCATGTGTCACAATTAGTTCACCATGCTCTTCCTTTTTGAACTTGATTACATTACCGCTTCACACGCAGCCAATTGCAGGCTGGAGCTTGGAACGAGGCTGGGGCCACGATTTTGTTCACCATCTAGAATATTTGATTATGTTGAATCAACCGAATCATTCAGGTGCTGTTCCCGATTAAGTGGACGGCAAAGTGAGGCCACTTATTACCGATGATTTCAAACAATCTCTACTAGCGGAGCGTTGAAATGCACCCACGAATGTACCGCAAACGGTGCGCTTCTAGGGTTTTTATTTGTATCACATTAAATGGCCACTAAATAGCGCAAAAAGGTAAAATCCATCCGAAAAGTTGAACACGTCATTGCTTTTTAAATAAAAAGCTATTTTCCAAATCTCATAAAAATATGTCAATGAACTTCAAAGAAAGAAAGAAAAACGGGGGAAAATGGAATTGCCACTAGGGGGCTCAGCGTTCATTGGATTCGCCTGAAAGTCGTTGTTGACTGTTGTTAGTTTCATATAAATACACTAACTAAATTTACTAAAGATCCATACAGTGGGTTTAGGAGACGCAGCTGTGGGCGTAAACCAAAGCAGAACAAAACTACATGTACCATTAGAAGAATCCACAGTAGTAGAAGTCATCGTCAAACGTCATCTTCACACTGAGACCATATACGTCAATTTTCAAAATAATCCTTAGAATTGTTTGGTTGATAGAGGGGTGGACACAATGTTAAACAAACTTGGAAAACAGTAAAAATGGCCACGTCCGAAAACGGGAGATAGCGTCATCTCACCAATAGATGCATATACTTAAAATTTTATGAAATTCCGTTGAAGACCGTTTAAGATACACAGGCAAACGTAAAATACTAAAACTGACTCTAGGGGCACATCTAATCAGATCCTTCCGAAAGTCGTCCGTTGTCAACATTATATAAATACACTTGCTGAATTTAGAAAAGATTATGCAAACGGTTTAGGATATAAAGTCATGGGCGTACAAAAAGCCACCAGGAGACGCCAAAATAGCCGAAGTCGTCGGAAAATCGTCGTCAGCCGTCGTCTTCATACATTGTAGTAAGAACATACTTGCCAATTTTCATAGTCATCCTTAGAGCGGTTTGGGTGACTGAGGGGTGGACGCCAAAAAACCGATTCAAGACCCGTAAAAATGGCCACTAGGTGGCGGAAACTACGTCGAGTCCACTCGAAAACGAAAGGATTGTGTCATCTTACTAATAGATGCCTTTTTGCCAAATTCTATGAAAATCCGTTGAGGATCTCCTCAGATACAGAGGTAAGAGTAAAAACAATAATTGCCACTAGGGGGCACACTGGTGAACGGAGACATCCGAAATTTGTCATCATTCGTCGTCAGCCGCACAGGAACACATCTGTTTAATTTCATCAAGATCCCGTGAAAGGAGATACAGCTGCGGACGCCGGACGCCCGGGCAGACAGAGATGACGGCAATATATGATGAAAATATATGGGAGCATGAAAAGGTTGGGGCTATTTATTTCCAAAATATTCATAACTGTCACGCACTCATTTTCTTTCAGAACACTCCGTAAGCTCGTTTCTGTGAAGCGACAAATTTAGACCTAATTTTAAAGATACTACACCAGTTTGTTGCTGAGGAAAATTTCCAGTCATTTGCTCAAGTCTTCTTTGACAGCACAGCAAGCAAAGATAAAAAATACAGCTTTTCCAGACACAATATTGTGTTAAAACAACTTTTACTCTGAATTCCAATAAAGTTTTTGATAAAATTAAATTCTTACATAACGGCTATAGAATACTTGACTCCGCTAACAACATGACTCTTTTCAAAAGCGTTGCAAAATTTCTATTTCTTAGCAGAATCGTTTGCTTAAACTGACAAATCTTAAAATACCTCATTTGCACCTTCAAAATAACATGTAATCACGCTTATTGGCGTAATATTGCACGTATACATATTCAAAAAATTGTATGTCCATCCATTTTTAAATTTAGTATGTATATTGGAGCTGACAATGGCCGATTCCCTATTGGCCAACATCAGCGTCTATATATTTACTGTATCTAATTAACACACTAGTAAGTTGCTGATGGTGCGATTGTCCAAATCCCGTGTGAAAAATGCAAAATGCCGTTCATGGGATGTATGTCAAAACAGTTGGCTGTAAACGTAGAGGTATAGATATCGAGTCCTCAGTAGCTCAGTGGTAAGACAGCTACACCTGTGGTTCCATTCCTATTGCAGTTCCTGATGTTTCTGTGTTTAATTGTTCATTTTGAAATTTACATTGGCAATCTTGTATATAATATTAAAGTTATTACTGTATTTATAAATGCGTATTTATTGCATCTCTAAATATGTGCATTCATATGTAAACTGATATGTATGTAAGAATGCATGTATGTTTGTTTGTATTATGTTGACGACCATCTATAATGTTTTCTAGCTCTTTCTGGGCTAAGCTCGCATTAATGCACGTCTTGATTTTCGAAATAAACATTATAAAGAACACTCCGTAAGCTCAAAATTGAAATGCGCTTAACAGTCCCATGATGCCAATAAAATCCGGTAACTTGTAAAGTCAACTACGGTTTATTAGACGCTCAATAAAGACAGAAGTCGCGTCTTTGAATTATTGCAGTCATTATGTCTTCAGGCTATTAAAGTAGCGAATTATTGTTATCTCCGGTCACCCCGGCATCAGCAGACCAGTGAAGCAGATACCGATGGATTAAAAGCACGTTCGTGGATAAGTTGAACGTTTCTTATCCCAAGCAAAGCCGCTGTATTGACGCACTGATGACTTTCATTTATTATGTTGACGCTATTCATTCATTTTTTTAAAGAGAAATCTGCATTTTGGTGCTTGGTATCCATAGGAGGCAGCTGTTTATCTCATTGCTCTCTAACACACATGCGCGCATGCGCACGAGCTACGCATGTCCAACTCAACACTGGGAACTCGTGCATTGGCTACCCAGTCTCGTAGTAGTTTTCTTACGTGTGGCCAGCGTGCACTTGCTCGTTGTGGGCATCCTGTGTGGGCAAATGTACCATGTTGCTCTTGTTCGTTGTTATCCATGCCAGAATTTTGTAGTTTTTAAGTTTAAATCTGTTTTTAGTGTAGTGCAGTGGTCAAAACAAAACTCACTACGTAATTTCTAGCCACGTTTGATAGTTTTCAAAGTCGACACTAAGGAAACTTTGACGTAAATTAAGTCAAGTTTGTAAAGATAAAAAATCTGCTTAGGTTCCAGGAATGAGGGTTGGTTGAGAGATTATAAGCCTAAACAGTTTTGAAATGCTCTATTTGAAATCAGATTCTGGTTCAGGATCGCACAAGAGCAATTAAACAAATACCTCCGAGATACGAAAAAGTTGAGGTGTTCTGGATGTCATCTGCAGAGAACAGGAAGGGAAAGCGTTATACAAAGGACGACAGGTGGTCTAGTAAGGAAGTGAATCGTACTGCCTGCATACACGTATGCTACTTCTTGCAGAGACATAGATACTTCAAATTAACCAACTTTTCATTGAATTTGTAGAGTTATGCTTGCTTACCATAAAACGTCCAACCCACGATAAACATGACGGCAAGAGGTGTGATGAAATTAACGAACTTCTGAATGTCGTTTTGGTTGCTTGGGTAATATCTTCCCTGGTTCAGCTTTTCCATGCATCGGACTCTAACAAAAAGTAGGGGTCCGACCACTAGTGCTGCTAACCCGCCAGCCAGTTGATGGGTAGGTATGAAGTCATAAGCTGGGCAGGATTTCAAACCGTGTTCGGCCACTGAAATAAAAATGCATTTTTGTGCAATTATTACAATTAACCCATTCCACCTTAGTTTGTGGTAGGTCAAACATGTAGCTGAGTCTTAGAATTATCGTTGTGTGCCTCAGCCAAAAGTCAAAGTTTGAAACAAGTTTTAAAACGCTTATGCAAGTTTGCGTAATTAACGTTCGAAGCGAGATGATGGAAGACACTAGTGAAAGACAATCTGTAGTGATAGGAACGTTAAGGTTTACATTGTATGTCTAGTTTGACCCATTATTCCAATTTTGGCTCACTATTCCCATTTTGATATGTCTGCTTTAACGCACTATACCCTTTTTATGCTTTATGCTCCCCATATTGTCCGTTTTAGTTAATCTCGATTTCGGAAGGCGTTGTAGCCAATTTTCCAATAGTAAAACCTCGTGTAATCCCATGTTACACGTGGCCTCAGCAGGTTTTCGTTATTCCGGATACTTAAACTTTTACTTGCACACAGTGTAAATTATATTACAAGCACATGTAGGGTTTTTAAAACTCCCGTCAAGGGGGCAACACGTCACCAAACTTATTTGTCTGAGAATTGATCAGCGTTGCTTCTTCAGTGCAAACACATGCACCTTTTGTGATTTTGAGGGGTTCGTGAAAATAGAAACAAAACTCAACAATCAATTCGAGACAAATACAAAGATTATTCAAGGACAATATAAGGAGTACAATGGTAGTTGGATCCGTGCCTTGAGCTATTCACGATCCACTCAAAACACATTTTTAAAAATTTCGTGATCATCGTTCAGATAAGGTGTTTGGTAGAAAGAGGAACGCATCACTTAATTACGCAAAACTAATAAAACAAGTCTTAAAACTCCAAAAAAACATGAAAAGACTTCCTGTGCATAATGTGAAAACGCTGCCCAATTTCATGATTTTTCATCGCTTAGTGGTTGTTGGGGCTGACTCAAAAATATAAAAGTCAGCTTACATTGGGAGGCAAAGCGGCAATCGAATTCAGTCGTTTCTTGACAGTGCTTCAAGCAGGTTGGCAGATTTTAAGATACGTACCGCGTTCGTCAGAACGTGGGGAGGTCAGTGCATATAGCCGGAAATGGCCAACTCAGTGACGCCCTACCCTTCGTGGAAATACCGGCTTAATTTCAGTAAAATACATCAAGAAACTTGGTAGATAAACAGGTAGACACAAAAGGCTTCGGTTGTGTCTGCCCGAAAAGTTATGTCGCCAAAATGCTCTCTCAGTGTAAAAAATTCTACAAGCTCTTTGGAGGAGAGAGAGGAGGACGCGCATGCCAGGGCTGAAATGGCGACAATGTGCACCAACATGAGTACATTTTGAGATTGCACGCGTACGCACTCATTATTTCAGAATACTTCTCTGATAACGATGTAAATCGTTTGTTCATGTACCTAGTGTTTTTTCTTCATTACTCCAGTAACTATTGGTAAGTTGTTTACATCGTGTCACTCTGTTAACACACATGCGTATGTTGCTCCGAAATTAAGGGAGCGCTCCGCGGAAGGTAAAATCGACATAAGCCAATATTCTCTTGAAACGTATTTCAACGTGTATGTGTTTGCATAAAACAAACTGTTGCTCCCATTGTAAAGCAAATGGAATTTTTGTTCATCAAGGAGACACGTTGAATTGACGTATCGCCAGGATTTCTACTGCCGGCTAAACTGACCAATCAGAACGCAACATTTTTGACACATGTGCCTTCGTCTGCGCTTCCAAGCCGCCATTTTACCCGACAAATTACATGTACATGCTATCGGTAACTTTTCACAAGGGGGAAGAGCTTGCGATTGGTCAATTGTGCACTTCATGTTCTAGTAATTAGAAACATGTACTTAAAATGTTTGACCATCACCGGTGTTTCCTTTTGTTGCAAACGAGCTTGACCAACACCTGACCAACGTTCGCAACACGGAGCAAAAAACGTACCGACTGAAATTTGGACCACTGGAACCACCAGTCCATAAATCACGACTAGGATCACGAAAACAGTGTCTGAAAGAAAAAAATTATATTAAAACATATCTTAAGTGACGTAAATGATTATTTAAGCAGTGCCAAAAGCTGCGATCTCTTGGACCCCTGTCAAAGACTCTATAAAAACCCTCCACAAACTGCTTAACTTATCGTTGTTACGGCCGAAGAACGCATTTTTGAGATTATTTTTGCATGAAATAGACTTCTTGAAGTCATTAGCTTTAACCACATCGTTTGTCTTTTTGTGATTCCATTACAAATGGCCAATTCTCACCGTTTTCTGACAGACATTTGTTGAAATCTTACCGGTGTCTTTGCCTTTTAAATACTCTTTTCTTTATAACGTGGGATTTGATTCATAGGCATGAGTAAGTGTTTGAAGGTTGTTGAATTGGAGCTATTACTAATTTCTGTAAACATATTCAGTAACATCGTCGACAATGGCACCTTAAAGATGTTTTTATAAAAGATATACAGTCAGGCCTCTTTGAATCAATCTACATGTAAATCTGTTGGTATTTGTGAGAAGAATCCCCGTCCAGAAACAAAGGATCAGGAATCGAAAAGCGATTAGCAATCGTGGCCATTGCGGTCGGGTAAAATAGATTGGCAAAAGGGGATTTTGTGTGTTAATCCCAACAGCTCCAATAGCTCGGCACTTTGTTGAGACGGCATTTCTGTAGCCAACATTACATTGAATGATTCCTACCATGCAATTTCTTAATTATTGAGGTTTCAATTGGGCAGTATGGAAGGATATCATAAAATCTAACCATATAAGCACTTTTGATGCCAAAAAGTAGCGATTTCTTAGTTACGAAGAAACATTAATTATTTCCAAGTACCCAGCCAAATGACGTAATGGGTGGAAGACGTTTGGTCTCTTGAGAATCAATTGCAATGGCGGAACACAGCAGATCAGAAGACGAAGACGAGTTTGAGCGAAAACTGGGCGATTATTATGTAGACTGACATGAGAAAGGATACTTGAAGAATCAGACAATGAATTCGATTTCCCACTTATTGAGCATTCGTTGGGTTTGAGGTGATATGAACTTGACCCACTTGCACGAGAATTACTGCAGACGGCGTGAGCCGCAACCATCCGAACCAAGGGGTGGCCAATTTTCACAAAATGGGCTGAATTGCATGTTCCACACTGACATTCCACCGTCTGTGCGGCGCACAAACCGATGTCATTTCTGTGTAACATTCATGTGTTTAGGAATTTGAACCCAGAGACTTTCTCCGTCAAGTTGCATTTAAAAACAGCCTCTACAAACGCATCTCTTCGTGTGGGAAACAACTCCCCAGCGTCGCACTGGTAAAAACAAAAACGGTGGAGACGGTCTTCCACCCATTACGTAACAACCCTACTAACATAAACATATTTTAAACAATTTTTGGCTCGTTTCTTAGCAGTAGGTATACTAAAGGCTAATCAAATTCTTTTTGAGAAACACGGTCGTGGTGGGAACTGTTTAAATTAGACGGAGCTATTCAGCGCCCGGTTGGGAAGGTGAGACAGTACAGCAGGAGTGTAGACACGGCTAATTTATTCGGCCAATATGCGCCGTTAATGTGCACTCTCTAGATATTTAAATTGTGCGGTAGACCAGCTTTGGCGATAGTTTTGAGGTACATGTAAATGCATGGCAGGCAGGTTCAAAGGATTTGGTGTCCATGTATTTGTAAACATCTTGTGAACGAGAAATTCACTTAATTGGCTGTACATACACGTTTCTTCAAAATGGTGGCTGCCATTAGAGTTCTTGCATCGCTGCTCGGTGACTGGTTAATCTTTTGCAATACCAAGTAGGCCTCAAGCAATCCAGAAATGCGAAGAATTTGGTTATAATAGCAGCACTTGAACCAGATTTTTGAATATGTAGTAAACTGGCTTTCATAGCCTATAACTGGCTATGTCGAGCGTTGGAATGGAGATGGCTGTTTTGGGAGAACAGGGTCAATTGTGCGTTTGTGACGCCTTTGTTCTAAGCCTGACTTTCTTTTCGGTGGAGATGAAATCGCTGTCAAGTCTGTAGAGCTTTTGAGGTGAAATGACTAACGAATTTCCATAATATTCATGCAATATCGGACAGAACGGAAGAAAGGCAGCAAATCCAGAGGTGTTTTTGCCGCCAGTTTGCTGCCCTATGTTTCCCTACCAACATTTATACAGACACGTGGTAGAAACGCTCTTACCAGACGATGGTTTGCCTTTAGATATGCATTCCCTGAGTTCGAATCTTCTTCTCCAAGACGAAACTGAAAGTGAAAATGACGTTTTAAAGGAACGTTGCTGACCAACAAACAATGGATGTAATAGGTTTCATCAACTAAACTTCCTCGATTTTTCCAAAGCTATAAAACACAAAATCCGTCATTTTTGTGATTGTGTTACAGAGAATAGATTCCCGACGTTTTCTCCTTGATATTTGCTGAAAACATGCACTTTCTCTTTCCGTTATCTTATAAAATAAAATGTGAATTAAAATTGCTATTTGGTCAATGGTAGTTATTTCGAAGAACATATAAATAAGGACAAAGATTGGATATTCTATTCTTAATGGACGTTAGGCGCTACTTTTTGTGTGGAAGCTCGTTGGTGCACGCCTTAACAAGATTTTAAATCTCAGCCCCCCCCCGTTTTCAAAAAGTAGGCCTACTCTGTATCCACAGCTGTCAAGACATTCCTCACGATATCGTTAAAGCTGAACATAGGAGCCCCCTTTAAAATCCTTTTGGAGCAGCACTCGCCGTCTATTATGGAAAGCCCGATGACAAAATTGAACCATAAATGAGATGATTTAAAAATCTTTGGGGACCATGATGTATTAGCACTCTGGTAAACTTGTATTGTGTCCTCAATATATAAATTTAAAACTGTTTATGATAATAATAATAACGATAAGAAAAACGATAACGAGTAACGCTAGTCATAATAGTAATAGTTCTGTATTGATAGCAGTAACAGTGGTGATAGTAATGTAATACTAATTAAAATGATAATAGGCATCCAAATTCATGTCGTGTCAGCCCGTGTCATTCCTACAGAAGATGTATACGAAAAGTGCTGCCCAAAGGGGTGTTTTTTTCACAGAAAAATGCTCTCCAAAATGGTGCCATTTTCGAAAAAACTACATCTAAAATGTGGCTTTCCTGAATTTCTGGAACCGACTGAAGTGTGTGAAAATGTGAATTTTTACACAAATCAGTCTCTAAATGGGTCACTTTTTGTTCGAGCCCATTCTCTAAACGGGTAGGTATCCTTGTCTAAAAATACTCCAATACCCCCGGCCCTGTCAGATACCACTTCGAGCCCCCACCCTAGGTGCGCTCATTTGTTGGACAGCCTACAAAACGACTGATTAATGTTTACCACCCAAGGCAAGTGGTGATTTGCAGGAGCAGTACAGTTGTCTGATAAGTGGATTTTACTTACCTGAGGTAGACGTTGTTCTTGGAGGTGATGAGTCTGCATTTGTTGTTCGCCTTGTCTGTACTTGGTTCACGTTGCTCAGGGAAGCTTGGGGCACTGTGACTCCTACTTGTGTCGGAGTGTGCACAGATGCACTCGGCCACCCCACCCGAGTGGTGAGAGCCACGGGTGAAGTTTGACTCGCGGGTGATGGTTCTCCAAGTTCAGTGGCCTGCTCGTTCAGTGTTTTGGTAGCTTCCTCGTACGAAGGTGGCGGGGTTGCAGGCGTTGTACTGAAGTCAAGACCGGAATACGGCGGTGGTTCATAACTCATAGCACCGTTAGACATTTCATAAGGTTTTCGTTATCCAAAACGGACTGGCGAAATGTGGTCTTGCCTCTATAAACGATAGGCCCGATGACTAGATTACGCCTATATCTAATGCATATGTAGGTTACATTTTTTTCTCACATAATTCGGGAACATGACGCACCTCTCGAGTAGTAAAACCAACACTACTGAACTGGCTTGATCTCAGTGGAATTTACACAACGAACAGATCAATCGTTTAACACAGTCCCAATACTCCGCTGACGCAGTGATCAGAATCTCACCACAGGTAAGGCCTTTCCCTATTTCCAACTGAAGCACACACTGAATTGACACAACAGCTCGTATTGTTCGGCCATTTCATGTATTGAGATTGCACAATGGCATGTGTACCTGGTCTTACAAAAGACGTTGGCAAGCAAATATTGATCATTATATCAATAGTGACCTGAATTATGCGACGAGGGCGCCGTCTATTTTTCAAGTTAAGAAAAAAGTATCCACCACCTATGACCTACGAATGCACGCATATGCCGACTAAGAAAACTTAAAATCCAATCAAAAATTCACCCAATGGGTACCTGAACGTCCTCACTTTGCGTAAAGTTGATATTGCACTGACAGTACACATATACTGAGGCGATATCCGAAATACCCAGATCACCTCCCTATGGACACAACCATGCACTAAAACGTCTTTTCAAGGGCTACTGTGCGGTGGTATTCTTACTTTCAAAACTGTCGTGGGGGTAATTCCCAATAGCTTCATTACGTGTTTGCAATTTCTTAGCATGGTAACAAGCACAACAGCAACGGAAACTCTGCGCACAGTTACACCACGATGTGAGCGCATGCACAAGAAAACATTAACCGTTAGTATGTAGAGTAATGGTTCATGTAAGGTTTCCAAAATATTCTTTTGCAATGTTGCACATATCTTAAAATAGAGATAGCACTATAAAGGGACATCACCGGTTTTACTGCCACAAACTCTCTACGATGGGAAGCTGTTAACAATATCAACAAGAACCTCAATAACACAGTCACGATGACGTGGCCATGAGAAGGGCATTCTGTGTTAACCAACCTGAAATTGCGGATTGGGAAACTTTTGGCGCATGTGCGGATCGCCGGTGACTTGTCTTCATTCATGCTCATTCGATACAAAGTTCGTCCATTTCCGTGTAACGTTTTCGTGTTTATTACTATTTATGCATTATAACTTCCTACGGAAAATGACGGATAATTGTATTGTATGAGCGTGGATTAATCGGGACTATGATTCATGGTAGGATCAGCGCTTCCGGTAAAAGTGCAGTATTAAATGCAGAATCCCTGGTAGTGAATCATATCTTCAGAGCATTTGTGAATACAATGTTGGCAAATGATTAACAGCATAGTTCAGAAGCAGCCCTTCATCAACACACTTTTGATTGAAACACAACTGTCACTGCTTGTACATGCCAACAGTGACTGCCCTGAACGCTACAAACTAGCCGTTTTGACTAGTTACCTCAAGAGGGCGCTCCAGATATCAACTGGTTGGAATGCATTCAATGTTGAAGTTCAACGTATTAAACAAGTTTTTGTTAAGAACGGTTGTACTAATTATTTGTTGATGAATACGTTAGCTCCTTCATATCCAGGCCGGACTGACTCTCGTGGTTTCACTAAACCAGGCGCTCTTACCACTAAAAATGTGTATTATAAGAACTGTATGCCAGTGAGTAAGGCTTAAGGTGGCACTGAACACTGAGTTAACCGTCACCGATTTTCAGTTCGGCAAACAATTAAATTTTAGGAGTAGACCGGGCTTTGGGAATTTTTTAGGAATTCGATGCTAAGTGAACCTGGTTTGTTTGTATTTTTGAACATGCTGAAGTGAGAAAATACCACTTGTTCGGCTGTAATCATTTGCACTCTTCTTCAACTGACGGCACCGTGCTGCATTACTGCATTGCCCAGTAGCGAATGAGAAATCGACTGAGATTTCAGGTGGCCCTAAAACAAACCAGAATTTAAAAGAACTGGTTGGTTGACAGCACACTCTGAAGCAATTTGCCTTCAGAATCTACTAATGTTGGCTTGTGTCGGGCATCTGCAGGTAAGTGGTAGTTTTGCGGTGAATAGGACCAACTCTTTGCTTTTAAAACTACGTTGCTAATCAGCTGGAGTGAAAGGGGCAAAAATACAAGAAGATATAAAGTTCCAGTCTGTAACCATGTGTGGGGCTTTTGATGTGAAATAACTCATAAGTCTTCACAGTTGGCATACGGTTTTCGACGGAGTGAAGAAAATATGACAAGCCATTGATGTGCGTTCTGCTAGGCAAAACCTTGTGAGAATTGTTCTGTGCCCCTATAACAGCATCATACGCGACAACGTCGAAATCGTCAAACCAGGTGTACCTGGTTTTTTACTATCCGATAGGATATATAGTCACGTAACCTCGTCATGAAATACAACCCCAGTCGTGAAAGATTGGGACAAGTTTCTAGATGTAACACTTTATAAATTTAAGTGTCGAATGCATGGATGGCTCCGTCCTTACTCTCGTGAGCAGCGTTAGATTACTCTCTCGCACCACTGTAATTGCAGTGTTGACCCACTCGAGAGCATGTTTGCGTCAACGTCGTCGGAAAATATCTAGGAAGGAAACAGTGTATAATACCACTATTGGATATATGGAAAATGATACACTTCGGTTAAGATTTTGAAGTATCTGTTGATCAGCCATGAAAAACCTGTTCTGAATGACACGTGCAGCTCACAGGAGTCATTACCGCAGGTTGGTCGTGTTTCCTTATTTGTGTGAGTTTCCCGCCGTGTGTTACGTTCACGCTCTCTTCTTGTACATGTATGCGCTTCTACCTCTTGTCACGGTTTATTTTGCTACCNGGAGAA
>NMRA01000102.1:739525-836403 GCA_002633005.1 Phoronis australis | reverse complement strand
GGTGGAGGGGGGGTGGAGGGGGGTGGAGGGGGTGACGTGAGGGATCAGACATTTTAAACTATCAATTTTACGATTCACAACTTGGTTTTGCCAAATATCACAGATCACGGCAAATATTCTAGGCTCCCTAGCTTGTCGCCCTTCAGTTCACTACCCTGGGTGCCACCATCCCCGGATGGTGGCTACCGATTATGCCATCTGTCGCACGAATTTGAAATAAATTCAAGGTTAAAGCGGCAACCCTTAAATACGTTGAAGGATACAAAAATACCAGATATAAGTCCACCCACGACTAATGTGTCGCTCCCAGGTTAAAAAAAAACACTCCTCCTCACTAATCTCTTATATTCACTACAACAGTCTCCCAATCCTTTCAGAGCACTTCCTCATCGTTGTGCGGCTATTATTACTAATTCAGATCACAAGTGAATCGACATTGGTCTTAAAAAGGTTAAAGGGGAATTTCTCTCCTGCTTAGCTGCGAAAGTTGAATTTTCAACCAAAGCGCTTTGGGGTATAACACATTGCCACATTTATCAAATCCAAATGAATAGGCAGTTCAAGTGACAGGCAATGTGTATGCACCACCGTGTTCAAATTCTTGATGTTAGAGTTTGCCAACTCCAGTAAACTCAAAATAGGTTTTTCGAGTATCCGATAGATTCGGTGTTCTTCTTAGTAACAAATCGAGTATTGGAAAGGACGATTTGTGAGTCAGATTTCACAAAAGTAAACGGTCCAATTCAATTTTAATTTTGAAACCAACTAAACAGAGCGAAATACAGTTCTAGTATTATC
This sequence comes from Phoronis australis, assembly GCA_002633005.1. NCBI lineage: Eukaryota > Metazoa > Phoronida > Phoronidae > Phoronis > Phoronis australis. Next base: position 835,605 of record NMRA01000102.1, on the reverse strand, counting down.
ATAAGTTCTTATATACGACCACTGATACTTCTGAATTCTGATTGGCTAAAACACGGTACTATGACCTCTTTTATGGGGTGACGTTGCCCGGCTAGCCATGAAATATCATTTGTGTAATTCAAGCCACTCGGACGTCAACCACACGTCGATATTCTTGTTATGACCAAAATACAAGCTGCAGAAACCAAACACCTGATTGTATAAAGCTACCGAGAAGACGACGTCGTACTTCGCAAGCAGGAAACGGCATATATTATTTAAATCACAGTCGATGAAATTGGGGATAGGAAATATCAGTAGTCGTACAATAAGACCCACATATACCGATAACTCCTTCATGTCAGACTACACGAATCTTGAAATGGTAATGTTGTTCCCACTCGACAACATGATTTTGCTAACGGGATCGGTCCACATTTGTATACCACCAGAAACAACATTTTTCAAAGTAAAGTGGATAACGTCGAAATTTGCACAAAACCGATAATAAAAAGGTTCAGTTATCTCCGACGAGAAACCTTTTCAATTCAGTCCTACTAGTTCTCGACAAAATTTAGATAAAAGTTGCTCCATTTACAATGTCGAAATCGCAACATCTTACTGCGCAAGTGATCGCATCAATAAACAACTAGCGGCTAGGAACAGTGACGTCACAATAAACCTCGCCAACAACGCTAGTTGCGACACAACCTCTTCTACACTGCCGAATAGTTCTGGCAAGAGTTTTCTTTAATTTTGGTGGATCTTTGTCAAAATCTGTCGATGTTATTTTGAAAAAAAAACATCAGTTTAAACTGCGAGCAAGCAAGCATACAGTATAAAGACAGGAAACTTTTCGACCAGACCCGTGTATTGGATATTTACTAAAGCTCGTCCATTGAATTAGGCCCTGCCTAATACGAGGGATACTATTGAAGCACAGAGCGTGGTGAAAAACGGATTCACCCGCGTTCACCTACATGGTAAATATATGAGTATACTTTATTTTACGTTCAACGTGCTCAGACAGCATTTTTTAGCTCTACACTTTCGACGCTTTTGAGCAATTCCTTTTCAGTATCATCTTTCTTTTCGCCTTTTCTTTTCAACGAGGCCATTTTAACGTAATATTCTGTTGGTTGCAAAGGCCCAGTCAAGTGGTCATACTCGTCTCTATAGTCATCCAACCATGGACCCCATTCCTTTGAAGGACGAAGCTGCTTCTTTACTCTCTAAAATGATATCATTTTAGTGAACCAGTTAGGTACCTTTTTTACAAGGGCATGATTTAATTCACCTAGCTTTGACGTAACAAATTTGTTACCGTTTTAAATTTTTAAAACAGTGAAGCTCCCGAAAACACGCTCTGAAGGACAGCTATGGACGCCAGACCGCTCAAAGAGGGTTCCGGGTTCGCCATAAGCCGTCTTCAAGACCTTCAGGAGTTTTTAAAATAAACTGGACACCATAGAACTTTGACAGTCTCCGCAAATAAAATCACAACCTAATATCCATTTCTATTCCACAAAATCGTTTCAATAGGGAATATTCAAATTAAAACTCATTCATCAGTGTAAGAGGGCAAAAACGTCTTTGGCTAGAACCAATTACGAATTCCGGTGAGCACGGCGGGCCTGGAAATGTTGACTAGCATGGAACACAATTGCTTTCATGAGAGGACATTTTGAGCCATTTTCTACTAAAATTTGTGAGAAATATGTGAATATCTCACAGCGCAGCTGTGAGTAACTACCGACATGACAGATCGCAAAGAATTTTTAAAAATGCTGGCAAACATCGGGATACAATATTCGGATGATATACTGTAGATATCTCTCAATAGAATTGATTAGTTACGTGTAGAGTGGGTCCGCAGATGTTGAAACGTTTGAGAGATTGCCACTGGACATAAGTTTGCGCATGCCAATCAGCGTCCTTGTGTTAATTTTCTTTGTAAACTTAACGTACGTGTATATGCTACATCTTGTTAAGGTTATGAAGGCTTTGTGTATCTGCGAGCATAAATTTACAATGTAGGTCTATCCGAGTATTTAAGCACGCAAAATCGGCAAGATTCAGAGAACTGGATTCCTTTTCTTTGTTTGTTTCAGAAACAATACCTATTCTGTGAAAATAATATATCATATAATCCCGTATGATTGGCTGGTTTCTACATTACTTTAGTAACGGTAACTGAGATTGACCATGGAGGAGTGTTAAACAAAGGGGCAAAATGGAGATTTTGACGTAATAAGTTTCGATTAGAGTAATTCTACAGTGCAAGACCATTTTAAAACGAATTACCTCCACAAACGAGCCCTCAGTGTGGTACAGTATATATATCATATACAGGGGTATAGGAATAACCGACAGGGAGGCCAGAATCCAGCCAATAGTTATGACGTGCTGAGGGTACGAGTAGTCTCCGTAAGTCGGATTTCCGTAGCCTTGGAGACCAACAATGAGCGCCACCTGTTGAAACGTAAATTAGAACGCTAGCTTAAAGCAAAACATTAAATGCATGATGAAGAACAACGCATCAAGTGACACCCGCGTAAGCTGAATCGACATAGCCTAATATAGACCAAAGCGACGCGAAATTCACTAGGTGGTGCTATTGACGAAAGGACCCTGTTTTTAATATCTCAAATTATCGCGGATAGTTGACATGCACTCAGTGCAGATGCGCAGATGAAAGGGATGGTCGTTATTTCAAATACTTCCATTAAATTATGCAACGATAAAATAACTCCTAGGACGCTCAGTCTTGTCCCAATAAGTACATTACGCGAGAAAGCCACCAGGGGGGCGTGGCGTAGGTCAAATTCGTCTGAAACGGGACTGGGCTGTTGTGTTCGTGTTAATGTTTTATTTGCGAAATCCCATGAAAAACCAACTCGTTAGGTATCGAGATAAACTAAACGAAAACACAAATTACCAATTGCAAGCTACACAGTATATTCGAACCAAGCTCAAAATCCATGCCAAATGTACACTTCCCGATATGCAAATAGAAACAAACATGATATTTCATGGAAATCCATCAAGGAATTCGACTTGGAAGACTTTGAGCCACAGTCAAAAACAAGACTGACAAACTAATTGAAATCATCCGAACATCACCGCAGTCGTGTTTTAATCATTCAAGTTTCTAGTTAGGAAAGTAAATAAAATTTTGCGACGCAAAACTTGCATTTTCAGCTATCAGCAAAACGTGCCAGCAATACTAATACTTACAAATATGACAACGGGTGAAATCCCGCGCCAGAAAACTTCCCAGATGACTGACGGCATGGTACCAGTCATCATAGCAATCTCTTTACGGAAACGAGTAGCTCCTAAACAAAATAATTGGAAAGACATAAAATCTTGACGCACTTCAGTAAATGAGACAAACTGTTTTTTTCATAACACAGCGTCAGTAAAAATCAGATTGTATTAAACTGCATCGGTGTGATGAATAATACATGATGTTGGTTCTAATTAGATTTCAACAATTTGTAAGAAAAACTGACGTCTGACATTTCCGTTGTCTTGAGAATAATTGTGGAGAAATCCTGTTATATAACTATCTATACATTAATATCTAGTTTTACCTACCATACACCCACGCCACCACGAGGCATTCGAGCAAGGCGATTAACATGACCCCAATGGCTCCTATGTACCAATCCATTACTTGAAAAATGTAAACTCCGGCCTAAAACGAATTCAAGCGGGACACCGGTTCACTATTTTTACTTAGTCAACGAAAGTTTAATTTATGACTGAAGAGCTAGCCTGTTGACTATTACAGCTTCTGTTTAAGCGGGGACGGCTACCTTTTTAAGTGCTTTTGGTCAATTTGACATATTTTGCTTCATAAAATTCGGTATTTTGAACATTTTCTGTCGAGTTTATGAACAGGAAGTTAAACAAAAGTAGAACTTATTCGAACCGGAAGTGGTGATGCAGTGATTATGCTCCGAGAACATCAACCGGTTCAAGTAAGCGTATTACCTCGCTTTCCACTTCTGATAGCTGGGCTCAATGGCTGAAATGGCGGTAACTATTCAGTCCCATTCCTGATACATGAACCAGGCAATTCGTACACTTTGTACGAGAGTGGACGGGTCAAACGAAAAAAATCGAACAATAAGTAAGGCAAACGTCAAACATGACTGTGACATTGAAAAGTAAACATTAGACGTCTTGGAATTCTTAAAATTGTTGCATTAATTAGCGAATAGATTTTCTTCAGCAGCGCTGCTGAGCCACGCATTTAATTACATGTAATCTTTACAAAATGGCGAGTTAGTTACTGTCTGGCTTAGGCGCGCTTTTAGCGTTTGGTGACTAAGGGTCTTTAGTGTTAGCGTACTGTACGAGTTGTCCCATGCAACAATTTGACTTTGGCAACGATTTTTGAGTTTTAGACAATCACACAATACTGCACATTCATTAGGTTTTTGAAATAATTTCCTGTTAAAATATTAGACGTGTGCAATTACTTCATCACAATCTGAAGCTACTTTTGGGAACAACAGGAAAGAGTCATTAAGAACTACGTCACCTGCGTAACAAGAGGAATGCCAAGGAGGAATTGCAAGAGGCAGACAACACCACACGACAACACCTTCCGGTTGCGCAGATATCGTGGATATTCGTCAATGATCCCGCTGATTACTGTCTCCAACATACCAAACTGTAAAATAACCAGAAAGGCTTTACCGAACAATGTCTCAGGTTGGATTTTGATGCCCGAGATTAATGAAATGATGTTTTTTTTCTGGGGTTTGAAATTAGCAGATACGCTTGTATAACTTTGAATGTGTGTTTGTGTCTATGCCATGGCATACATGACTTTTGACAGCTAAAAGATCTGCTAGTCGCCAACGGTTGGACAAAAAACGTAATGAAGATTAAAAAAACAACGCGATTGGAAACAAAAATATTTGCGGTCACAGATGTTAAGCCACATTTGGAAAACTCGTTAAGCGTACCTGGCTATCCAACCCTATAGTAAGGAGTGTCAGAAAGAACATAATGGCCCACATTGGTGATATGGGGAGCTTTGTCAATGCCTCCGGGTATGCCACGAACGCAAGTCCAGGTCCTGAAAACAGAGACATTGTTGACTGGGATGTGAGTGTAAGCTATGGCATGCCGTTAACAAATAAAATATCACATTAAAGAAGGTAAAAACTAACATGCATACATTAATGACCGAGTCATCCGAACGTGCGTTCTTCGTCAACAAATAACAATAGGTAACAAGATGTTATAAAAACACGTAACATGAGAGAACACAAGGAGGAAATCAAAGAATTGAAACATCCAACGGATACTGACAAAGAAACATACACCTGACCTAGCAACCAATTGGGAACCGGAAATAAAACAACTTAATACGAAACCAACCACAAGGAGTAGAAACGTCCGCAAAATAATGATATACCTAAGGTCGTTCGGTACAAAATTCCTCCATTTCCGTGTGATGTTATCGTGTACGTTGTAATGTCGTACGGAAAAGAACGAATATTATTGTATCGAATGAGCGTGGATAAACTGGGGAAACACGTACTGTATAGTAAGTTAATGATATCTAACGTAAAGTAAATGAACTTCCAGTATAGAGTAGTGGAATACAAAATAAAATAACGAATTGTCACATATTGTGTAATAAATAGAACGCAAGCTATTGCATGTGTTTGCCTGCTATCTGACTTCGACCATTACATTGAGTATCAAATGAAATAAACGGTTATTACAAACTGCACGAAGGTAAAAAGCATTAGGGATACAGACATTTTGAAGTCACCTCTTTTCGGTACCCACGAGTTTCTTATGAGGTGGGGGGGTGTGCTTCCAGTGGAACTGCTGCTAAAAAGCAAGGAAACTGACGGCTCGTTCTTACCTTGCGTAATGACATCTGGAACTGTACTCTTGGCCGCTTTCGCCATGAAACCAATCACAGAGAAAATTACAAAACCAGCGTAGAAACTTGTAAGGCAGTTCACAACTGGTACAATCATTGCATCCCTAGAATAAGAAGCGTGAGATAGTCTATGCAATGAAAGTCAGTACTGCGTAGAAATCACCGAATGGAAATGTCAGTGTGGACGATGCAATTCGGTTTATGAATTCCGATTTTGAAACTGCGACTATGTGTTTCATTATCACTACTATTTGTATTTGTGAGATATAGCGTAATGTTAAATACCAACTTCAAACATTTTCTTTAACATGTAATGAACCCTCACAATTCCGTGCGTTTCTTTTTCCAGGAATACTATTAAACCACAACAACGCTAAATGAAGGATGGAGCCCGGGATGGACAGTCCCCGTTCGAAACTAAAGCGAAAACAGAAACATAGAGAAAAACATCCCCACAGGTGTCTAAATCAACATTGTGGGAATGCGAGCATGAGCATCTACCAATGACTCAATGTTTTACACGATCAATACAAAAACAGTGTAGGTGATCGTACTAAGTGACAATGCTGACACGTAAAGGGCGCTATGGTCTAAGTAATTCCCATCTTTTCGTGTGTTCTGCATGTCTGTGTCCTACATATTAAGGACTCATCTGTGAGGGGACACCAGGAAATTGCTCCTTTGCATTCCTGAATATCCAGCACTGGTCAAATTTGTCACCTTACTAAAATGAAAACAAGCAACATACCTGTAAACATTGTGATGGAACTTGTTATAACTTGACATAGTTATAAGACTTCCCCAAGCTGGCCCAAGCGAAAAGAAAATCTGTAGCGCCCCTAGTGCCCATACCTGTAACAGACGTATACGGAAGTGTTTTAAGAAAGACGCCTTCCGGTCAATTCTACACACATTCATTACTTCAAGGGGGCTTCACTTGCAGCCGGAGCCCATTTTTGCAAAAAAACTGCCTTCACATTATAACAGCTGGATAAAAATGAAAATCGAATTACTCTCATAAAATAGGTCCCATAATTATATAGTCATCGCTGTAATAGAGTTGCATTTCCGTTACCAACTCAAGTCACATGCATTTTGGAAATCGAAGTTTTGGGCTTGGCCACTTCCGATAATCTCTGAACATTTTCTTGAGTCGCTGACGCAAAATCAAACTGTCGCCACAGTAGTCGGCGCCCGCCGTCCGAAAATTAACGTCAATCATTTTTTTCTAGATAGGAACACATCTGCCAAATAGAGAGGTGGACGCCAAACTACAGACGTGAGAACTGTAAAATGATCACAAGATGGCCCAGAATGCATCGGAATCATCCGTAACGGAAAAGCGTCGTCGTCTCCTTAATAAATACCTATTTGCCAATTACACCTACCCCTGCCTCCAACAACTGACACATGTCAAAATTTCTGTGAAGGCAATGCTCGAATTTACTTTTTAAAAGGTCTCACCTCCTTGTGCTTAAGTCTTTCGAAGTCTGGGGTGAGGAAGTATAATATTCCGTCCACAGCGCCGTCTAATGTTAGTCCCCGTATCAGCAGAATAGTAAGAAATATGTACGGTGCAGTCGCCGTTACGTAGACAACCTTAATAAAAATGTTATATATGAATGATTTTTACAGATAATATGTCATTTCTGTCTGTGATAGACAGTGTTGAAATCAAATTAAAAAATATCCAATATCAATCAGGGTAGTCTTTTCTTCAGTTGGTGTTTTTAAAATGCGTTTTCTAAATTGACTTTACTTCACGTTCTAGCAAAAAATGATTAAAACCCAACATTCACTAAGTAGTGCAAATGAAGAAAGCGCCCTCTTGTAAGCAACTGAATGACAGTTGGGATTCGTTCCGTAAGTCTAGATCCTTAGTAGTTTGAGCAAATTTCACTTAATCACAGTATTGACATGCTAGTGACTTCGATAGTAAGTTAAGCGATGCAACCAAACTAAATGTGGTCTACAGGTGGTGAAAAGCAAGCTCTCTTCAACAGGTACACACCTGACACATTTTATGTACTTTGAGGACAAGAAGTCTGAAGATATATAACGAACACAAGACTAATAAAAAGGGTAACTACGAAGTCTCCTACGTTATAGTAACGTATTTGCCAAATGTCATGAATATCTGTCAAGGAACTTATGGAAGATAGTCAAGAAGATGCAAACAAAACCAACATGGTCAGCAGTAGACTCCACGGTTGTCAGATTCGCACCAAAATCCACGTCAGTTGAACTACCCTCAATAGGAACACATGCACGTTTTATGAAGGTACATCAACTCGGTACACATGTAAATGTTGAGTTACCGGTAAACAAAAAATCCCAATTGGGGGCGCCACCCCAATGGCGTCCGTCCGAAAACCATTGTTAGCCATGCACATCGCAGTAGGGATACATTGTTCATCTCAAAGAGAGGCGTAACAACATTGGGCGTAGCTGAGTACATGTAGGTTGAATCTACTGGGAAACGCATTTACTTCAATGCAGTTACTTCGATAATAGCTTAATATCTTACTTAGATCCAGTCAGATGGTCTCCACGTGGTATTTTCAGATAATAAAGGCATTGCAATGTCTTGTAATAGGGGCATAAAAAGCAATGCAAAGTGACCATTTCTGAATCTTCCTTCCTCGTAAATTTTCAATTTGCTGAACATTTTTTGAGTGAACCAACGAAATGTGGTCATAATTCCACGGCATATTGTTTAGCAGTTCTGGGAAAGCTGTCTCGTGGACGAGATCACGGTGACACCCGATGATTGTCCAAAACCGAAAGTGGCGTCGTCCTCTTCTTAATAGATACCTAACAAGCTATATTTTATGAAAACCTGTCACATTAACAGAGGCAAGCATAAAAAAAATAAATTGCCACTATGAGGCACAGCAGTAGTCGGGTCTGCCCGAAAAAACGCTCGTGTTGTCCCATCCAGGATAGGAACAACTTTGCAAATTGTCAAAAATATTCATGCAGGAGTTTTGGAGATAAGCAGGAGACGCAGGACTGATGGAGGACCGGACAGACGGATGGAAGGGGATGGTGACATAATGCGCCCACATACATGTATGCATATACATGTATGGGCTCAAGTAATCGAACGCCGTGCGTGGTTGAAGACTATAAGAGCGTGTACAAATCGATACTTCTATAGAAAGACAACATGCAGTTGAAGCAAGTACAATTATTTCACTAAAAAGCATAGTTTGCGCATTTAGCAACAATTTATTTATCACAAACGAATTCGTTCAGTAAGCTTGCAACTGCCCGAGGACGTCACTTTGCTAACTTCGATAACCCAAGTCCGCAGAGTGGTCGGAGTATAACGTTGCAACAAATGCAGTCGGCCACGCCTACCGAGTAGTTACCGTAACTAAGTCCAACAAGCAAGTCAGTGAGATTTTAACAATGTAGGTGGAGACACTCTTCCAGTATGGTATATGTAAAATTACCTACTGAGGTTTTCCGATCCCCACTCGGTTTATTTTCCGATTTCGCGAAGGTAACGAACCACATACATGTAGTTGTGACGGTGCCCCTGCACAGACGTTTTACGGGTAGTTGCTGTTCTCATGTATTGTCAGCAAAAAGTGAAGTGACGAGTTCGGGCAACTAGTCGGGATCATGCACCTTGCTCTTTGATTGGGTAAACAAAAGAACATCTCGCTATGAGCAACGCAGCCGTAGTGGATAGATAATATGTTGGGCATTCCACAATGATGAGCTGGTATCAAGAAGAATTCATGGCTGAATAAAGATATTGAAAAAATGCTAACAGATGCCGTGACAGGGTGTATTGCTCAATCATTAGGAAATGTTAAGAAACTATAACTAGACGTATGGACAAACAAGCTTTACTTAAAGATACCGTCACGTTAAGTAGGCGAATATTCGTTCTCACGTCATACAACATTTTAGTGTCCTAAAATCAGAGGTAATGTCTCAGGCATTACGTTGTAAAATTCGCCCAACATGTGCATCGCAAAAACGAGATACAAGCGGTGATCATGATTTCAAAGTTACATTCCCACTAAAGGGAGCAACACCAATAAAAATTAACTAGCATCTAGGGAGCGCATCGCAAGAAAGCAATGTTCTTGCTTCTCAGTAGGAAAACACGTGTCACCTTTCTCCATGATTCTTCAAACAGTTTCGCAGATAGTCACACGGACTACAAAAAACTGACACAAAAGTATATAAAATCATAAGTGAGCGCATGGCATAGCTCAATCCCGCCTGAAACGGTGCAGGTGCTGTCGCCATCATGAAAATGGAATAATTTTTCGCCACATTTCATGGATGTCCGGCCCATTTACGAACTTGGTAGATATCCAGGTAAGGGCGAAGGATACCGAAAGTGCCATTAGTAAAAGACAATCCTCAGTACTCGGATTAGTCTCGAATTCCCCGTCAGTAGTACTCTGCCCAAGACACTGAAACACATATCAAACCTCATGAAGACTTATCATAGACCTTGGTAAATATTGAGACAAAAGGTAAAGCAACAAAATCGTTACGCCAGTCTCTCATTGTCACCCGTGATCTTCCCAGTAGAAACTCACATGCCAATTTTCATCATGACCCTAAGAGTATTTTGGCCACCACAAGGCAGACGCCAAGGCGTCATCGTTTATGTAACATCAACATGTAGTAATATACTTTCGTAATTTCATGAATATTCGTGCGAAAAACCAGAGTAAACTGACAAAACAAAAAATTGCAACTTAAGGCCAGGGCAGTTGTCGGATACATCCAGAATTCCTCTTCGTCCGTTGTTGTATTTATAGGAATACACTTGTCAAAACGGCCACTAGGGTGAGCTACAGTTGTCTGACCCGTCCGAAAATTAATATCAGACTTATGATTCTCAATAGCAACACATCTGCCTATTTTCATACTGATTTTTAAAGAGGTTTGGCAGACGATCGAGGATTGAGGACACCAAATAACTGCCTCAGAAATAGTATAGTGACAAGCAAGAGACGCAGAATACGTCTAATCTATTATTCAGCGAAAACGGGATGCCTTCGTCATGTCCTTAAAAGATACCTATTTGCCAAATTTCATGAACATCCGTCAAGTAACTCCGACGGTACACAGATAAACTTAAAACAATAAAATTACCAATAGGGTGCACAGCGAAAAACGGTCCACTCTCAAAGTAGTCGTCATCCGTTGTCGCCTACACAATAATACTGTACGTTTGCCAATTTTCACAATTATCCTGCATGCTGTTAAGGTAGATACAGCCACGGACACCGGACGACCGGTGGGATAGTCACCTGACAAAGATGACGGCAATATGCCGCCAAATAAACACACTCCGGGCGGCGCATAAAACCGTCGTCCATTTTACAGTTTATGATTTATAAAAGAATAATTATAATTTCGACAGTTTGACATAAGAAGCGCTATGTGACAGGCCGAGGTGGCTCCAACGACTACACGAACTATACGACAAGTTTCCTGAAAGAGACTATTGTACTGATTCCTGTTTCAATGTATTCACCAGTTTAACGTAACAATTCTTTAAGAAAAGTCATCTACCGATACAACGAACATATTGGTGAATCTAACAGAAGCAAATGCGAATTCTCACATGACTCACGCGACTTCATGGAGGCGGCCAGTGACCTGTGGAGATATTCAAATTAATCAAAACAATCCTATCCCTGAATTCAACAACCATGTGAAGCAATTCCAACTACTTCAGTTAGTTTCGAGGCTTCTACGAGTATGGTAAACGTACACAATCAGTAAAATACTACAGAATCAGTAACATTTTTACAAAATTAATTGGAATTCCGTATTTCAACGTGAAACATGTCAATTTCCTAATTTCGCGCCACTAGATTCATAGTGTTTGGGTCTGGTATAATTCATCGCCGATGGACTGGAAATTCCCGCCGAGGCGAGTCAAAAGTTTGTACTGGTGTGATGAGCTGGGAAATGCTGACTGGAACACTTTCAAACAATGACAGGGAAGCTAAAATGAAGTTGATTTCGGTCAATTCCTGACTGATCATTCTTTACTTTTCCAACAACTCTTGGTTTAGTGTTAGTTCAATAAAATGCTTTCAGCGTAAGCGCGTAGCCGAGTTGCCGGTCTGTGCGAATTAATTGTTGAACTTGATAACAAATCTAATACACTGCCTGCTGGAGAATTTAACTTTACAATGAGTTCTCAACTGAAAATGAACTTAATTGTTTCCGTTAAGCCTAAATGCAATTTTCACGCGTCAAGGTATCGTCTTTCAGTCTTAAAAATCGGACGGGGAAGAATTTTGCGGCCTGAAATTACAGTTCTCCCCGTATGGTTGAGATACCTTCTTTCACAGCGCCACCTACGTGCAAATTTGGTCCAGTGAAATAATTTCAATTATTGTGATGAGCGTAACGCAGTATCCGCGTGAGAGCGTCAAAGCGCATGACTTGGTTTGGACATTTGGCGATTTCATACGGCAGGGGGATGAGCCCAAAAAGTAAAGTGAATCGTTCGTCGTGCTTTTTGAATACTTGTAATCGTGTGCGAGTCAAACTACACCGACTTGTGTGCGGAATACATAAGTGTACTCAAATTTTCGTCAATCCAGCAGCTACAAGCCACAAACACATTTATCAATAGATGGCGCGCTATGTCGATGCATTTCTCAACCAGAACCATTCGGGATGTCGGAATATAACCTGGATCTATTAATCAACAAAATGCTGTGTTGCCTGATCTTCTCGCAATGATAAATCTGTAGTACTGTGAAAGAGGGTACGTTTGGAATTGAAGTTCCAGTTCGTCAAGTTCAAATATAATTACTCAGAAACCAAATATGTGAGTTACACAGGCAATATAGTAGCAAGGGCGCGTCATCACAATTTAGAAATTACTGACCCACTTTACTCCCCGTGTTAAGTTGGGTTTAGACCCAGCACCCTGAGTCTCAAGACAACAAATCGAGTATAAAATAGAATAGGACTTTTTTGTGTTTTTCTGCTACCAGGAGGGTGGCTCAGTTACATGTAAATCCGTTGCTGATACTCTACCGACCAGTGAGGGTCGTTTTCCAGCCATAACGGGATACGAAACTATTTTCAAATTTTCATGACATTTCCCGGTTAAGAGTTCTCAGAACACCATTGGTTTACTTAAAAAAAAACACGTGCAACACATTCCCAAATGCTTTTAACACTGACAGCAGAGCGGGAATTGTTTGGGATGACTGACATTTTGGAATATGACTGACATTTTCTGAAGGATGAATATGTAAACCAGGTACACGACTTAAGCGCTTGTCAAGAAGTCTTGGAAGTTGGCCTGTGCAGGAACGTATTTTCACTATACGAAAAGCAGACGACTGAGAAGAGCTTTGTTGTGGCGAAATGTTTCACCGCCCCAAAAAACTTGCGATGTATTGGATGCCATATTAATCTCAAAATAACAAAATGTATTTTGCAGAAATATTTTGCTCCACCTTCTCTGTTGGTTGTTGTTCTACACGCAGCTTAGTCGCTTCAGTTAAGAAAAAATCACCTCCGTCCCAGAATGAAGTGGCGGCGAGAGAGGATTACGTCATCTAAAGGTTGACTGTAGGGGGGAACCTTATGGGTTGAAGTGGTGGACCAAAGACAGAGTGCACTTCGTGACATCCGGAATAAGGGATATACATGTAGGCTTTGACATTACAGGACGCATTATTAATGTTATCTAGTCCCTTACTTACAGGTCGTCTTATTTACACATGTATATGAGGTAGGTCCATATTTCTCCTACAAGAATTTGTCCTTTTTGTTACGACAGGGGACATGCAACTTGGGATCAGGCAAATTTGCCATTTCCACCACCTAATACTAATAGTCACCACACCGCTCTCTGACTGCGCAATTTACTGTTCGCAGCAACCCTTGCGGCTGCGAAACATGTATTGTGACGTAAGAATTTAAATTGTTGGGATCAAGGCAGGATGTTTTGACAGATGAGATATTTGTTTATATTTGATGTTAACAACACTCAAGGTAATTCTGTGAGGGAGACAGTGTTGTAATTTTCTGCACGTTGATGTCTTCCACCAAGGTCAAATTCTGGATAACATGCGCTCGATAATTACTCAGGACTGTTGTTTTAACTAAGGTCAAGACCGTTATATCCTATTTTTACCAGCATAAGTTTTAAACATCTGTCGGTGACTTTAGAAAGATAAACGCCCCAATGCTGAAGCAAATAAAGAATCTAGCTTACTTTGCCCGAGGTTTCCACGCCCTTTGAAAGACATGTGAAGACGATGACCCAAGCAAGAAGTAAACAGAGCAGGAGTTGCCAACGGACGTGGCCAAGATTCTCTATTGTAGGACTCAGCTGTAATACGGTGTCTCTAAAACAAATGATCCAATTATAAGATTGAAACAAGCCATAAGATTGGTTTATAAATGCCAATACAGTGTTAAAAAAGCTTTCGTTGATGATAGCCAGATGTAAGTTAGCAAAAATGGTGTTTTTGACGAAGAACTAAAGGCTATGGGCGGAATAAATACGGTGAAAAATATCAGTTCTTTTACCAAGGTAAAGAAATAATAATTCTGAAGCAGACCATTTATTGACTAAGAGGAACAAGTTTTACACCAGAGTAAAATTTAACGACTAAGCATTCATATTTTATTAATCCCGACAAAAATCACACACCGCGAGAATAGTTATTCTGCATGTATTTAGCTTGGCCTAACCACTTTCAGGGAAAAGGCCAGTACCTTACTTAATTGGCCGTTTTCACAAAATTTCGCATATGTCGAGCAAAATAAATTATCTTTATTCTCGAGGAACTTCAAATACGGAATATATACCGTAGAGTGACAGAACAAAGATTTAGCAGAACCATGTACCTTAAACCGCTTGGTATTTTGTTTAATACTTATCCAAGGTCAAAGATTGCAGGGCTGTCACTCAAATCAGCCACAGAACAGTTCCCTATGTACCCTCAGCCCTTTCAATCTCCGAATCGCCATAATATTGGGTCAACGCGATGTGCGTACATGTAGGATAGAAAGATGCCGTGGAAAACGAGACAAAACGTAGTTTTGATCCCGTGGGACTTGTGCGTCACCATGCACACGACAGTTGAAAACGAACGCACCGTGTCAGCGAGTCGCCGCACCGCCTCTTTAACTTTGTGTTCACGAACAAAAGAAGTTGTGAAAAGAAATGAATCCTCACCCAAATTCATTAATTTGATAGGTAATCTGACATTTTGCTGTTTCGATCTAGTATTCTGAGCGCGCTTTAACCACTGACTAGATTTCTGTTGTCCATCTAGTACTTTGTTTCACGTCAGCATCACAATGAACTGTTGGCTGACCCCGCGTCGACCTAGATTGACTCGAGACACATTCACTAAATTAAAAGGTTTTAGTGATAATTAAGTTAATCACGCACAGTAAATTCAGGTGACATTACGAGTGAATGTTCAATAGCGAACGTGGTTAAGGTAAGCAATAGCCGTTACATTGACCAAAATAAGTTTTCACCGAACAATTAAGCGATAACCGTCAGATTTTGAAGCTCGTGATGCTTTCCGCTTTTTCAAATCGACTTAATTCGAACCCTAAAAACACAATTTCCCGAAACAGCGCGGTGAATTTCACGGAAACTTTACAATTTTACTCATCAATCTCGAAAACGCTGTTAGGATTTTCCTTCCAAACGCCTAGTTTTTGTGTGCCATAGAGCAAGCCGAATACGACTGCTAATATGTAGGTTTTGCAAGTTCATTTGTCATAGAAACAAAACTAAACGAGTAATCGAAATTCCAAACAGCAATTCAGAAATAATTGTGAAATTTTCATTTATAACTTTATATTCCGCCAAGGGCTTATTTTTCATTGAAGGTAACTTTCTTGAAAATGAAATTTTGATTTAAGAAACATGTTGACGTAATCATAATGACGACGCGTAAGTACAAACATAATTTCATAATACATACTGCCAAAACTGTTCTGCTGGAGTCATTTTCTTAATCGTTTCATTGCCAACAGCGGCTTCAAAGGAAAGGTTCTCAGCTCCCCCAAAAGATGACAAGTTGTAGAAGAATTCATCGGAGCGATTGGCGTCTCTTGGTTCGCACGTTGCATTGTTTGAACAAAAAAGCCAAGGGAGCTGCGTGGTGAAGGAACTGAAGAGGTAGTAGAGAACCCATGTCATGATGGCATTGTAGTATATAGTAGTGCAGCCGGAGACTATAAACATACCATAGCCCATGCCTGAAACAATATAGTTTATTGTACAAACCCACTCGCGAACAAAGTATGTGACACGAGGTGACCCTGACCATAATGTCCTCAAGACGCGTTCGCATAGCACAAAGAACGCCATGTCTATTTTTGTTTCCTCTAAATCCCAGACTATATGGACATTCGAGGGTATTAATTTACTAACATGAATGGAAAAAGATGTTGGCCGATGTCGGTCGACATATCCCGGACAGTCTTTTTTTCCTCTGCCTCTGCCATTATTTTCTTCCCCGTGATTACTTCAACCGTTAAACTGGCACATCCACGGACTAAATGGTGAAATCACTAAGGAATAGCGACACCCATCGTCGCTTAGTAAGTGGTGTTGGCTGCGCGGGCAACATCGTTAAATGACGTATCTTTGTTCTAGACAGACCAGGCTCTCGTTCAGTAACTCTAGGACTTCGCTAAAAAGCAAGACTTAGCGAACTTACGTGAGATGTTGCCTTGTATTAAATCAGAACACGTGACTTTGGCTAGATTTTAGTTAGGTCCTTGCGTAGGTCCGGCTAGCGTTAATGAACGCACCCCTGGCTTGGGTCACGATTCAATTTTCACTTGGCGGCTGTAAATTACAGCTCATATAGGAACATACCTTTGAAAAGAGGACACAGGCCCCATATACTGAGCGGACTTGTACTCGAGAATTGACCAAGGGACAGTTCCATGAAAAACATCGGTACTCCGAAGAAAAACATGAAGAAGAAGTAGGGGATGAGAAAGGCTCCTGAAATCAAACAAAAGGGTAGTAAAATAACGATTTGTTAATATAATACTTGTAGCTGGTCTGTCACGCGTTGTACCAGACGTGAGTATGCTGCTCAGGTGTACAGATCACCTGGAACCATTTTTATGGTTTATTAATATCTCGTTAAAACCGAGCTGATACGCTAGACACTAGACACAAGGGTCCAGCTGAGTGCCTCAGTGGGACTCGAACCCACGACATTGGGAAAATGAAGCAGACACTTATACTACTAGGCCAAACTGCCTCTTCTGAACGACTTGCTAGCTAGTAATAGAATCTGAAGAACGCATGGTAATACCCGTATTGTGATTTCATCCAAAACTGGACATGTCACTAGTTATTACACTACGCTGAGATACAATGTAATACACAACGAATTATTTACTCAAACAACTTCCGCCTTTTGTCATGAAGGGAATTCCGTGATTCTTTTTGGGCAGTCTTTCCCCCGCAACCGTCTACTAAGTCATTGGAAGAGTCCGACGGTGGACGTTTGCTAATTTAGCAGGCTTTTTGAGAGGTCAGTTCTTCATGGGCGGCACAGCACGGAAAAAAGTGGGTCTATAGCCCCCCCCAGCCCCCTATGGTGCACCGACCATGTTATTTCAAGTCAAAAGTGAACGAAAACCAATGTTGAGATTTAATCAAACTTCAACGTTTGAAAATCATATAGAGATGCTAAAATTGTCTAAACAGGATTAGTATATTCCGTATAACAAATATTTTCAACTCACCTCCGCCATTTTTCATGCATAGATACGGAAATCTCCAAATGTTTCCAAGACCCACAGCGTAGCCAATACAGGAGAGCAGGAATTCCACCTGGTTTCCCCAGTTGCCTCGGGCTGAGCTACTAGTTTGTTCAGTAGTGTCTGACGTGCTGTCTTCAGAAACTGACACTTGCTTGAGTTCGGTCATTTCGTCTTCCTGAGGATGATAAATCAGAAATAACAGTCACGAATCGCGCGTGCGTACTCATTCATATATTGCCTATCTTCGTGAGCTTAAGTTTTCTCTCAGTAACGAATTTTGAAGTTCCTCTTTTATCCATCGCATATTATTCTTACGACCACGTTAGGCAGTAGGCCAAGTTTTGTAAAATCTCTAGAAAATACTTTTTGTGAGTGCTTTAGGAGGGCAATTTTATTTTGGTGTTTTTTATTCATTCACTAGTGTGTTTTCAAAATCTAAAAAGTTCCCGCTAATAACGTTGCACAGTTTTGAGAAATTTGGGCTCGAAGTTAGGTAATAGTTACCTAAGACCTTAGTGAACACATACTTGTAGAAGTAACACTCTTCCTACCGTTTTATAAAGCAAATAATCAGGTCTCATCAGTATCATTGTATTTATAAATAATACACTCACGTTATATGTTTCACTTTGTAGAGGAGTTACAAATTTAAAAGATGTAAAGTGACACATAGTGGCAAAAATACGAACTAAACCTGAATGTTAATACGAGGTTATCATGACATTGGCCGACAAGTGAAATTACATAGTGCACTCAAATATGGTTAAAATATGTGTGTCAGGGACTGCACCATTGATTAATGGAATAAAACACAATGTGTTTGCATAATATAGCAGAAATATGCTGAACAAAAAACAACAAAGCTGAATGATCTCCGTAAATGTTCACATCGACTGTAAGAAATTATTAGGTTATTCTGAGAATGTCTAGCAAGCATGATCAGAGTGTGTACTTTCTATGATTAAATGAACAAATAAAATTCACAGCTCACACTTTTTAACACAAAAATATAACGAAATAACGGGGTTGGAGAAGTTAGCGGTCTATTTACTATTGTCTTGTCAAAGAGCTATCCAAAGTTTTGCAGTCAGTGTTGCCGATGTTACTAAAGTTGTCACAACTGCACATTTCTGTACAGTTTGATCTAACATTGCAGCACAAACTCAGTTTCCCTGCACGAATGTGCTTTTTGAACTTGAAGCGTACATCGTTTAGTAATGTCAATGGAGCTGAGGGCATTGCCATCCACTGCACAGCTCCACCGCCAAGGAGCCAACTATGGCCGATTACAGAGTGTACAGCACTCCACACTGGTAATTGGCCCGCATGCAGTGAAGGGTCAAACACTGAGTTCTTGTTCGGAGGCAGGCAGGAATTGGGCACAGGTTTGATTCAAAATATGTTAGGGCTGTGTTAATCAGTGTGTCAGCAAGTGAATTACTGAACACTAGACTCAATTCACTTAGTTGGACACAAATTGCAACTGTGGGTAGCTTCTACAGTCGTTTCTTATGATTGCCTCAGTATCCACATGACTTCATGCACACCAGCATTCTGAAGTATAGCTTCAAAGTCTCGCTTTAGATTTGAAAGTCAAATAACATCTCTATGTGTTAGAAGCTTTGATCCATTGAACTCCTAACAAAACTGTAGAAAAATATTTCTGGAAACTGTGGATTCTTCACTCTTCACAATATTTGTCTTTCTATTGTTATAGTATGATCTGTGGTACTTGGCTTCTTAAGCCACAAGGTACATGTATTTATCTTTGAGTTCTACTTGAATATTCAGGCATCGGGACGCGAACTGTTAACACTAATTTAACATTTAGCTACAAGTAAGTTGGTATGCAATTTTTCAGACGGACTTATCAGGAATTGATTCACCACCAACCTAACATGCCTTGTGATTTGTCGCCTAAAAATGTTGACCGTCTGACAATTAGACTAGTTGATGCAACTGATGATAAGTCAGCTGATATACCAGTGCTGTGATTGAATTTTTTCTTAAATCAGATGCTCATACAATAGTTAATCGATTTACACTTACGGATAGAGGCTTGCTCTGTCCTCAAATTACGACGGGGACGATGCCCATTTGGGCACTTCAATTTAATTACCATTGCAGCCACCTAAGTAATTAATGTTTACGAAAAATTGAGAAGATGTTCCCCTTGTCCCAGTTTTATGGCCAGGGATAACAACCACTTGGGCACGTTGATTACAACTATCTACTTCATTTAACCTTCTCAAAAATTTCTGAATTAAAGTGTGTAGAATCACGCTCACAGTAAAACGCCATGTGGTTATCCCTTGGCAATAAAATAGTAAAGTTGTTTTCGCGGCACGGTTGAGCTGCGCATCGACCAAAGGTCATAGATCACAAATTAAAGGCCAACAGTCACGTGTGGTGGGTGCAACCGAAAGGGACATCATCCGCCTACCGGATGGAAGTGACAATGATGTCAAAACTCAATACGTAATACGTTTAATTGGACCTAGTTAGACAGGGACCTCGATCCAACGTCAAGGTCATGCACGTAACCGGAAGTAGTCGGTAAACCGTAAGGAAGACAAGGTGGAATGGGAAATCACGTTACTGCTGACGACATCAGGTACACTGTAGGTTAGGGCGTGGCACCGTCCACCTCTCGGATATTCTGACACTAAAAAGATGTTATATACGTTGTGTTTGTAGAGTTCAACTGATTGAGACCGGATTAAACAAAATAGGGATTATGCTGCGTACTAAATTAGAACGAAAGGTTGATTATCTTATTTTGCGTGCGCCACGTGTGTCGTTGTATTATTCCCTTTCTTTTCTCTCATCTCTCAACAACAGATGTAGCGTATAACCGGTGAAAGACGATAAGGGGATATTGTAACCACCCAACTCAACAACAGATGTCGCGTATACCTAAACCAGGTACATGTACCTACGTTACTAAAGTATTAAGATATTATGACCACATAAAATGGAACACAAACTTAATATTTTTAAACGTGCATTAATAACAAAGTACATTGGAATACACTATAAAAATCACCAAGACGTTCAGACACCGTTACCCGTACAGGTAGCAAATTAATGAATGTCCAATCGGATTTTCTTATGTCTACGGGAGAAGAGATACAAGGGCCAGAGTGGACACGCTTCATATTAATTGCGTACTAGATTACTTACATATGTTTTTCTTATCTTATTCCATGCAGGTTCAATTATGTATAATTTGAATAAGTATAATTCCGCGACTTTGACACTTTAATAAGATGCTGGATCTTTTCAATATTTTGACAAGCATATGCCTCTCCCGTCTATGTGCTTCACAACGGGTATATAAAACCTCGAACGCCGAAGATATCAGCCAACAGAAAAGATATTTGACACAGTCTACATAATATAAACTATTCCAAGATCAGTGTTTTCAAGGTAGCGATAAGTTATTATTTTCTTAACTGTTCACTGTTGAGAGATTTTTAAATTTTGTTTAATTGATATTCAACCCTTTGTTGCTCTTCATCAATCGTCTACATTGAATATTTTATAAATATCCGTTTGTTCTTTTTTATTCTTGTAACTTATTTTGCATATCGTCTGTATTCAATATTCAATAACTTTTTGTTTTATCCCTTATATTTTATTTTGTAGATGAATTACAGGCTAACCCTTTAAAGATGCCTAAGGGTTCTGTACCAACACTACATGTCTCTAGTGAGTTTACGGAGAAAACAATTCCCGTTATTTTTTATTTTCTTTTTTTGGTAACCAAACATTAACACATGTCAGCTATCAATATTTCAATTTCAATATTTGTTAATCTCTCTTGCGTAATACCATTAGTTACAATGGGCGTTTAGACGTTGAATATATGTAAACGAATTATGATTACATTAGTCCGTCAACAAATCATTAGACTTGGTGTCTTTATACAACAATTTCGCAATAAAGTCCATGCTCCATCCTCGGCACCGATATAAGAAATAAATTTTCAATTGTTTACAAACTGTCGACGAAAGTCCCTGAAATAGTCTGGTCTGTGTTGTCCATCCATTTGCATTTCAATCGACAAAGTCTCGCATGTGGTCCGATAGCGGTGGCAAGTCGTACGATTCAAAATGTTCTCCTTTTTCATCCTCAGTCAGATAAATAGCCTACCCAATGTGTTCCAGTTTTGTGACTAGGATCGTAGCTGCAAACGTAAGCATTCGGATGTGAAACGATTCCTAGCTTATACAATTCATCACTCCCAAGACAGCCGCCAATGACCTGTCCGACAAAGTCATCGCTGTGTACATTTGTAGTAGTCTGATAATTCCTCATGGTGTGAAATCAAACAAGACGCTTCTAGCTCTGTCATTTTCCACAATGTTCTCAAACTCAGCATAGCAAATGACGTTTATTGTAGAAGGCAGCGCCGATGAAAAATGGACTTCCAAGCGGAGGTTTCCTCGTCTTATGAGAATAAAGTGACCCCGATCTGCTAGGTTTAGGGTTCAGACCAAAAGCAAACGACTTGTTGCCCCCTAAATCATCCAGACGTCATATGTAATTACCTTCGTCTTCATAATCCTGTCCGGTTCCTGAAATCAAGGCCGTGAAAGCTCTAACGAACGAAGATTGTTCAAATTTCGGTTGTTGTGGTTTAGAAGGATCGTGCACCCCGTCGACGTAAAGAGAGATAATTGATGTTGCGATGTTTAACATTGAAAGGGTTCTTGGCATACGATCCATTAAGGACGTCTGTATCACAAAAACCCACAATAACCCTCTTAGGAATTTGACCTAAAAACAAATTCTCTTGTAACATAGAAAGATGTCCGGCAGGGATGGAAAACAGTTTGCATTCCACGAGTAGCAGAGGGTACATTGCAGTGCTTCTTTCGAGGGCCTTTAGGTGTGCTATGTGTACAGGGGTGCTGAGTTTCACTTTCCTGGCGGGTAAGGGGAAGTCTTAAATCTTGATTTTTATTCTGGTACCCCCCGTCGGGGACATGATGGTGAACGACATGTGTTAATGCTTTCTTACGAAAAAAGAAAATAAAAATATTAGCGTAATCGGAAATTTTTTCTTGATAAACTCACCACCTACATATAGTGTTGGTACAAACAACTTGAGTAGATCATCTACAAAATAAGATATAAAATTAACCAAAACAAAACAAAACAAAAAAGGTGTTGAATATTGAATATATACTATCAACAAAATAAAACGTAAAAAATAAAAGGAACAAACGGATATTTAAAAAAGTATTGAATGTAGACGACTGATGAACGAATTAGGATTGAACATCCGGTAAGTGAAATAAAATTTTAAAAAATCTCTACAGTGAAGAGTTAGGAAAAAAATAACTTACCGCTAATTTGCAAACTCTGATCAAGGAATAATATGTATTCTATAAACTCGGTCAAATCTCTACCCAGTTAACTGATATCTCCGGCGTTCGAGATTATCATGTACACGTTCTGAAGCACCGTAATAGTACGTAGACGGGAGAGGCACATGCCCGTCGAAAGTACTGAACGATCCAGCATCTTATTAAAGTGTCCAAGTCGCAGACTGGTTCGAATTATACTTATTCAAATTATACTTAATTGACCCAGCATAAAGTAAGATAAGAGTCAGCCCAGACTTTATGAAAGAATTATATAAGAAAAACGTATATAAATAATCCAGTACGCAAGTAATATGAAGCGTGTCCAGTCTGGCTCGTGAATCTCTTCTGTAGACATAGGAAAATCCGATTAGACATTTTAAATTTTACAAACTGTACGGATAACTGTTTCTGAAAATCTTGGTGATTTTTGAAATGTTCTCCAAATGTACTTTGTTATTAATACACGTTTAAAAATATTAAGTTCAAGTTCTATTTTATTTGGTCACAATATCTTGTTATTAGTTTAGTACCGTCGGTACATGTACCTGGGTTAGGTATACGCGACATCTCTTGTTTAGTTAGGTGGTTACAATATACCCTTGTCGTCCTTCACGGGTTATGTTGAAAGATGAGAGAGAACAAAGGGGATAACACAACGACGACACGTGGTGCATGCAAAATGAGGTAATAAACATGTTTATTCTTATTCAGTACGCAGCATAACCCCTATTTTCTTTCCGCTCTCGATCAGTTTAATTTTACAAACAACTGGGTGGTGGACGGTCCCACGCCCGTCCTAACCTACCTGATGACGTCCGACCACGTCTTCGTTATGGTTTATCGACGAAGTCCAGTTACACGCATGACCTTGACCTTGGATCAAGGTCCCTCTCTAACAGGTCCAATTAAGGTGTGACTTCAATGTCACTTCCATACCGGTTGGCAGATGACGTCCCTTTCGGTGGCACCCATCACACGTTACATTTGACCTTTAATTTCTGACCTATGACCTTTGATCAAGGCGTCGCTCAAACGTGCCACGAAAACTACTTGCTCCTGAGGCAAGGAGTGTCGATTTGGGCAACTGAACGACGGTCAGTTCCAAAAAGAGGATTGCAAGAGCATATGTTTAAACTGGGAAGAAACAGAAACATCAATGGTCTCCTAGGGCATCCATTTTGTGCGCAAACAGTGCTTTTAAACTTATAGCAACATGACTTTGGTGGTTTAGGCAGTGTGATGCATAATTTGCCAAAAAGTATATATATTTTATATATATATATATATATATATATATATATATATATATATATATATATATATATATATATATATGGAGGGACGATGGCATGGTCACTATCTCCTCTAGGCCGGTTGAGACACCTGTACTGTCGAAGGCCTTGGCAGCCTAGAGGCTGAACAAGCTAAAACAAACTGATCATTATACTGGACACTCTTGGAAAACACTAAGATGTACCATTCAAGAACACATGCTTGTTTTTTAAAGCTAGAAAGTTGTTACTTCATTTTATTTTTAAATGTGGTCCATAATATAATTTTCCTGCTCTCAAATGCACTGATGTGTCACACTGTTCCAATGTTGTTCAAATTAATTTGATGTTTCAGATTCTTGGGAAATCTTGGATAACACGTGAGTCACTAAATACTAGGTCACATCATTAGTAGTATTTAATATGTAGAATTGATACTAGAATTGACATTTTTATTATTAAAGGAACTTATAACCTTTAGGTTGATTTGCTGAGTCTGTCATAAATGCTTTGGAGGACTTATGGTGAAGAATTGGTAGGAAAGTCAAAAAGAAGGTCACACCAGCTCAGTGTACACTTATAAACGTATATAAATACACAGTGACCATTTTGTTAGGGAATGAACAGTGGTTAATACTAGAAAAAATATTTGCGTCGAGTTTGGAATTTTTGTTGTGGAGAACACTGCTTTCGGAATCTTAAGCATTACTACTGCTGCTCAGCGGGTCTTCAGTTGAAACGTTGCTATGAGTTTCTATGCCTTTTCAATTTTTCTTCTGACGATTATTGTCTTCTATAGCAGTATCGCAGGACATGTTTTGTTATAAGCCAGTTGGGCAAAGCAGCTGCTTTTCTGCACAAACGTGTTCCACAGTCCATCAGTTTCCGTAAGGATGCTTCTCTAAGCTTCTTCAAGTTCCGGTTACCACAATTTAACGCTGTTTGATAAACTTTGAATTATACAAGCATCACCCTTCATGGGAGCTGTCATACATGTATTTAAGTTACTAAGCACAACAATATAATCTGGCTCTCTGACTGGTCAATTTAATAGAAAAACGCCATCAAGTGGCAGGAATGTGCATAATATTTCTTGCAACAAGAATCCCGATTTTTAAGAAAATATGCTAGTGAAGACGTGGGAACTTTTGGGAAATTGAATTATAATCGTATTTTCTAGTCCCATAGAAAAATTTAGGTTGCCCCCCCAAAGTATACTTACAACATTGAACGGTATGAGACTTGTCTCACCGCCTACGCGTCTTTCTCATAAACCAGGCCTTAGCTACGAAAATCAGTTAGTACCTGTAAATACTTTCTTCGTCTTAAGAATGCTACTCGCTTTCAGGAATCGAAGCCTCTAAAATTACATGTACATGTAAGTCTTTAGTACACAAAATTGAGTAATGTGTGCGTGATTACGTAATACATGCCAGTGAATTGTATTACGCCAAGCTTTGCATACACTGCCCTACCTCAATTTCAACACTTCTTGAAATTTCCAGACTGTTCAACTTGGTGGGAGAAAAACATCCGCCTGAATTCCAGGCGGGATTGGATGACATGCGAGTCTCAAGAAAACTGCGTGGTAGAGCCGACATAAAGCTCAGGTACAGGGCTCCCTCATACTCTCACAGTGCTACGAAAGGTAGCGCTGTATACTTGTAGGTAGCGCTGTATCAGACGGTAAAATTGAGCTGAACAAATGGTTGCCGTAGTTGTTGAGAAAGAGCGAGTCACAGCGCAGCGTAGTGATGGAAAGGGAATCGTTTATGCGAATTTAATACAAATGCCACCTGATTTCTCAGATCTTGCTATGAAGCTTTTTCTTTAAAGTTAAAGAATTTTGTAATATAACTTGAGGATAGAGCTTTACGTAGCAGCAGAGTTGTGTTGTGTGATGTGTCTCGATCCGTTAATGGTAACAGTAACTGAGAGCAGCAACGTGGGGACAGTCTTTATTAGACAAGTGAAAGGTTTGTATACAAGTTACTAATGTGTGTGTTGCCTGTACTAAACTTCATGATTCAAGGTTCTACAGGAAATAACAGTAAACAACTCTAGGAGCTTTCACAGCAATCACTGCTCTGTTGTGTTTGCCATATATGGTAATGGTCAGCTGCCTCAAGGCAACGATTCTGGAATAACCTGCACGCAATCAAATTTACTACAGAGTTCATCAAAACAGGTGTGTATGCACCGGATGGGCGATTGACTCGGCTGAAAGTCACAACAAGTTACGTATACTGCAAACATAAACAATGTGTTAATAAAGTAATAATATCAATAATACCATCAAAATCAACTTGTTAAGTAAAATGTATCATGAATATACATGTATCACGGTATTTCATGACAGGTTTCAACAAAACATTTACATGTATATAGCGTTGAAATATTTTTGAATTACAGTATTTAATATTGAGGTTTTTCCTACTTTATCCGTTACAGCTTCGTAAACAGAGACAAGTCTGGCAAAAACGTGGAATGCCTTTGAAGACGCAATACTTTGGTGGTACGGAGCGCTATTAGTAATTTTTCTCGGTTTTGTGTACCTAAAATTGTTTTTGCTTGAACACACACAACAGTTACACGGTTAAAATTTCTTCTTAAATGTTTCAAATTGACCTTTCTGGTGATTGCTCTGAATTATGAAAATCATTCGCATTCAACGTTCAAGGTCACTGACTAAATTAGTCTTTGAGCTATTTTAAGCCGAGCTGCTTTACAACACGAAAGTCAGGGTCTGTATATTGACCTTCTCAGATGACAGCCGTTTCAAGATCACGAATGCCCTGGTGCTTATTGCTAGATGGCGATAGTGTTGCGGGATTATGAAGAGTTTCGTTGATTCTCGGAGCCTGGTGCGTTAAGACGAAAGGTTCTTTCGTTGATGAATTCAAATTAACCATTTTACTACAAATTAAGAAACGCCTCTTCACTCACTTGCGTTTATGCTTATGCTCGTGGTTTGCGTGACGTCATTTTCCTGTATTGAACCAAAAATTGGAAATTTGATGGCACTCGCTATTATGCCTGTCTAACGCTACAGAAGCAGTAATTCAAACGTTTGTGAAGTATTCAATGTAAAATAGAGACAGCTTTGCGGTTTTTCCCCAAACTGTGTCTTAACCCTGTAAATGTACTGAAGACCAACTCAGAAGTGACTGGGGCAGACAATTTGTCGCACTACAAGTATTGAACATGAGCTTTACTCGAAATTGACGTTTCATTTGTGCAAAGGGCACCGGATGTTTCTTATAAGCCGGATGAAGTAATACGTATGTTTTGAAACTTTGGCGAACTCGTTTTATTTCATGACTTACTTTCTAGAAATTTGAAATTACATCTTATGTCAACTGAGCAAGGCTGGCGAATTTTCCATTGCGGTTGCGGAAAGCAGGTTAGACGCTATGCCTCTCTGAAACCATAAAAATATATATTAAGCGCAACCTAGTGACTCCCTGGAGAAATGTGCGTACAAGCATAATCCGGAAAAGAAACAATTTGCAAATAAATGGCGATTTCAAAAAAAAAATAAATAAACCACCACAACTGATACATAAGTGTGAACACACACACAAAAACCTTGTAATAATAAAAACCACGGCTTGTTTCACTAGGGTAACGACCATGCTTTGGGAAGTTTCCCAGGCAATCCCATGTCGTCTTATGAAATGTGGACGAGAAGTGAGTGCAAATATACCGCCAGTTCACTGTCTGTGCACCTGTAGTCGGAATCTGATCTGCCGCCACGCACGAAAGACGTGAGGTTCAAAATAAACCAGGTTACATGCCTATTTGATCTCTTGGCCGGCAGTGAATCTCGGTCCACCTTCATGAAATTTTACCATACTCATTTATATAAAAATAGTCTCGCAAAACGAGACTTTCGCGAGATTGTAATGGTAACTGGTTCTCGGATGGTTTCTGTCACAGTGGAGGACCCCGGGTTGTTTGTAAATTAGTACTTCATTTGCATATTCACAATTTGAGACTATGCATCTTTAATCTGTTTGTCTGGTGGTAAATTGCAGGCCACACTCGAAATGCTTTTTTTCAAATGCATGTAAAGAAAGACCATCACTTTGTATAGTAATATATACTTAACGAAATGTTCAAGTTTAGAGACGTACAAGTTAAACTTTCGCTTACACCGAGTGATCGTTTGTGGGCTCCTACTTGGCAGACAAATGATGTACCCAAAAAAACCCAAAGAAATTGTCACGTTTTATATAAATGACAAATCCGGTTGCTGTTTTACTCCACTGTACTTCCAACTAGCACAGGCGCCGGCTGCGCCTACAAAACCCCGCTGCAGATTTAAAGTCAATCAATCGATTAGTCTCGGCCTTATCACACACACACAATGGTGTCCAGAAATATATTTACTTAGTGAATATGATCCCAACTCCGACTCGACCGTAAACACACGATATATTGAGAACAAATATCAGGCAAATAAAAATTCAGCCCTATAAATGACCAGGTCATTAGGGGCCGTCACCTTGGAGAAATGGCAGAATATTTGGGTTTCCCGAGATATGAAACCAGGATGACAATTACAATACAATGGAAAGGAAAATGTGAAAAGCAGAATCGATCATTTAAGTCAAATGTTATCTCTGCTGCAAACACCCTCCAGAAATGAAAAATACATCACTAATTTCAAATACCAACGCCAAGTGATTGAAGACGCCATAATCTTTCAACAAAAGTGTTTTCTGGGCCACCGAAGTTTCAAACAGTATTGTATACATGTACGTAACCCGTGTTGAAAAATTTTCAACAGGGTATGAACTTATACATTACAAGATTAAATTGTTTTCAGAACAGAATCCTCGCACGCAAACTGCATTTATTGATATGCGGGTCATATTTCCGTTATCTCCACTGCCGCTAAACAACATATAAACTTAAACAGGTGTTTGGTTACAGATAGATTTAAGTCCATTTATCGACTTCGCAAAGTCAAGTTACATACATTCAGCATCCGGGTCAACATCAAAGGTCAATTCGACAGCACAAAAACTCCTGATGTTCTCCGCAATGAAATATTACACAGAGCGTGTCCTCAGATTGTTTAGCTTGACCTAGTTGTTTATAGGCAAGTATGCATTGTAAATTCCATGAACTTAACGTGTGGAATTTTCCGGCAGCGGCATATAATGGTATTTCAGACATTTTCGCTCTCCACTGACCGGCTTAAATTCTTACACGACGAATTTTTCATTGAACTTAGTTTAGACTTGCATTGATAGTCAGTGGGCCCTGAGCTGCAATTGCCGCGTAAGAGTACTCACGTAACTTTTTTATAGACGTCGGAGGCCTGGAACTCGAAAACTCGTGAAAAACAGATCGTAGTGAATCTGCTTTTCGGGAGGCTCACGCGAGAGTTACTCACTTTCAATTTTGCAACAATTTCAAGAACAAATCGTTAGATTTGCTTTTTTTGAAACACAGACGAAATATAAATTCTTTCATCCCAGCCTAGTTTTCAAATTCTCCACCGGCAAGTATATTCATGCGCGCATACGCTCAAAGAACTACGTAGTTCACATTTTCCAAGCGCATTTTAGAGTATATTGGAATACTACGCTACCCCACTAACTATTTTTACAGAGTTCGGACTGCCTCCGAGTTGGACTTTCTTTTGTTTACATTATAGGACGAGGGTGACACCTGAGGAGGCCGTGTGGCCTAGTGGGGTGAGGGTCCGCTTCCTATGGTGAAGGTCGTGGGTTCGAGACCCGGTGGGGCACACTGGTAGACCCTGGAGTGTGTACTAATAAAGCATACAAATGGTTCTATGTGAGCAGTGCAATAGGTCCACCTGAGTATATCTAGTACAACGTGTATTAGAACGCTTGCAATTATATTCTAAAGTTCACATTTTCCATATCACTTTGCCCGTAAGATAAATATCAGTTCAGGTGAGCCTAAAGTGCTCTAAAAAAAGCTTTCCTCCTCCAACCACAAAACCCGCAAACGTTAGCAATTATAATTATCAGGTTACTGCATTTTCAAGCCGGTTTCGACAATTAGAAAAGCGCGTTTTTTCATAATTGTGCCCCCAACTGGCCGAAATCATTTTGGGACTCGGCAAAAGGTTTAATCGGTTAATCAGTCATGCCACCAAAACATGATAAAAATTTTGAAAACAATTTCAGGTTTACGCTTAACATCAATCAACACTAAGCATGAATGTCTAGTTATTTTCGGAATATTGGAGAGGAATGCAAATCCGCCCGGCAGTGTGCAAGAAGAAACTTTGTATTTCTGGATTTTGTAGTTACACTGTATTCAGGAGTAGTCCCCATCTTGTTCTAAGTATAAGAAATAATGTTTGTATCTGACAGTGTCATTTTTACCGCGTAGATCGTCTAAGCACACTTGAAAAGTGCACTTATCATTTGTACAAGGAGTGTGAAAAGGTTGAGAAAATTTGGAAAACGCAGCTTTTGCAGAGTATATTAATTGCATTTTTAAATTAAAAGAAAAAACATTGGGACTGCTATACTATATTTCTCAAGGAAGCCCCTCTCTGGCAATGGATAAAGCAGACTTCAGTAACTATTTTTTGTTTTTATTTTCTCTCGAAATGGTATGTACATAGAGAAAACTTGAGAATTTGATAGATAGCATGGATGAAAATAGGCTATTTTTCATATAGGCGCCCTCTCTTGAGTAATAAGAGTCCGAAATTGACTTCCGGTTAATCCCACTGAGATTTGGTGGACAGAATTTAATACACGGTGATTCATAAATATAAGAGCAGAGGAAGTGAATTTCGCTGTCAGTCCCTTTTATTGTTTGATTAGTAAAAGTTCACTAATTTATTTTAACTTTTTGACACCGGCTGGGTTCGAAATTCTTTCCCTTTATCAGTGGCAGCCAATGGCTTTGTGGTGGATATACTCTTCGCAGATGGAAATAATACAGTATGTACATGTATCAAGATGTTCGGCCCAAACAAGACAACCATCTAAACGGTGGAAGTTTGAAAAAACTTTCAGACCACTTTTTGTAAATTACGCAAAAATAATATTTCCGATGGTTTTGTAACAATAAAATGTCGATACTTTTTCCATAGTATAACAAAAACTGTACTACTCATGATGACCGTTTCTAGGAGTTTTTTGCAAGAAACTCGCTTGTGTTGAACAGACTGTCGGGGGTACGTTATGACTGAGTACGAATTAAGGTACTGGCAATAGTTTTGAGCCGATTTTTAATAAATTCAGATTTACATGTAACTCGTAAACCGTACTAGCTACCTCAGGAATGAACCGAACTACAAGTTAGGAAAATTCCTTGGGGTACCACTTAACTCCGTGGGATGCCCGTCTTTCATAATCCTCCGGTTGAAAAATCTTCGAGCATGTTTACGACATTCTGTTTTGGTAAACGTTTGGGAAGTCGAATTGGTTTGCACTTCCCCAACAATTTTTACCTTGGCCAAGGGTCTGTCTTTGCAAACCCTGAATCGAAAATTCGCTTCTGGGCGGAATGCTGTTTTATAGCTTCTTGAATAGTCTTTAACACTTTTCTAAAAAGCATGATTAAGTTAATGCAAGACGTCTCACAATTGCTCAATCTGTCTTAATACCTGAAATATGTCTGGCGATCCAGAAAATTATATTATGAGTATAGATGATGAACGGTGCATGTATATTTCATGCGAATATCTTGATGTTATTGTGCTATTAGTGAGGAGGTCTTCAAATTCAATAATGTTGTTTAGCGTATACTGAATAGGAGCATGCGGGGTTGATGACGGGTTACAGATTAAGAACCTTTTAAAACTGTGTTCGATCCCTTTGTATGCTGCTGTTATGGTAAAGGCTACCTGGCATTGTGATATCTCCAACTGTAGAGGTATCCATGTAAATATTACGAAACTAATGTATATGTAGATGTGGAATTCGTACAAACGAGTCAAACTCGTAGAAGTCAAGAAAAATTTGATTGGGTTAACTGATTGTTGTACCTTTTTAACTGAGCACGCGACAATGAGGGGTGTGAATGCAAGTTTTCGTCAACTGATAGTATACCCAAGTGGTTAGTGATTGTCGGAAATGATGTCCCTAAATGGTGATAGATCTGATCTACGTTTGGATTTGTTTATTTATTGTTGTAGGAAAGTATTAGATATACGGTTTTCGGTTTAAATTCCATCCTTCTTTTGAGAGTCCAGTGAGAGGGTTTGTCCGGATCAGTTTAAAATAGTAAGGAGTACTGACTATATTCTTTTGGAAAGGGTGGAATATTACAGTATCGCCACCGTTTAAGGTTTCAGAATCCGGCGATATGATGGTGAAAACAACAAGAGACGGGCACAAAACTATCCACCATGGTCCAACACGCTGGATAACTTTGGTTGAAGTCGACACAACGAAGTGAAAAAACAAGCATTATAAAATACGTGAATGTTTTTAAGTAAGTAACTTAAAGGATACTCAACAATGATACAATGCGAGGACATACTGCCAGGTACAAACATCAGTTCAAAGTCATTGGGTTAACTGCTGCATCCCCTCCAATACTTCCTATATAACATGCCGATTTTTGAGAACCAATTTGATACCGTTTGTTCAGCGGAGAAAACTGGTTCTCAAAATGCAGGCACGATATATTCCACTGTCAGTTGCGGCAGTGCCTTGCTGTTTGCTTGGTTCTAGTTTTGAGCTGTATGATAGAGAAGTGATATATAAACATCGTCATTTAAATGTTGCTCCAGTTTTGTAAATGAAAGCTGTGTAATTTTTTCATTCATTCTTTTTTAACTTTACAGTTTTGAGTCCAAACTCACAACCGTCTGTCTGTACGTCACACAATGTTGTTGGTGTGATTTTTGTCCCCCACGGCATGATGTGGGAGACATAGTACTCACATAGGTAATGTGTGTATGTTTTACCACATCGTTGGCATGTCATCTCAAAAGGGAGGCTGCAGATTTTGTTCATATTTTGCACTGAGGTGTAGGCGGAACATCCCCAAGCGCCACTTAATATTGTTCTGAATGGGGATTCTGCCATGCTCTTCAATTCCTCTGGTATTTTTAAAAACATTACCTGTAGTTGAGTTTCTTGAAGCAATTGCTAGGCTTAATATTTCATGTCATACTTTGTTGTGACTCCCGCAGGCTCATTTCTTTTTGATGTAAAACCTTCAGGTTCATTTCTAATGTTGTGGAGCAGGCCAATGACTTGTTGCTGCTGTTTGCGTTGTAATTAATGTCAACGTAAACAAGTGATGTATAATATTAAAAGGGGTTTTAAAACGCATATTATTGTACATTATTCATTGATATTTAGACTTAATATACAGTCTGCACATGCCATGCTGATGTTTAGTGTATACTTTGTTTCAGTGGTTATTAATTGAATAATTTTGATGTTCATATAAGTTGATTCAATCAGAAGTTTCTTATATTAAAATAATAGATAGTGCTTGAGATGAATTTTCTGTAAAATCATGGCGTTTTTGGTTACTGTTAACTTATCACCGCACGTGATATAACCACAAAGTAGGCCTATTTGAACTGACGTCAGGTGAGTTACATGTAGGCAAGGGCTAGCGCGAGACTGGCCTATCGTGGGAAGATATTAGGTGGAATTTGTAAGACGTGTGCCCCTTAATTGGACTTTTTGTTCGTCAACAGGCAGGCGTACGGCGATTTCACGTAACTTCCTCACAATGGCGAACCTCGAAAAATTTTCATGGATATTATATGTTCAAATTACTTTGACTAAATTGTTTCCAGAGTCATGTTATCATTACGGCGTTTTCCCGTTGCTCCCAATTTGTTCGATTCTATAGCCCAACAAGAAGTTGGGAAGATCACCCCTGTAGCCAATATCTTACACAACTGATTAACTCCATATCTGGCATTTATGGTTGGAGGCCCGGCTCTCTCTTTTGTTCGATAATGGCTCTAATCTCCGATCAGATCCTATCTAGCCTAACTGGGCTGTGCTGCTAAAAATGAAAGTTAAGTTATAACATATTTGAACATAAACAAATAGCATTTCTGAATTCATTGTAAAATACTGATCATGTCTAGTTTGTGAATCGCTAAAATAGCCCAACTACAACAGAAGTTAAGACAATCCATTCTGCCAGGTTCCTTTGAAGTCTGGGAGATAATTGGCCTGCTTGTCGTCCTACGGGACAAAAGAATGTGCTGGGCAGTTAACAAAAGAGCCAGATATTATCTCACGTTCAGAACCCCTCACATCTGGAAAAGTTGCTGAACGACAGAACGCCGTCATATGTGAAAATTGCCACTCCATGCATGTTTCATTCGATTGTTTTGTGAGAGGAGTAACTTCTTATGGGATCTACTATCGCCCCTGTACGCCTGGGGCATTCAGGGTGATGTAATTGACTATACAAAGTGTAACTATGTTGAGAGACGACACGGGTATTATTCAATCAGTGACAGGCACGACGGGATCCCCCGGAGAAGCTCTCTGATCGCTCAAAAGTTGATATCGTTCAACTCATGTTTGGACTTCAACTAACGGACTTCAGGAAAAAGATTCAGCTTAATTTCGTTTTATAAAAATAAGAGCACAACATTTTTGAAAAGCAGGGGGCCATTAGAACAGAACGATGCAAACAATATTTTCGCAGATGGTTATCAAACACCGCCGCAGCTGCGTCCGCAACTGAGCGCGTGCACTAATGCAACAGGTTACGCATTCATGAGATAATGCAGACGGGAATTTCGTATAGCGAAGCAATGTAGTAAGCAAATGGTCAAGTGTAACGCTATTTACCGACTAAACAAGGCCACGCATACATGTACCGCCAAATGGACATTTGTTTCCAATGAAACGCAAAATTCAGCTTTGTAAAGCTCCAGCTTATTCTAGATGAAGTGTTAACTTATTGGATTCCATCGAGCAAAAATAACCTGACCAGGACCACAAACAATACACCCACTATTGGTAGTTGGCAAATATCCTATTGACTTTCTCTCTTTTCGTGGCTACCATCGACCGCCGACGGCCCTTAGCTTGTGCCAGTCGCCACGGTTTCACAGTGACATTTGCAAATGATTGGAGAGCACAGATCCCTCCATCCCATTATCCTCCGCCGGGCCATGGTTGAGCAATGCACATATTGTGGTAAAATATAGTACAGATGTACTAAAAAGTATTTCGAAGAGAACAACTCATATTATTTTATGCTTCAGTTCATTACGAGATCAGTCTTCATCATTTGTCTATGCAACGAGGATATATTGAAAGTAGTTTAGTACGACGAGAGAGAAGTTACTTAAAGCAAAATATTTTTTGAAGTTAAATTAGATTTTCGATGAAGAACGACCTATACTTACCTATCAAATTTGTGTCCCAGCTTTAGTCTCAGACGTCTTTCGATCTGGCCAATAGCATTAAAACGGGACATGTGCGCTCATGGAATCTCCAAAACGATTCTGTTCACATATTTTTAGATGAGTCGTTTGAAAATTTGAGGTTATATACCAACGCAACGTGTAATCGTAGCAAATCTATCAATTTGATTTCTGGGTATGACATTTTCAAATTCTCAATAACGTTCTTCTTTCTCCGTTCGGTTAAGAGAATCCTCGATTTTTTGTAATACACTTCTGTCAAACGTGTCGGTTATTATATTCCGTACCTCATGACTCCCCTAAGAACTGATCGTTTAAGCACACACACAGACACACGCACGCACACACACACATACACACACAGACACTTATAGCCTTTCACCAAAGCACAACAAAAGCTTATTGAGAGCTTGGTCTGTGTCCACCACACCGAACAATGAACGATGAATAACAAGTATCGGGCTGAGAGACAACAAGGCACTTTTGGCGTTTATGAGTTCATGTTTTCNAAATTGCCACTCCATGCATGTTTCATTCGATTGTTTTGTGAGAGGAGTAACTTCTTATGGGATCTACTATCGCCCCTGTACGCCTGGGGCATTCAGGGTGATGTAATTGACTATACAAAGTGTAACTATGTTGAGAGACGACACGGGTATTATTCAGTCAGTGACAGGCACGACGGGATCCCCCGGAGAAGCTCTCTGATCGTTCAAAAGTTGATATCGTTCAACTCATGTTTGGACTTCAACTAACGGAATTCAGGAAAAAGATTCAGCTTAATTTCGTTTTATAAAAATAAGAGCACAACATTTTTGAAAAGCAGGGGGCCATTAGAACAGAACGATGCAAACAATATTTTCGCAGATGGTTATCAAACACCGCCGCAGCTGCGTCCGCAACTGAGCGCGTGCACTAATGCAACAGGTTACGCATTCATGAGATAATGCAGACGGGAATTTCGTATAGCGAAGCAATGTAGTAAGCAAATGGTCAAGTGTAACGCTATTTACCGGCTAAACAAGGCCACGCATACATGTACCGCCAAATGGACATTTGTTTCCAATGAAACGCAAAATTCAGCTTTGTATAGCTCCAGCTTATTCTAGATGAAGTGTGAACTTATTAGATTCCATCGAGCAAAAATAACCTAACCAGGACCACAAAGTATACACCTACTATTGGTAGTTGGCAAATATCCTATTGACTTTCTCTCTTTTCGCGGCTACCATCGACCGCCGACGGCCCTTAGCTTGTGCCATTCGCCACGGTTTCACAATGACATTTGCAAATGATTGGAGAGCACAGATCCCTCCATCCCATTATCCTCCGGCCATGGTTGAGCAATGCACATATATCTATACGTTGTGGTAAAATATAGTACATATGCACTAAAAAGTACTTCGAAGAGAACAACACCTATTATTTTACGCTTCAGTTCATTCCGAGATCAGTCTTCATCATTCGTCTAAACAACTGCAACGAGGATATATTGAAAGTAGTTTAGTACGACGAGAGGGAAGTTACTTAAAGCAAAATATTTTTTGAGGTTAAATTAGATTTTCGATGAAGAACGACCTATACTTACCTATCAAATTTGTGGCCCAGCTTTAGTCTCAGACGTCTGTCGATCTGGCCAATAGCATTAAAACGGGACATGTGCGCTCACGGATTCTCCAAAACGATTCTGTTCACATATTTTTAGATGAGTCGTTTGAAAATTTGAGGTTATATACCAAAGCAACGTGTAATCGTAGCAAATCTATCAATTTGATTTCTGGGTATGACATTTTCAAATTCTCAATAACGTTCTTCTTTCTCCGTTCGGTTAAGAGAATTCTCGATTTTTCGTAAGACACTTCTGTCAAACGTGTCGGTTATTATATTCCGTACCTCATGACTCCCCTAAGAACTGATCGTTTAAGCACACACAGACACACGCACGCACACACACACACACACCAGACACTTATAACCTTTCACCAAAGCACAACAAAAGCTTATTGAGAGCTTGGTCTGGTCTCCACCACACCGAACATTGAACGATGAATAACAAGTATCCGGCTGAGAGATGAGTTCATGTTTTCACACAAGATTACGCTATCATGAAATCAAGTAAAGAGAAGTAAATCGCCGAGATCAGGCCGGGCTACGCTGAAAACGATTCCATGATACGGCCGCGCCTCTAAATTATCACGACTACTATTCTCAAAACTCACGTTCGGCGAAACAAATTTCATTCCTGTCACCCCAAAAACATGATATACAGGATGACCAAACTCGATCCGTACCCCGGGTCCCACAATTTCTCTCCCCGCGCGGAGTCTGGAGTTTAATCCCCGAGTGTTGCGTTTGGTCACGACAGGGTGTGGACTGAGAGTTTTTGGAATGTGCGCGAAGTTTAGATCCGCAGGTATGGAATTCGTACCACAGCTGTCCGTATAGTATGAAGCTGGTCAGCCAGTCTTAGCCTATATCGGCGAAGCGAGAATCATTACCGTGGAGAGCGGCCTAACAGAGGGGCTGACCTATCTCCCTTTATTGTTATCCATCCATTTCTATATGTGTAAAGAGTGAAATTGTTCTTTGTTATTTTATATTTCTTCAGTGTAGTCGATTAGATAAACAACAGATACAATGCCTTCCGCGGCCACTCGATCTGCGCAAGAATACCAAAACAGGATTGACTATGTGACCAGTGCAATAACTCGTCGCTACCAGAAAATACTCATTGTAGGTGACTTTTCATTTAAAGGTAGTTTTAACTGATCTTTATGCTACTGTAATAAAAAATTCGCCACCATCTTTCCAATGGTGTCGGCTGTGTTGTTTACCGGCAACGCTTACTTGTACGCTGTCTAGATTATCCCATCGTCGAGTTAAAAAACTCCCATGAGACTGAGGCTACCACGCAACCGGAGCTTACAGAAAGGTGACTGGGGCCTATGCAGGAATGGTGGTGTGTGGCCTCCGTAAACAGTCCGGCCCAACAAGCCATAGCTCACAATCTGGAATATTGATGAGATGGAGTATGCCTGCGAGAGTTGCCATTAAACAACACAGCAACCACTTAGCATTACAAATATTGCCGATAACAAGCTTAAGAAACATCAGTTCTAAAAAAATCCACCCACAAATAATATTTTTATAATGACTGGTTCAGCGTGACCTTGAAATTCAAGTGGGTCAATTTATTCATTCAGTTTGTTCTTCCTCTGCCGGTAAATGCAGAATTCTTGAAATATGTTGCTTATCGAGATTAAAGAAATGAGAAAATAACAAGGCACATTTATGATAACTTTCGCATTTGTAATGGTTATATATTTTACTAAAAACGCTACTTTTACAATAATTCCATATGTGACTAATGAGAGCCAAGGGGTGATTTTGTTAACGTTATGTTACGTATGATACAAGTACCGACGTAGAAAGTGGCCAACCCCAACATTCGCTCTCATGATTGCGGTTTGCAAGCCATGATGCTTTGAGCCGGACTGTTAACGAAAGTTACGTACCAACATGGCTGCAAGAAGCTGACCTCATCATGACCTCGCTATCAACACTCTGATTGTATGGGAGACCTCTCTTTGGGTTCGTTTGCACTGATTGTGTGGGAGGCCTCTTGTGTGGGTGCGAACGAAGTGGGCAAAAAGGTCAGCCTCAGAGAAACAAAAAGTTCGAAAAAAACGAGTCATATCTCCACTGAAAAGGCGCAGGCGGATAGTGAAGGTGGTACTCCGTTTTTTTTAGTCCTCCCTCTTTTTTGTCAGCAAAAGGTCCACATCACCAGAAATTCGAGCACCCATACTAAAGGCTGGGTGCGCGCATGTAATGGACAGCGAGTAACGTTTCAAAAGAATTTAAAAAGGTTCCTAGGTTGAACCTCAGCGATATTGTGAGAAACGTCTTGACCGCTGTGGATGTAGAGTTTGTTGATATTGAAAATCTTGTTTAGATTTGCGTCAACTTCAAAATTGGCTTATTTTTGTTTTTTCGGCAAGCACGGTATTGTTTGTGATATAAATAAGAAGACTAAAACGGTTAAATTTCCTATCAAATTGGCTTCTGAATTTGAATTATTCGTGAAAATATGCGATGTCATGTTTTCTGCTGTGCTTACCAGTGGCCTTGCTGGATTAGTTTATGATCTGTGAGCGCCAAAAAAAGATTGCAAGAACGCTTTAACAAAAACAAATTTCTTACCTGATCCTGGAAACTTCTTTCGTCTGGAGTTTAAACTGCATGGGGTATTTTTTTAACCATACTAAGAAACTATTCATGTTAAAAAATGAAACAAAACAACAAAAAAATGAAACAAAACAAAAAAAATGAAACAAAAAAAATCAATGAAAAGCACACAGGGATATACACGTATCTATAAATTCGAGCTGGCACATGTGACAAAATTTCATTCAAGCAATTCGAGAAAAATCCGTTAAGTGCGTCAACCGCTTTCCTTCGTGTGACAAATACCATGCAAACCCATAAAATATGACGTCGAATTCGTAAAATGTAACAATGGTACATTTTTCAAATGTGCATTCGACGTAAAATGTAACAATGTCATAAAAGTCAACAGTTGTTAATTTTACGAAATTGTTACATTTTACGCCGTATCAGTGCCATCCAAACTTGTGACACTTGATGTGTGTTTATTCCTTGAAACAAATTCAGACTAATATGTGCAAAATTTTAAACCTTTTTGTGAATAAAGACTAGCTTTGCGTCAGTGACATCATGTGACCCCGAGAGGAAGGCACTCCGGCAGAATAGACTTACGTCCCAGGGCGGAATGAAGGGTTCTAGTAATGGCATTTCTCTATGAGGTGTGTTACAATATTCCATGTATTTGCGTTAAATTTTTCGTTTAACTTTGAATGGGGAAAAAGGTACATCGACAGTCGGTTTTTGGTTATTATTGATTAATTTTTCATATGTGTTCGTCACAACAGACATATGGAATAACGCCACGGTGTGTGTGACAGTTCTGCTCGTGAAGTACGTTTTAATTTAATCATTGATATATGGATATTCTGTCAATCAGGGATACGTTGATGATCGGACATTTCCCTACGTAGCGGTCAAAAACTGTTCGCGAGCCGTAGCACTTTGAGGTTTCCACGCAAGCTGCACATTGAGCCACTGCACGAACTTTCGTATACCTGATGGCAGTGTTGACTTCCGCATGGAACTCGAACTACAGTGTACATGTAGGTTAAAGCTTGATTCACATGTTGGCATTGTCAGCAATTGCTGAAAGAAGGATTAATAACGCGTTATCAGTCATCAGTGTGTTATCGGCATTAACAACAAGCCTGGGTACCAATTCGATAACAAGTGTCATCGTTCTATAAACAATAATGCTCGTGCAGATTATTTTGACCTCTGTAAACGAAATTTGACATTCGTTTGTCATGATTAATCCCGTGAACAAGCAATTCTGTCTGTAAAATTGCAGCAGTTAAAATGTTGGATACACATGGATGGAAGACGACACCGACAACATTGAACACCTCCACAGAAGCCAAAGTCACGTCAATTTATCCGTTTTTGTCCCAAGCTACCATATATCCGGCGGTTGTGCTGACGACATCCGACAAATGCTATGTATCGTTAACGATTATAGCAGGCATGCTTTCCATGTTCGGTTCTCTTTTGATTACTTTCACTTTTATCGTGTACAAAGATATTCAAACTACCAGCAGACGTTTACTCGTTTATCTGAGTATTTCAGATTTCGTGACAGCCCTGGGAAATTGTATTGGAGTTATCGGATATCTGGAGTCGGCGCGATTCCTTGACAAAAGCGAAGGAAAGTCGTCTGCTTTGTGCATTTTCCCAACTTACTTGACGTTGGTTTCAAGTATGAGTTCATTTTGGTGGACTGCATGCATCGCTGTTTATTTGTATCTGTGCATTGTGAAGGGGGACCACTGTCTAGCAGAAAAATTAATCATTGTCTACCACCTATGCTGTTGGACTGTTCCAAGTGAGTGCTGCACCATCTCTGTCCAAAATGTATAGATAGAAGGCTAGAAACTAGGGATTACGCTTTCATGAGATGACGAAAACGATGGACCCTTACGAAAACTAAAATTATGAGGTTATGATAGTTGACAAGGGTTATGTAGGACCCTCCACAAATGTTCTATTTTGACCAACTTCGGAACATCTTATCTATGGGATGACAGACCGGATTCACGTGAAACTGTCAAATACTATCACAATGCTTTATGGCTTGTTCCTGAAAACGTTTAAAGTTTTCCGTTTTTGAATGAGGGGCTATTAAAAACAGGAGTCATTTGATTTTTATCAACAATATACTGTAGTTGCCTCAAGCGAAAAGATACTGGTGTGGAAAACTATAACAGCGTTTTTGAAAACATTTACATCATGGGGATCTACGGAATTTCTGATGTCAAAGAACGCCATTGCGGAGTCAAAACCTAATTTTGTTGATATTTGTCTAAATGTACAGACTTGTCGATAACGAGGCCCTATATAACCTTAAAAGATACCAGTTTTTAAATGGATTCTAGATTTTGACCTGAACATACCAATCTTGCCTTTGTTTATTTAGTGAGGGTTTAGGGATTACGAAATAACCTGAATATGTTTACGTCAAAAGGAGCACTTTCGCCTGTCTCCCCAAAATTCAATTTATAACCACTAAAGTTACACAGCACTGCCTGAAAGCCTTAGCTATTAATATTGGGAATGGTTCTAATAATGAAACTAACCATCAAGTACGTTGCTACGTTTAAGTCACTAACAAATAATCGGTCATGTAGGAATCCGGCTTGACAAGTTTGTCATCCCTTCAAAATTAGATCTTTCCTACTGATGTAGCAGATAGCCACTCTGTTCCTTTTTCTGATAGAAACCAAGTGTACAGTACACCATAACGAAGAACACTTGAGACCCTGTATTAAAAAACAAAAATGGCAACCATTTCATGTTTTTTAGTGTTTGGGCTGTGGGAAGTTAATAAATAATAGTTCTTATATGATTTATGTAAATTTTACTAACCACAGGCGTGTTTCAATGTGTCTGATGCAGTGCTTTTGGGAATTGAGGCAGCTCACCATGGCTGTCTTTTTCAGAGATTTAAAACAGGTTATTATAAGACTTATTTAGCCTAGCATACACTGAGAAGAAATGTATTTTAATGCTAAGTTAGTAAAATGTTTAATTGGATCTCAAGTTGAAAAGAGCGTCTTAAGTTCCGACTAATTATTAATTTCAGTAACTATTGCCAGCGTGGCCCTTGGTATGGACGTTTTGGGGTACGACTTTAAAGTTAACACAGTCAGCTGGTGTTGGATCAAGGGAAACATGACGTCACAAGATCAGCTTGGGTGGCAGTTTCTAACGGGTCCCGCGTGGCAGATAACGGCCATCGTCATCAGCGGCGTGCTGTATGCACGGATAAAGTACTACATAAGAAAAGAGGTACACACGTATAAGCTCTAATACAGCGTTCAGGTGTGCAATTTTCATAATAAAATAGACGGGGTGTCTCAACGCCGTGCTAAAACAATCGTTCTGACGTCATGCAGCGCTTTCTCTGAAAACCTGAATCAACTCCAGTGAGCCCAAAAACCAAAAATTTGGTTTTGTATTGTTCCTTGCGCCATACGGTGGTAAGAGTCGATTTCCGCTACTAAAGCGAAACAATTAGCGACTCAGTAACGGCTTATTCACAACTACTTGAACTTGCATGGTTAATCCTTAATTAGCGAATTTATAAACGATACATAAGCACATTGTCTGCGACTTGAGTTGCTGTCTCATTCGGCGAAAATCGTTCCGGATTCCACTAGCGCTCGCTGCATTTACCCACAATACCAAAAACTTCCGCCAGACACATTTGTCGTCTTGTTTTTGTGTCACTAGAGTTTTAAATGCTATTTGTTGTTGTTCTTCTCGGTCACATTACCCTATTCGTTCTTCCAATGTCAACGAAGTATTACTGCTATACGTGGGGTGGGCTGCAACTCCGACGGGAGAAAATTTGATAAACTGGACAATACATGTACCTGTGGATGCGACATCAAAAATTCTTGGCCTTCTCGACATGAATAAGAAACACGGAAATGTAACTGATTTCCAAAACAACATCACACGCTTTCTTATCTCTTGGACATTTAAGGAGAGTTTATCACCGTGTAATCCGGGACGGCCTTATTCGAGATCGGATAAGTGTGGTAATGTACGTAAACCTAAAGCGCTTCGATTATCATTTCAACATTAACAGCTAAATCGGTGTATATATAAAGTGAGATAGATTGCACGGTAATACAAACTACTAACCGAGGTCATTAACAAGATTGCGTAGCCAGCTTTACTGTTCTTTATACTTGTGACTGCAAAAAGACATTCATTGTCCGACCGTGACATTTTTGTTTCTGTGCAGCCATACAAAAAGGATGGACGGTTTAAATTCGATGGCTAACAGCTGTAACCAAAAATGACTGACGTCTAATTGCAGTTTGGTGTGAGGACAAATTTGCACACATCTAGCCGAGCAAAGATAAACAACTGGAAGACTCAAATTCACCTTCTATGCAAAATACGCCTTAGGCATCGTTGTTGAACGTTTGAGTGCGATAAAAACACCTTTGGAAAATGTCTCACCAATTGGCAGCCTGAATGTTTATTTAATAGTCCTTACGAGTAACTTGTTTTTCAGTGCAAACGTAGTGTCCTCGGGATAGTTAAAAGTTCTGACAAAAAAGGTGTTGAGACTATGGAAACAAGAATGAAAGCCTT
Organism: Phoronis australis; assembly: GCA_002633005.1. NCBI lineage: Eukaryota > Metazoa > Phoronida > Phoronidae > Phoronis > Phoronis australis. The sequence continues at coordinate 791,151 of NMRA01000102.1, read as the reverse complement.
AGTCATTGATTGGTTTGGCATTATATTGCACACCTTTATAGGAGTCAACGGGTATGAACTGATCCTCTTGTGTCTAACTATGTGTTCCATGCCTGTCATTACGAGGGAGCAATTTTAACATTTACATTCACGAACACAGCCAAAAACTGTGCACAATAAAACATTAAAAGAAACCACTATTTTATAATATGGATACGAATTTCGAGGTGTTCTCATTTCACTGATAATTTACAGTAGATCATGTTTTGATTTGCTAGTCGAGCTGCAGTGCACGTTACCACGTGTTACAAACGTTGAAATGACGTCGGCACATCGCTTGCGATTTGGTTGTAAATTCATTGAAAATAATTATTCAACATCTCTACGTTTACTCCCACTATAATCACCATAGACAACAAATGTACGCTCACGATAACTCCTAATGCCTGACGGCCAGTAGACAGCAATGGGTCAACTCAGGAACACAAGTGTTAGGGTTTTGCGCAGAGAATTAAGTTAACTTACCTTTCCGTAGCTTGGCTCTGTTATCTCTGGATATCGTGTCCAGCCAAAAAATATTACTTCAAGACTAAATGCGCAGTTCGAGTGGTTAATCTTGACATTATCAGTGGCCTGGGTCAACAACCTTTTTAACACCCGATCTCACAACACATCAGAAGCATTGCTTACAGAAAGCATACTCGATGGGGCTTACACTCACAAAAATAAAGAAATTCAACAAAACAATGCCATTTTGTCTTGCTACGTCCACCGGCAAAAAGCGAGATACAAAAATTTACCAAAGAATTGCGATTTGGGTAGTTTTCTTAGTGATGTTTCCGACTGCCCTGGTACCAGATAAGAATCTAAATATCCTTGCACTCCAGATTCCTAGATTTGAGGTTAAAATGCGTTATTGCTAATCAGTATTTTGCCTAAATATACTTTCACTAGATTTCCAAGGTATCGAGACATGTAAAACTTGGGAAAATGTTAAATTTGACGGTAAAAATATTGAAAACACATCATAATGATATCTGCCTTTTCATATACTGTGCTCAAATGATATCACAATGATAACATTGATAGCACAATTCTCAACGTGTGTAGAGACATCGTTAATATATTATATGCCGTGCAACGTTGTGTGGTATTGGTATTCAGGCTCTTTTGTATTTACAAATAACTTACTTGAATATGGTTTTTTTGCCATTAATGATACTCTTGTTTTTGCCAACATTATTTTTAGTTCACACAAAATATTTAAATCAAAATGTTGATGTGGATGGTCACAATTATATTTTCATAGACGTTTATTTTCCAAATGAAAATAGATCTCGATTAATGTTTTTGGACAAGTTAAATAATACTTTCCAAAGATACATGTATGTAAAAAAACGATAATATTTATTTTTATACTGGCAATTTTGATTGCCCATTAGGAAAAATTGATCAACAAGGAATAAGAGATATTACAGATAAACAAGCGGTCATTGACAAGCTTAAAGGTTTTGCAGAGTCTTTCCATCTTTTCGACGTTTGGAGATTTTAGAATCCAGGCAAATAACAGAATACATGGCATAATAGTTCCTACAGATTACAAAGCTGAATTGAATACTAGTTGCTTTTCAAATAACTTCAAAGATGATTTGAATTATTCCATTCAAAGTGATTATATTTTTTCGTATCACTCGGTAGGCAAATTTCGTTGTTCTTTTGCAGACACAGTACCGAGAGGGCATGGGTTATAGAAAATTAATAATAGTCTCTTCGAAGATGAAGAATATGTAATTTACATATAAATAATTATAAATACCTGTATTGAAGAGTATCATTATCTAAGCAATAAATATACAAAATGGGAAATGGTTAAAATGAAAATAAGGAAACATACTATGAAATACTCCAAAAGGAAAAAGTAACTAAAACATGCTGAGGAAGAGAATTTGATTGAAATTATCAACAACTTAACAAAAGAACTAAATGATGGAAAAATTGATGATGAAATTGTACAAAATTTGGAAAGAACCAAGTCCAATTTGCAACGTATCAGGTCAGAATAGACTCATTATTACTCCTCTGTTTTCACAGATCGTCAAGTGGAAACTCCACCCACTATACCAGATCTATTTAATATCGCCAGTGATGTACCACCCAGCAATTTTGAAGAACTGGATGAACCTTTAATACAGGGTGAATTTCATGAGGATTTAAAAACTTTTAAAAATATTAAGTCTCCAGGAAGTGACGAGCTAACTTACGAATTTTATAAATGTTTCTGGCATGAAGTTAAAACCTCTTTATTTGAAGCTTTTGAATATAGTTTTTCAATGGGGGAATTATGTACGTCACAGAGGCAAGGAGCAATAACGCTCCTACCCAAATCAAAAGATGATGTCGGAGCTCCAGTCCTTGGATAATTGGCGTCCAATATCTCTATTGAATACTGATTATAAAATACTTTCAATGTTCTTATAGCCCTTATAAAAAGTATCATGGGAAAACTGGTTCACCCAGGTCAAACAGCTGTTAAAGGACGATAAATAGCATATGATATTCGTATCATTCAGGATAAAATTTCTTACACAAACATTACTCATGTCCAAGAACACATTTCATTTTTGGACTTTTGCAAGGCGTATGATACAATGAAATGGGACTTTATTTTGGAGGCTTTTAATTTTGGATAGGGTTTTACACGACGGGTAGAAATATTCTATAATAAGCCAACTGCTTGTGTTGTCAATAATGGTTTTACAACAGATTACTTTCGTTAAGAAAGGAGTGTAAGACAGGGTGATTCAATGTCAGGTCCATTATTTTGCCTAGCTGTTGAACTTCTGACCAATTATATACGAAAGTTGAATTTAATTAAAGGGATAAATGTTGAGAAAAATGAAGTTAAAATTCTCCAGTATGCAGATTTCACTACCTTATTTCTACGTGACAAAAGTTCTGGCATGAGTTGTCTCAAATTTTTTTGAACATTTTGATTTAATTTCTGGTCTACAGATGAATATCAAGAAATGTTAAGAGTTACATTTAGGTCGAGAAAAAGAGTGTTCTGAACCACTTTATGGCTTCAAGTGGACTGGCAATCCAATCAAGAGACTGGGAATAGTCATAACAAAAAAGAAAACGATTTTTTAAATTTTGAACTCAAAAATTAATTTGTGTAAAAACTTTTGATGTCTTGAAAATTCGCAATATTTCATTATTTGGAAGGATCAATGTAAATAAAATATTTGCGCTGTCTAAGTTAATTTATGTTTTCAATTTAGGAATTGACAGCGAACGTAGAGCTAAGATAAATAATAAACTGAAAACAATGTTTGGCAAAATAAACCACCTAGAATTACAAAAAAGTGGCTGTAAATTCCCATGAAAATGGTGGTTTGTCAGTTCTTGATGTAAATATTATGTACAAGTCATTACTAGTTAAGTGGGTTACGTGTTACTTAGATGGAAACAATGAAGTTTTCAAAGTGTTTCCACGGTATGTTTTCAAAACATATAGGGGCATTTCGATCTTTAATTCCGAATATGATTGTAATTTTCTGTCTCTTACAAATATTGATACCTTCTATCTGGACATCTTGATTGCTTGGGGATAAATTAATGCTCATTTACATAAGGACAAAACAATTGTAAACCAAGTAGTGTGGAATAACAGAAACATATTGACCAACAGGAGGATTGTATTCTTTAAAAGTTTCTTTGAGGTTGGTATTTCTGTGAAGGATCATTTGAATTTTGAAAATAAATTTCTGACATGGGATGTTTTGAAAAATAGATATAAACTTTCAAATTGGATTAATTATGCTGTTTTGTGACGTGCAATTAATTTGATATTCGATCCTTTGATTTCAAAATGCATACTTCCCTAGTCACGCGGAGTTACTAAAGTGTTTTCTAAAAGCATTTTGTCTTCCAAAATTGTTTCGCCTCCTGATATAGAGTACAGCTTAACTGATAATTACTCTAGACAACGAATTAAACAAATTTATGTTCTTCCACACAAACTCTTGTGACCTCCTCATGTTAAAACCTTTAAATATTTCTATATTCATAGAAAAGTACTTAAAAACTGAATTTGAAAAAGTAGTAAGTGATGACAAGTGTGCATTTTGTGGAACTGTTGAAACTTTTAACCATATGTTTGTGGAATGTGGTTCTGTGAAAACTTTGTGGTGTGAAGTCCCGAAAATTTTAATTTACATGTAGGTAACTGCACAACATGATTTAATCTTAGATAAAATGTTATTTAAACAGCATATTTCGGATATAATTTTAAAGATATCAAAACCTTATTAACTATTTGCCAGTATTTCACCATAAATGATCTAGGCACCGAATTATTCCTAGGTATTCACAATTTCAATGGTTCTTGTATAATTATTGTAAAGTAACAAATATACAACCCTGTAAAACTGCCTTTTGGGAAACCCTCAATACTTATTTAGATGAGATCAACCGTGCAAATCTATTATTTAGATACGTGTGCGTGCGTGTGTGCGTGTGTGTGCCTGGGTTTCATTTGCATATACCCCACAGCTGTATATCAAAGTGAATTTAGAAAGAAAATGTTCATATGGACATTCATGTGGACATTTTATGTGACTTAATTCGAGGAGAAACGAAAAGTTTGAAGCAAACCCCTCGCCCTAATTTTTCACATCAACTTAAACGTATTTCCCAATCTGAACAATATATCATATTCCATATAGAAATCTGGGACAATCGAGATCTTGACACATAAGGTTAAATAGCACATTGATACCATGTGACGCTGTTTGAGGAAAAATCCCATCATTTTTTGTTTAAAATGATAGGTTTAAAGTGAAACATTAAAGAAAAATCAACGGCATAAGTGTTCTGAGTAAAATTCAAAACGTTGAAATTCCGTAGACGTAAGAAAGTCAGTAAAATAGAATATAAAATAATGAAACCCTATGAACCACAAACTGGAACGGATTTAATAAATTTTCAGAAGAATTTCACTCACTTATTAGATTAGAAGTGTCTGTTAAGAAATCCACAAAAATCCAACATCTTACTTCTGTTGAGACGGTTGTAGCGGAAGCACCAAGCGGTGACACTCATGTCGTTTTACATATTAGTTGGTAACACAAACCTCTTCAAGTGAACGCAAGAGTGGGCCGAACCAATGTACCCAAATAGATTGCCTCCACTTTGTGGCCTGCTAATTTGTGAGACATATCCAAAATTCGTGAGCCAATCTGAAACGCGACTTTAGGAGAACTCTGAAAGATTGCATCCAAGAATTATAAGAAACCACGTTTGTCGATTGTCTTTACAGCGTCATGTTAACGACAACCTATGGGTATTCCCAAAGCTGCACTAGTTTCATGGAAAATGTATCAAATATTTGGATAAATGAAAATAAACCACTTGTACATAATACGCCTACCTTGTTATCTGCTACATTAAAGTCTTTTTTCTGGATAACGACGATGGCATCGGACTATCAGGCGCCACATTTCCTTTCGATGAACGATGCTTTTTGACGACCTGCTACAGTAATACCCGTATTGGGGGAACACCTTTCCCCAGCACTGCGGATTTGGGCAAATTATTTAATATGCCATAGCCAAATTAATACCAATATTACCTAATCATGGAAAACAACCGAATTTATTGAGGCAGAAGTACACGTTTCCTTAATGGTACGCAACCAAACGCCTGGAAGGCATTATGTGTGCGCAAATTCATTTTCAAATTAAACCTATGCAGTTTTTGAACGAATTTTCAAAACAAATTGATATCCACTTGGGTGTTGAAAACGGGTTGACGGGCACAAATATAAAAATCAGTCACTTATTGTTTCGTGGTCGTAATGTGATTTACAAGCTCTATTGTGTAGACTTAGCTCGGAATGTAGATGTCGATTTCCACTTTATTGAAACAGCCAGTCGGTCATGCAGTTTTCTATTTGCTAAAGAGTTTAAATTCTCAAGTCATCGCAAACAGACAGCACTGCATGAGGCGCAGCTAGATTATGGTTGTACCGTATCTTTTTTAATAGTATGTTGTTGTTTCTCGTGTTTTTTCATTGATGCTGTCGTTGAAGGCATCACATTCATTAGGAAAACATACACAGAAGCGGATGCCGGAAGTCAGTATGGGGCCACTGACCTAACTTTTCCAAGGGCAAACCCTCGTGATAGCCTTGCAATTGACTTGGCGTCAATTATTGAAGTACAAGCTCTCGTCGGTTCCATTTTTATCGTTCGAACAGGGTATGCCTGGACACCTCGGGCCTCCTAGATCCATCTGTTCATACCGTTTTGATTCAAAGTAGGTTGTCTACCTCCTTCGTCCTCTTGTTTGTGAAAAGCAAACGAAGGAACTGACCTCTGACCTAGACTATGATTGACAAATATTCACACGATGATCTATCCGCTTTTAGGTTGACCTAGGTCACGAATTTAATCTGGTGATGCGAATTGAACAAGGGACCTTTAAAGAAGAAGGCAAGCTTATCGTGTCATTTTTTCATAAAATGCAGTTCGTTGATTATCCCAGACATATGCTTCAGTTAATTACGACTCTTCGCAATTATATTAATTATTCGTGCATTACTTCGGAAGTGACGTTAGGTGGTTGAAATTTCCTGCCATTTTGTTTTTAGTGCGTTCGAGTAACTGTGATCAGAGGATCTAATCTAGTGTTGCTTGTGCTGGATTCCTAAAATTGTCGTCACCTCGTCCCATCGACGAGTTTTCTACGACAAGCTACATGTAGGTTGTTAGAGAACTCAGTTAAGTACGTTGGACTTAGGAATCCTTTAGTACATGTATGTATTAGCAGTGGGTGGATATATGTTTGAGCCCGAGTATAGTGAGACAGAATACAGACAGCTGTTGAGAGGGATGAGGCAGAGACCGAGGACAGACGTGGTGGGATGTCTTGGTGCAAATGCGAGGTGTGCACTGTTATGCCGACCTCAATAGAGTGCCTATTCTGTTCCCACTGGATGATGACCTGAGTACCCAAACCGGTTTCATTAGTCGTGTGACTCCCTGGTCACATCCTTGGCACCTTTTAAATAGCTCCAATACTTTAGTTAAGTCCACCCTAAACTTATCACAGTTTGACTCACCGGCTTGACTACTGAACTGTCCTCCTCAATGGGAGTCGAACTTGGCCTGTATTGACTCCCACAACTCAACTTCGGGCTGCTTACAAGCTCTGGGCTGGAGGCAACACCAGCACAAGAAGAATCAATGATAGTTCCAGGAATAACACGTTCTGGGGTACGTCGAAATTCTTAACCCCCTAAACGTCACTTCCGTAGTGAGGTACGACTAAATAACAAAATTACAGCAAGCCTTTATTAATCGAAACAAATGTCTGGGGTAATCAACGAACCGTAATTTTACTAAAAATGACACGTGAAATGATTGCCTTCTCCTTTAAATTGTCTGTGCAGCACTTTATTAGCTTCGCCACTGAGTCAACCATTAACTTTGGGGGTATTTGTTATACTTATATCTTCCCTAGGAGTGGTAGAGCCAGGTGTGACTTTGATGATTGCTGGGCTGACTGAAGACATAACTTGTAGCCCCATGTGCATGGACTTCTTTGATACTTCTTTCGGTCCAGCCTCTGTGGCTCAGTCAAATATCCGACTTTTTTTCCACTGAATGTTAGTTTGTTGCTTCGTCCACATGCGCTCTGCGATCCCCTTTGATTCATTGTCTTCTCTGCAGCATTAACTTGTATTCTCAAATCCTGGTTTCAAGTGACCTTGATGTTTGCCAATGGAGGATTCTCCACATTCACATAGGATCTACGTTCAGAGCACCTTGACATGCGCAACATTTTCAGTACATTGACGTCTCCTTTGCTGTCAAATTATTAAAAGCTCTATGCTTGTAGTAATCTTATATTGAATTTATATGTGGCAGAATTAATATTCTGTCTAGTATCCCTTTGAATATTACTTGAACCTGACACAACACAAAGAGGTACTGATACATATTCATTTGCTGCTTTCTACTTGCTGTATTCTTTGACCTCTGTTTCTCTTTTTCTGTCAGATGAGAAACGAAAACCTTCATTACGTCTCTCAAGATACATTGATGGTCATTTCGCAAGCCAACAAGAAGTTAGCATTTGTCCCGGTTGTGTTTGTATTACTACGCATCTGGGGCACAGTACGGTTTCTTGTAGACATCCATACACAAGGGAAGTCGGTCATCAGTGTACCCCTGGAGTTGCTTCAGGTATTATAAATGTATTTTATACTTTCGCATGGTCAAATTGGAAACGTTTATGTACGAGTATGTAAAATCTACAATTCGAATCAAGAATTTGAACTGTTGTAATGTTCCGCCAATGATTGCAGAGAGACTGGCAAAAAGAGACTAGATAGGCCTGCATCTACGTGTGGGTTAATGCATAAACCTGGCATACTTAAACATTAACTAAACTTCGTTTGTTGTAAAGTTATTTTGAAGGGCTTATATGTAGCTAATATTGTCGGCAACAAAAGCACTACTGCCGCCAAACATCTGGTCCGTTTGCAACTGGGGCTGAAAGAAGAGTGTGGAATTTGTTTGACCAAGGACCATTTGGTAGAAATCTCAGTGGCACTAGGGCACATCTCGTTGGAATCGTGTCTCGAGATCACCAAACTTTACTCAAAACTCCACTTGAAACTCTGCACGTTACACTGCGTAAAGTTGGAAAGCGGCAGTAAAAAGTGCCAAGCTACTGGTCGCTTTTAGCGTTAAGTTTCAATTATAACTTGATGGTTGCGCCCCTCGTGTTGAGCACACATATACGTTTCCATCATCTAAATGTGCCCAAATCCGTCAATTAATGTAGATAAAACAGACTGCGGACGAGATGAACAGGGCAACTTAGCCAAATACATAGATTTATTACACATTTCCGCGGGCTATTTACTCAGATTGTGCCATTCAGTTTTAGTCAGCTGTGTCAAAATCTGGAAAACGTAATGAAAATCACTGTTCTGTGAAAGTGCTTTAAGTTCTCACTCATAAGTAGCGCCAAATATGCTGGTTCTTTGATTATATGACCATGAAACCAGCTCCATAGAAAACCTTGTTGCTTATGTTAAATTCGGCCAATGCATTCAAGTTTGGTTACAGTTTTGTTCTATTTTTCTAGGCCATAGGAGACAGTTCGCAAGGATTCGCCAATAGCGTTCTTTTCTGTTTCTGCACACCCAAGATACGACACCGTCTTATGACATCATGTAAGAACGTGAGCAATTCGGTGAGAAATTTTTGCTCACGTACTCAAATGAGCAGGGGCATTCTGGGAAGGACGGCAGCGGCACCGATATCTTATAATCATGTGTGTGGCGATAAATTGGTGGCGAAAAAACACTGTAACGAAAGAACTCCACTGAATAGAGGTAATCAATGAAGGCCTGATGAAATTGCGTAGGCGTGACTAGGAATCAAATCCCTAAGCCTATACTCCTCACTCTCACACTCAGTGTTCTTCTTTGTTAGCTGAACCATGGAAGTTTGAAATTCTCGGTGCAATGACCTTAACGTTTTTTCTCTCGAACGTCTACAATGACGAACATATGAAACTTCCTGGGGTGCGTTATCTGGGACCAAATTTTCTCACGAGAAAAGCCATGAAGTCCACACAAGATCTCGCTAAATCACCCCAGTAGAGAAAGGCCAGTGTTTCGAAAGTAATATCTGGACCTTAGTTGCGTACACTAGGAAAATGTCTCCGCTAAAACGATACGTCAGGGAATCTTGAATTATGAGAGGAGTCTTGTGTACTTTTACGGAACTGTTTTGCCCAGATAGTGTTAGTGCGAGTTGGAACGGTCGGTTTAAAAGGGACGAGGTGAAAATTGTGGATAAACTGAAAAAATTCAGAGATTGTATTAAGCATCATTATTCATCGTTCGTTGGGTAAGGCTCGTACAAAAATACAAAATGGCCAATAGAAATCACGGGAGTGGTGAAGAATGGGAGCCGAGTTCTGTAACGACTAAGAGTAAGTGACGACGATGGCGTCCAGCTATAATCTCCCGCACTGAGTATACGGGCAACAAGTATACAATGACTGAGCCGGGTACTGACATTGTCACGTGACATAAACTATAAGCTAACAAAGCACGAGCAACTCGACTCGCTTGTCGCACGAGTCTTGGACATGGACGACCTGCGTGAAGAAAATGTGGTGAAAATGGACGTTCATGAAAACAAGATAGAGTACAGCTACGTTAGATGCAAGAATGTGATGGTACCGTGAATCGCTGACCCCGGCGTCAACTTGCAGGAATCGATACATGAAGTTATGCCCTACATGAAATTAGAAATCTCCCACTCGGTCGGATTTAACATTGAAAAGGCACAAAGGCGTTCGGAGACCAGTTAGTGTTGATTAAATTTTCACATTGTCAGCTATTTTCCAGAGAAATATTTTTCATTGATTTCACTAAAGCGTTTGATAAAATTACCTTAAATTGTTTTAGCTTAAGCTGCAAAAAGTTGAAGATGCTGGTTACTCTTTGAGACCCTGAAGTCAATGTATAACAAACTTCGTACGTGTGTGAGAACGCCAGATGGCACTACTGACTTCTTATTGTAGCATTGTTTGCTTATTTGGTATTTCAACGAATTCGTAGAGTGTGATCATTCTAGCAATGACGAAGGTATGTTTCAAATTGTCACTGACGTGAAGGTATTCTTAAAATGCCGATGACGTGGTCCTGTGCGCTGACTCACCAACTGATTTGTATAGTTCCCTCTACTTTCAATCAACGAGATTTGTATATACTTTTCTGAAAAAATTAATAATGCTTTAAAGTATAATATAAATATTGCAGGCTGTGGAACATCAACAAATATTTTTTTTTTCGAAAAAATTCCTACGTTAAAATTTATCTTTTTCGTTTTTTGCGAGTATAAATTGTAGTTATGTATTTGAAACAGTTGTGTTATAGGTGCTTAATACAGCTATAAAGAATGCTTGTCTTCCTTTTCATTTCAGTAGCAAACCTATTCCTCGATTTATTAGAAGCAGGAGTGGCAGAAAATACCTAATTTTAAGTCTCGATAAAATAATTCAATGAAAATTTTTGGCGCACTTTGCTGAGTAATTCACACAAAAAATTGGAAATCGGTGTACCGGTTGAAAAGAAATAAGCAAAATCCCGGAACAGGTGCGTAAAAATCACAAACGGAGATAAACGTAGTCAAACAATTAGACGACAGCGGTAGGGTAAATTACTGCATTTTTTCATTGAACCTGCAGTTTCCAGATGTAAATCGAAATACCTGTTAATAACCTTTTCTGTCACGCTCACAATCTATCTGGTTGTCATTTTCTGGTCAAAAAGCTGCTGCCGGCTAATGTAGATAACCGAAGGGCACAGGTCTTAACTGTAGTTAAGAGTCCCGAAACCAACGGAAGATTCGCTATGACCTTATTGGAGCACCTTCTCTATTTATCATGTTACGCTTTACAGCCAAATATCCGTAGATCGTATACATTCCGGATCAGGCCAGTATTCCAGTCACAGAATTAAAAAAAATACGCAAAGCCGGGTACAGGAAGGGAAAGTGCACACTCTCGCATGACAGCGAAGACAGGAAGAGGGTCAGATATGACGACCGGGAAAATGTGATCCATGGCGGATTTGTTTTATGCTGTCGGGTTGATTGGCGTTCGTTTTCGTTTCGTTTGTCATGTATGACTTGCAAATTCCTACTTGTATAGTAACGGCTAATAGGGACCAAAGCAAGACGACTTTTGCTGCCATTTGGCTTCATATTTTAGCCAATGAAAGAATGCTGAAGTTTCGAGAACTGAAATTTTCCAAGCCATTAAAAATGCACTTCAGTGTCACTTCGTGTGCAACAAAACTATGAATGAAAATTTTACAAGAGCTAGAAAACGGAAAAAAACATAAGATGTGTTGATTTAGGAATTTGACAGGAGAATATGGCCTCACGGTGTTGCACCTGCTGAATATCAGTACATGCTGAGAAATATTGGTGGGTATTTGGACGTATGATTTATAACTAATTTACAAGGAATAATATGCGCATAAACTTGTAATTTCGCGCTTTAGTCCTGCTGCGAGTTGGACATCACTGAAATGCAGTCTTTCTGGTCTGTTATGCATCCACTGATTTCTTCTTTTCGTTGTTTTTATTTCGTTATTTTGTTTTCAGTTATCAGTATCTTAGTTGTGTGTTCACTTTAAAATTATTGTCAACCACTGCAGGTATTCAGACCTTGTCAGCCCAAGGTATGGCAATTACGATTGCCTAAGATAAAGTACACAAAAATTGTCCATCTTACAACCGCGTGTAGCGTTTCCTTATTTGATAAAATGATTCCCTCTACTCAGTTTCCTGGAGACGAAATACAACTGTATGGCTCTTCCAAGAATACGGATGCGTATTAAATCTCGTAAAAAGGGCACTGTAGCTAATTCCTACCCTCTCACACAGCGCCACCTATAATGAAAAGTGGCCCTGTGGAAACGTGATGGACAACACACGAAATTTCTTGTCTGGGCATCAGTGCGCATGCCTTGGTCGGAAGTATACACATCACGTCGTCACCACTTGCACACGTTTTTATGCACTGTACTTGAATGGGCTTAGTCACTGGATCGAGGTTCCCCTGACTTTGTTCACTTCGCTCATTGCCGTTTTAATAAATTGCAACTATTTGAGTCAAAGGTGGTTGCCTATACTACTCGTACCACTAAACGGGAAGGGGTTTTCCAGATTTCATGCACAGTGCTACCATTCTCAACTGTAAAAGAGTGTAGCTAATTCCTGGCTCAAATGATGTGGTGTTGAGCGAACGGTGGCAGGTTGCTGTTATTCAGCAACAACTATGTCACGATTACCAAATATTGGTTCAGACATGACAAAATGTCTCCTCGTCCTATCAAGGGAAACTTGTGACAATTTGCACGACTTGGACAAAAGTGTTTAGTACTCACGAACTCTGACTTCTTCAGCCAAACTCGTGTTGTCGAGATTCTACTATGTTTGGCTGAACCAAGATGTCGTACTGTATGTGAAAATTCACTGGCTGAAAACTACGTAAATGGTTGCCTACAAAATGAAGTGTTTGATCCTAAAGTGTATTGTTATACACAATCATACGTTTTAATTCAATTTGGAAAAATACCTCAGTTTAAGTACATGTACACCCGTGTACAGAGTGGGGTCATGACGCCCTTTCGTTGTTAAAATCACAATCTGTGAATTGACGTAGGTTTATACTTAGATTTTGACCAGGGAGACACAGTGTGTCCCTTCCGTCTCAATATTACTGAGAACGAATATCATTTTTCTCATAAACTGATAAGCACACTGAACTTAGAGAAATGTATATTTATAAGGATTGCCATAAGCACGCGGCAGTGTTTAACTTTCTTAAAATATCAAAAGAAACTCTTGTTGATCTTTGTAAATAAATCATCCCTCAGTCTTTATCTGCGCGAGAATTTCCTACTTGCTTAAATATCTAGATGTTGTCTTTTGTACATATGGCTTCCCTTGAAAGAAAGGGCATTCATTAATTGAAAATACAGAGCTTTGGAGCTAGAATTGCCTTCCGTACAGTATGTTTGGGGTTGGTTGACGAGGTTGGAAATCCTGTTGGCTATGTTTTGGGATGAAATTATGTTTCTGTTTCGCAAAGCAATGGTTCACGGTTTTCTTAACATCGCTTAAGGAATATACTTTCGCGAAAATTCATATATAATATCAAAAATTGTTTATGAATATAATCTGTTGTTCACAATAATATGAGATACCCATTATTCAAATTTAAAATCGTCTTGGTCGTATTCAAATTCTGCTCCTAGGGAAACAGGAGGCTCGGGCTTCTTTAATTTTGACTTCAAGTACCCCATCCTGGTCTTCGAGGTGTAGCTAAATGCGAGATTAGAATTACGTGTCGGAGTTTTCCTTCTCGCGTACTTTGAATAGGTTTCCTCGATAAAAGACACGCGTTTTGTGAGCGGGGAACTTTTAGGCGGTTTTTTCGCTGTTGATTCTGTTTGCAAACTTTCGTTGTCTTTTTCAATACGTGTCACAAACGAGACGTTAAGTGTCTCGTCTACTCGCGGATGGCAGAGGATACCTTTTCGTGTCTTTGTGGAATCACAATCACTATTCTTACTTTCCAAACTAAATAATTGTTGATCAGTTTTTGAACTTTGCTTCGTTTTTTGCACATTTGTTTTTCCATGACTTTTTAAGATTTGCGTTCTCTTCACGTTCGACGTATTTCCATGCCACCTAATTGGTGTTTTTTTGGTTATGTTCTTGATCCGAAGCCTCGTCTCGGACGATTTCGGCCATTCAGGCCCTTCGTCTGGTTGCACAACGTCTTTCTGTTGCGCCCAACTTAACGTCGGCGTTGCAATCGTACGCAACGTGGCGCTTCCAATAAGAGCTTGTCGTGACAAAGTTCCATCTCTGCCACTTTCTACACTGTTATTTGTTTCATCGCTTGACGAATACTCCGAGTCACTATCTCCGTGATTCTGCGCTTGAAACGAAACGATAGAGTTTGATGGTTTATCCTCGTTATCAGGTCTTAGTTTGGCTTTACCTTCATTGAAACTGGCGTTCAAGTCTTTGAATTTTAGCCACACTACATTTTTATTTTCGTTTATAGCAGTCTCCTGTTTTTTAACGGAAGTCTGCTGCGCTGGAGTTTCTGCTCGGTAATAAACGTGAGACCCAACTTGAGCAAGGCGTGTCTGAGGGTACGACTTAGACGGAAGAACGTCATCAAATGATTGGAATTTCCGCAAAAGTCTCCTTGACTCACAATCATTTGAGCCGGAAACACTATGACCTCCATACGTCATTGTCCTACGCAGTTTCGGAAGCTGCGCCATCTCTTGTTTATCGCTTAAACTTGCTTTAACAAGGTCTGTTATGTTATTTATTGCCGACTCGCATATTTCAATGGCTTCACAGGTTGAAACTTCTGCCTGTTGCCTCTTTTTGGACGTCTTTTTGAGGTACAACGGTGGCAGTTTTTCAACAGAATCACGAAGGTTTACTGACTTGTGACTGCGCCTGACGCTTCGATTTCCTTGAAAAGAATCGCTTTGCTGCTCATACTCTGAATAATATGTTGTTTCCATTGGAGCAGATGCGTAGTCATCTTTACTACCGCCATGTATCACTGTGTCGTCACCAGCGGTTTCTACGACGATCTCTGGCAACGATTGCAGTTGGGGTGCGCTTGCGATTTGACGCTTTTTGGTGGCCATTTCAACAACCAGAAATCCTGGAAATGAAAAGAACGTTACATTAATAGCCAAATTCACTTCTTACAAGTGGAACAGTATCAAAGGTTAATGCTCACCTGCCTGGACTGTTGGGTTCAAAACACTGATAATCAATTTAATTACAGCTTTAAATCGATGGATTTCGAGCTCACCACACTCACAAAATGCTATAGAGGTAAAATACACTATTTGTGACAAGCATGTATTTTCTTTGTCCCTGATTGTTAGATGTATTTTGTATTACGTAATGACATTTGGGTGGCACGAGTCTCACCAAGTCCTGCCTTTTAACGGGGTGCTTTAATAACCAATCATCTATTTCATGGTGTCTTTCAAATAACAGGTGTGGTTAAGCCGCCGCGCATACGCAATCATAAGAAACTGAGAATATGGCGAAATTTTGAGACCATACCAAACTGTGAATAACTCTACCGGAAAAATATGACTTTCGTCCACTCCCCATTCCCCTCTCGATAACCACTTCTTCCATTTCTCACCCGAGACGAACACAGCAAAACCACAGAGCGATAAACCCACGCTAAACTATAACTGACGGGCCAAAACACCAACTCCAGTCGGCATGTTGCACGTTGCAATGAACTCTTCCTAAGAAAGTCCTCTAAGCTTTTTCAATGTAGTAACGTCCTATAGAATCGGCTCAGATGCTCAGCATTTTTGACGTAGTGGCAAAAAATGCTAGGTGTTGGGGCACGATTTACAATAAAAGCGCTTTATAATGAAGACTTCAGGAAGCATTGCCTTTCATCATGTTGGACAGATGTACATCATTACCGACACCTAGCTGTACACGGATGTACGTCTTCTTCGCAGCGGCTGGCAGAGGGGAACATGTTTCACTGACACCAGAGAACATTTGCGTGGGTGTGAGGCGTAAACAATAAACTGCGAACTTGTCCTCCATAGGCCAATAGTATCCAGTCATAGGTAATCAGTCGGCATGTCCGTGGGCCTATTTGAAAGATTCCCGTGGCGGACGCAATTTATATTTGAATTACCATCAAATGTACGTCTGCGAAGGTGGCAGCAGACTTTCGTCAGATTTTCCTCTTGTCCTCTTCATTTAAGGTAATTTTAGTACGCACAACCCAAGGCGCACGACTAGAGCGCCCTCTATGATTTATCACAAGAGATCCCAATAAAAGTCTACTCTGGGATTCATGCTTTCCAAAAACAACTACTGCCCTGTATTCCGCAGACCGTCGAGTAAAACTGTTATAATGTTCAAGATTCACGAGTATTCATTCCTAACCACAGGAATCAATATCAGCCCTTTGTGAAGCATAATTGTCAACAACTGCAAATCGCGTACAATTCTACAAAATACAGCTACAAATGTTTGGCTCGTGCTCAACCTGATTGCGTTACTGACATTCAGGGATCAAAGTTGATCTCACCTATGTTCATTAAGTTACAGTTGCGTAGATCTGCTTCGACATGCTTTAACATGACCGATGGGAATCACGGAACACGGTAGAAACTAACGTCAACCTCGTCCAATCTTTTCTACAACACCTGTAACATTGCGAATTACTTTGTTACAAAAATTCCGGATATACTGTAGGTAAAATATGATCGATTAGAGAATAGTTTGCAATTATTTAGCTGGTTCTATGTGGCTGAGAGCGGCTTACATATCAGGTAAACACAAAGGGTCGATATTCAAAAATTCCGCCACGCCAAATGTCTGAAGAACAGCAAAAAAGTCGTCATATTGGATAGTTATTTGTCAAATAAAGGCGTGAATCACCGAACAAGACATGGGGAAAACATTCTATATTGTTTCATTTTAAGTAAACTTCTGTGCTTTTGGCTTTTACTTGTTGATTTCGAGGGTAAAAGATGCGAATGCACAGCACGCTACATTCCAAGGTAAACAGGCAGGTGTTTTCTTAACTAAATAGTCTAAATCAAACACCCTCCATAATCAACCGTCTCACATTATTGTTAAACTTGTACATATAGAGATCATTTGATGAAACACGATACAAACGTCGAAGAGAATGATTCGATCGGTTATGAGTTACCTATTGTTTAAAAGCAACTGTCGCTTAAACGAGCCTAACCGTATTGCTCTACAATTTTGAAATAAGCAAATAATTAACAGCATCTGAGTTCTCCAGCATCCCGGATTATCGAACCCCGTATTTCAATTCATAACAAAGCAATCAAGATCAACTGTGAACAAATGTATGTACATGTTGAAGATCGCATTTATTTGCGTGATGTACCAATCGTATGAACGAGGACCGCCTCCGGCGGGAGAAATGTTTTCCATAGATAAAGCAAAAAGTATACTTTGCTCTGGCGTGTGCACCGATACATTCTGATTGACTAA
The DNA here is from genome assembly GCA_002633005.1 of Phoronis australis. Lineage (NCBI taxonomy): Eukaryota > Metazoa > Phoronida > Phoronidae > Phoronis > Phoronis australis. The sequence continues at coordinate 773,515 of NMRA01000102.1, read as the reverse complement.
ACCATAAAATAATAAACCGGCCATCCGTATGAATTCCAGCCAAGCTAACATGCTTGCTTTTTGAAACGCTGTACAAAGACGAACGTAAGCAAAGGTAGGTAATGTTTGAAACGCCTTTATTTGCCAACCGATGCTCTGGGCAATGATCAAAAAGTCCACAGAGCTTGGCGATGCGCCGTTTAATTGTGATCGCCATTATGGCGGAGTAAATCCTGCAATACTTGACTTTTCTGATTTTTCTTTTTGGCCCTTACTTCGACAGAGACACCCTAAGGTACAAGTGTTTAACTGATGTGTTTTTCTTTACTGAAACCATGCTTTTTGGGATCGGAGACCAAAATGAATTTAAAATCCAGCTTTCCTTGTGTCCGAACTGGTGACATACATGCGGCTTCTACAGTCACTTTACTGGAAACGACATATACTAAGACCCTGCCCAATCACAGACTTTCATTCAGTGTCAGATGGAGTTCACAAAAAAACTTTCGTCGCAGTTTTGAGAACCACTTCCGGACTTACGGTTTTCGCTCATTTCAATGGTGCAAGCAGGCACGCCGGGGTCTTATGAAACAGTTATTAGCCCAGTTATGAAGAGCGGGTTGAAAAGGCAAGGTCACGCGAGTGAAAGTTGAGGTTTCGCAAGAGTGTGCGCGAGACCTTGCTACACTAGTAATGTTGGCGGCCAGTGAAGTGATTGATCGGTGATGCTGGAATGTTGAATTATGCGATGGAGTTCTCTGTTTCTGTCCCACAAGTGACAACTTCTCGCCGCAAGTGTCCCGCGGGTGTGGTACGCTGGTGCACCCCAGATTCAGTGACACCCATACTAGCCAACTGTCCCTCTTCTTAAAGATCAAAATGTCCCGCTGTCTAACGCACGACGAAATTGACTGAATATCATGTTTTACAGTTACATGTCTTATATAGCCCTAGTTTTTTATTCGACAAATGCGGATGTTACGACTGACATTTCACCCTTACGTTCTGGAATTTACTCCAAGTGATGTCTCTCTGTGTATACGAATGGTCCTGCTCTATCAGTTTAGGTGTCCCGTGTTTCATTCTCGAATGTCTGCAACGGACTCTCAAAGTAACGCAAGAATGCCACAGCGATACAAATGCAAATGACGTGAGGCTTATTGGGATGATCACAGCACGATGTGTCATTCGCAACCACACGGAGGTATTCACCGTCTGTAAGTTACGAATTTAAAGAGACGTCATCGGCTTCGCAGTCAGAAAATTCCAGCCGATAATACGTCGTAAACCCATTACTATTTACTACATCATAATAAGAGTAAAAAACTGACAATCGCAGAGGCCATTACTATTTGTTTTACATGCTCACTGTAAATCCTCAATTAAATTGAAGACTTTCCGTCAGTTTACCTAACGTATTGGACTAATTATGACGAATTGTCAATGTCACTCTTATCTCCCAATTAAACTGACTATGGCTATAAAAACTGAGTTTACCAAGAGGTTGAGTATTAAGGTAGCCATGTTGCCGTTAATGTGCATGACATTTCGATAGTAAATTTGCCATATTTAAAGCATCGATTATTTTCAAGAAGGACGATGAGTAATTAACAGTGAGCAATGTAATGAAATGTAACCTGAATCTGAAAAATGACTCGGCTGGCCTCGTATATATGACAACAGTGTAGTAGCACGACCTCTCTATTACCATTCCTTTCACATTGGTGGCGTTTCTCAAAGAGACTATTGTCTTTTTGGTTTAAAAGCTGTGCACGGACGGATTAGCCTGTTTCATGACGTCAGGCTAAGGCTAAAGATCAGAAAATCCGTCGACAGCTCGAAGTCGAATATAGTAGCCTGTTCATGAGCAGATAAAAGCCAATGTCAAACGAAAAACAAACAACTTTTGGTTACAGACAGGTGGTGAGACAATAAGACAATGCATCATGTCATACTTTATGGTGGCGTCGTTGAGTTAGACTATAGCCGCACCCAATTATCCCTTCCGTTGGGAGTGGATTTAACAAATCGGAATCCTGACCTCAACACCCACAATGCATCATTTTAACCTAATTTCAAAATGGCGTCGCTGCAAATCCGCTATTGTGTTGGGCCTGGTGTGCTGCATACAAAGGATACACAGTTGCTTGGTTTTCGATTGTTTTCTGAGTAAAAGATTGGTAGATATTGAGACCTTGCCCAGCCAAGTCTTTCTTAAATCTTTACTACGTGCAAGCGAGTTGGAGTTGTAGAACATTGGCAATTGATGGCTTTGTATCGCAAACTATTAATTTTGTCATTGTGTCCACATGATTATGATCCTGGCCTCTTTGGCGACGGGCGTGAAATCGGCTGGATGAGGATTCTGAGTTCATGTGTAACAATTTTGAGATGAAATGACACAAGTTTTTTATCTGTTCATGCAATTTTCGACAAAGTTGAATAAAGGCAGCTACTCCAGTGATGTAAACACGCAATGCAAAAAAGCAGTGCCAACTTTGCAGTTCCCTGGGCTTATTGTCTGGGGTTATTTTGGATTTACGTCATTGTCTCAATTAGGCAGTACACTGTATATATGGTAGAGTCTCCTGTTGGTAAGAGAAACTGCTGGCAACTGGAAGAGGTGGAGGTGGTAACGGCCGCGGATGGCAGTGGAGTTTCCTCAAGCACCTTAAGTTTTCATTTAATGGCATCGTCTCCAGGCATTAAGTTGGTCTGGATTCAAAATGAAAGACAAAGCCTTCGTCCACAATGTCAGGAAAATCACCACCATCAAAAATAAAAACCAAACTAAACTAAAAAATTGATAATAAATTCAGTTACCATTATTTCGTGTTGTGTTGAATGAGCAGTATTTGGGATTAAGTTCTGACTGCACTAAGTTGCGTTAAAATTATTTTATGCAGATTTTAACAAAAAGGAAGCGAAAAAGTAGCTTTAACATAAGCGTTAAATTAAATTATAACACACCTTCGTAATTGATGGGCGTACCTCTTCCGTTTTTTCCTAAGATACTGTATATACATATTACTACATGGCGAAGTCGTTATCCCCCGTATTCTAGACCCCAAGTGGATTTTGGAGAATTATCGCCCGAGGGTTGACCTACATTTATACCCTGAAGCTATATATTTCAAAATCCTTGTCGAGAAAAGGAAACTCTTTATGCGCACTATAAAAATAGTACCAGTCATGCGTTCAAGTAGCCAAGTGACTTTACCTTTTTTTAAATCGATATTAAACCCGTTCATGGTGTCAACGAAAAATCTTGCATTGGTTAAGACCTCCTACCGTTTGAGCCCAGGATGAACCCTAATGGGATTTATTGGCTTGAAAAGAACTGAGAGTTCGTCATGTCTACAGCCCAAGCTTGTACAAATAGTTAACATGTAGGTCACGGAATGATCTGAAATGCCATGAGCTACTTAGCCTGGAGAAGTAACGAAATCGCACGAGCCTAGACGTCACCTCTGCACTGAGTAAGGAACAATTTGAGGCTGACTTTATAACTGTAAGAGGCCTAAATAAAAATGACAGAAAACACTAGTTTACTGAAGCTTAAAATAACGGTACATCAGTTCAGGAGATCGTCGAAAGTTCCATAAACACGACGTTTTTCCTCGAACTTGCACATTTTGTCAATTGTTGTACTAAATAAGACCTTCGATAACCATGGTTCTAATAATGAAGATTTCAAACTTTTCCTCGGCAAAATCGGTAGTCTTCGTTTTTACAGTTCTTATTCTCCGGCCAAAGAGGTCTTAAAAAGAAGGTCAAAGGGTCAAAATTTCACCTTTATATAACGTTTCGAAATCTCCGTGGAAATGCGATTATTGACATACATGTATGATGACGGGACAACAAATATTCCTGCAACATTTCCGAGCACATAATAGTTTTTTTTCATTCCATAAGACTATAAAAAATTATGCTGAAATGAAACTTAATATCATTTGAAATAATGTCTCTTTTTAAGGACGATAATCACTAAAAGGGCAAAAAAATAATGACCTCACCGATACATCATATGAAGACAAAAAACTAATATCCGTTACGCACAAGTGTGGCACGACGTGTAAAATTGCACGGCTATATTTGTCAAACGCTTAGGCTTTTGTTAAACAAGCTCCAAAGATAATCCAACTTAAGGGCAATGCACCGGGATTAGTGGCTAGTCTCTAAGCACAACTTGGCTGAGACAAGCATGCAGCCGCGACGGTTCCTACGTCGTGTAATGACACTTGCTGTCCTATAATTTTAGTTCACTTCATAAAAGACTTGCGACGTACGCATTCACCAGTTTTAATCCGATTGTCTTTTCCAGTATTGACTGCTATTCTAATGTCATAAACGAGTTAGATATGTAATCGATTAGTTTCTTCGTATATCTTGTTACCGACAAAGTCATTGCGCGCAGAACTTTATGCTTTTAAGTCGCGATTTATTTCGTCAATAATCTTCACCAGAGGCCAACTGAAATATAAAGCAGGTGAAACATGGCAACTTGATTTAGAATAGAAAATAATTTTATCTTTTATCTTTAAAAGAGGAGTTTGGTCAGCCTTCTTGAATGTCAATGATCTCTCTTATTAAAATATCCTACCCCAGATCATGTTACTTGGTAAATTCGATAGATCCTCATGTTTCTATGGGTAGAACTCTTGACTAAGACCTGGATAAGACAGTCGTCTAAAGTAAATTTGTCTTTCAACAGGCAAGCTTAATTAAACTCATATATCACTCATCCAATGGCAGCCAAATATAACAGGTTGCTGATCGATATTTCTCATCACTCGCTGGTGAAACACTACATAAGTATATTTCAATAACTTTTTTGAAGAATCTCTAAAATATCGTAATTCTGCTTGTTGTTCGCGTGCTATTTCGTGACAGGCTTTCAGATTATGTTTTGGACGTCGGGCCATCCGGCTTGTGTTTCTGTGAAAAAATATCGCTGAATTGGCTAATTTTGTATTTTTTTTCATTATACGGCATGCATAATCTCACGTAAGCCACAATTAAACAGCTGGTTGATAAAGAAACATTAAAACTTGTTTCAAATTTTGAAAAGGGGACACTACTAAAGAGGCCTCTTTGGTTTCAGACTTGAGTGATCTGCTTGCAACCAATAACTATACAAAGAGTTTAGTATTCATTAACTAGTCACCAATCATACGAGCTTTCTCAACAACAAAGATTTTTACTTGGATTTATTCTGTGTCAAATATATTATTGAGAATGCAGATGTTTTACACACTGTTCATCTATTGCATATACATGTACATGCGATGGTTAACACATTCTGTTTCCACGAAAAACGTCAAAAACATGCATTCCATTATCATTGAATAATACTCATAATTTTTACACACAATAAGATACAAAATTGATTTAAGTCATTAAAAACAAATTATGAGCACCTTGGTATTCATCAGTATCATATTTGCGACAACAGTAAGTTCGATTCAGTTTACTTACAGTGTCATCAGTCAAAAATATAGGCGTCAAATTTTTGACAATCTACCATGAATTACGTCAGAAGTTTAACAGATGTGTAGGCTTCGCTAGACTGGTCGCGTGATTCCAGTCTGGCTGTCTGATCCAGATACAGTACGATCCACCGACACTCACGATAAAGTTCATTCGTAATTGGATCCAAAGTTGTCTTCCCATATATTCACAACTAGGAAACGCAGGAACGCTGTGCTTGTCATGAACTGAAATCTCCAACGTTGATGGTCACGGATCACAGAGGAGCAGTAGGTCTAAAACTCGCAATCACAGTTTGATAACGTAACATTAGTTTATTTTAAAACGGCACGCCTCCGTCAGGTGACCGTTATTCGCTACGAATTTGCAACTCGCTTTAAAGTGACCTGCAATCAAATTCGAACTCACTTACCGGGAACCACGATGGAAGTATTTCATTATTTACTTTTTCGTGCCACACCGGCACACAGATTGTCCTTCGTATTTTGTTTTGTTTACTTATAGCCTAGTTATTGCACCAAACATATTTTGAGGCAAAAAACAAAATAATTTGTTCTGGATATTGTGCGTCTTTAATTGAAGCCACAAAGCCTATAAGTGTACACGAATTTTCAGAAATAATGTCACCAGATGATGCGACTTGAAACAGGCCGGGATTCTTCTTTCTTTGCCAGCGCCACCTGATGCCAGCTGTAATGAATAGGGATCCTACTTTTTCCCGAGCTTCGCGTGAGGCCAGATGAATCGGGACGGAGTTCTTCATTTTGTATCCGACGCCACCTGACGCCAGTGATGCACAGGTTTGAAAATAAATAGGATGCAGATCCGAAGCATGTATGCCATTCTGACGTCGTCTGTCCATATGTCTGGTCTCTCGTGCAATATTAAATAGGCTGAGTTCATAAATATATAATAATCTTATTCAATGACGGGATTATGCTACTGTTACAGTGTTCACAATTCACGCCTTTGTGTTATTCATACTCAGGTTACATAACTGTGCATCTCACTTCCTTCTTGAAATATCTAAAAGTGTATTTTCCTTATCGAAATGTCATACATTAACGCCAACGACGCATCTGTTAGCTTAAATCTTGTAGCCTACAATCGTTGCTTGCTAGTACGCTTCAGCTTCATTTTAGATCAATTTTAATATTCGTCTTCAAACTCCAAACTCCAGCAATAAATGTGGTCAATAAAACAGACGTCAGGCGTTGCCACGCAGCCTCGAAATGGCGAATACGCTGCTACTTGCTACGCAGCCTCGCACAACTTCACGAGATGGCGAGTACGTTGCTACGCAGCCTCGTACAACTTCACGAGATGGCGAATATAGCCCAGCAGTCACCGGTACCTAAACGGTCATCGAACCGATTCCGCTCACGGCGACTCAGGCATTATCAATTTTAAAAGCCTGCAATTGCGTAATCTGGACAGAAACGTTCTCCTGTAGCACCAAACGCCAGTGCGTGACAAGGAGTCAGCAGCTAGACCGCTGACGTGGGATATATAGAAAAAAACGTGCATGTACACGAGAGTTAAGTTTTAAAAATGGAACTGGCTCTTAGCTCTGTGATTTTGCCATTTGTCGTGGCTTATACCTCGTCCTTACAGATGAATGCTGTTGCATTGGAGGCCGAGAAGGTTGTCCGAGAAGGTCCGACTCAATCCATGCCTCCTATGTAATCACCAAAAGCTAACTAATTCCAAGTTCTAAGGACAGCAATCCAACGAGCCAGAAAATCCCCATAATTATTGAGTTAAACATAAATACGAAATTCCAAGTCATACTCAGCATATTGAATACAACGTACATATAAAGTTGAAAAATATTGTGAACTCACCACCATAATTCATAGGCTAACAACTGCAGCTGACGTGGGACCCTAATTGCTTCTAATATAGCACTTCACTGGTCTCTCAGTCGTGTTGCTATCTGCGACACTTTCTGTTTGATCAGCCTCGAGTATCGTAACTGGATAATCATCGTGTGTTTACGCGCTATTCACAAATGACCGGGGGCTACGCCTTCCCATTCTCCTAGTCTACTTAAGCGGGAGCGGTAACCGCGTAGCTTTATACACTGTATGACATACGCGACAACTTCAGTTCGTTAAGGGCGATTTTCATCGTAGTGTGGGAATAACGTAGAAACATCAAGAAAATTGTATAAAGACTCTGAACATACCATTGCGTTAGAGTCGTTGGCAAGGCTGTCATCCCCAGTTGAACAAATAGGTAAACATACTTTTGTTGACTCACGGCGGAATACAATAGCTTTCTGTGTGTACTTAAGGTTTGTAATGAGCGCCTAAGCAGAAATACATTGACTTTCTACGTGTGTCCAATTTCAGGGTGTTTAAATACAATATAAGGCATTCTGTAATAGAAAGGTGAGCATCTACATGTAGTTTAGCTAATAACTAACGGCGCCTGTCCAGTTATAACGTGGAATACACGGGTAGTGACACCTGTGGCTGCTATCGGGAAACTGGCGTAGCCACGGGAAGGGGGGGGGGGTCATTGCGGGGCCATGCCCCCTGTTGTTTACAAGCGAAATGCGCAACATCTCGTCTAAAACGTGATCCCCTCACATCAAACTAGCCTTTTTCCGTTGGTAGGGCGTAGTCGCCGGGTCGCCCATTCCAACAAAGCCGTTCGTGGGCCATCATTACTGCGTGTAGTACCGCACCGAGCAAACGTTTCACGAGTACAACCAGGATCACTTACTTACTAGCGGGTCAACCAAAATGGGGGACGACGACGTGGTTGGTAACCAATTTCTTCACTTCATTCGTTGTGCTGGGGGTGGGGAACCATTGACATACAGATGACCACTGACCTTTTTTCAACATCGCTGTTGAATATTATACCCTTTCGGAGTTTACTGTTAAAGTTGTATTTCGGCCTGTTTAGAGTTGGTTAAAAGGCAAATCGAAAGGTGCCTTTTATTCTCATAAAATCTGTCTCGTAAATTCCTTACCGTCGGTGACCGGTTGGTATTTCAGTGAGCAAGAAGAACCTCGGAAACCTGTGCAGCTCAGGAAAACGGTTTAGATTTTTTGGGAGTTGTCCAACACTAAAATCGGGAAATCGAAAGTGTTTATTGCGTGTACGAATTACCTGTCACTTGGGTTGCCAACGGAAATGGGGTCCGCTCGCGTTTAGGATCGAATTTTATGAGCTAGATGTGTGCGGAGAAAAGGTCTACTTTATCAAATCATTTATTTCGGTAAAAAAGCTGTGCCCAGTCGTGTTGTGAAATTCAACGCTTGGCTTCTTTGTGCGCGTGGGATTGCGAAGCTTGAAAATACAATACATGTGGAGAATTTTTCGGTGACACTGGTCACCGCTCAGATTCCCTTAGCCCCAGACAACTTTTACGATGCCTATTCAGCACGCCCTTTGTATTGATGTAGATCTGAGCTAATGAAGTGGAAAGTTAATAGCTAGCATTACTGTCTCAACATTGGTTGTTGTTAGTACCCCCATTTTGGTTTTCTCTGACATTTACAGAGTTGCAGCCTGTAACTCTGGAGAGTAGTTTTAACTTGGTACATTATAAATATTACAAAATTACCCAAAAGGTTAACTTGTGTTTATCTTCACAAATTGCCACTTCCCAAAGAAACGATATGTTTCATATTGATTTTCGTTATTTAATTTTTAATGCTTCTGCCCACTTGTTTTTTTGTTACTGGGAAAGGGTTGATAACTTTTTATCTAAGTTCAAAATTTGAAGTACCAAAACAGTGGTAGATTTTGATCGCCAGCGAAACTTAATTAGTTAAGTTCATTGTGAGCCCATCCCTGAACTTTCCACATTACTGGTACACTAAACATTTTACGCGTCATTAAAGTTTATTCTTTATTAGAACTCAAAGCAAGTATATACACGTGCAAAAATGGTGATAACCAGAACTGAAGATTTGGATTATCTGGACGCTTTCGGTGGCACTGACTATTTAACTATTCTAGCTCTTTGTCAGTTATAAAAATGAAAAGTGGGCACAAGTTAAGTACAACTGTTTTCTGGTCAAAAATCTGGTTAAACGAGATTAAAACAATATTAAAAATGAATCCATGTGATATTGTTTATTCTGATCAGCGTTTGAATATCAACCGAATATATCAATAGTAGTTTATCTTCAATCGTACCCAATGGTTGTAGTTTTTAGATTATTAGTTCATCAATTTTTTAAAAATCGAAAAGCGTACATGGTTGGTTTTTCAGCTGATTACCGTCGTGTTGTTCATTTTAAACGAAAATTAGTGGTTAATGCATTTTGAAAATTTGCCATTATGTACAGTCAGAGATGTTTAATACAGTTTATTGTTTGGTAATTACACTTATAATTGGGTCTTGTTCGCATCGGGCAATGCGGTCATCACAACTGTACCTGACTCCGGCGCCGCGCTCTGTTTGACCCTGGTAAAAGCTGCTCAGAAGGACGAGCGGTGAAAATTCTCGCGAATCTTTAGAAATGCGTGACTTCCTTTTGAAAATGGGGGGCTCGAATTTCTGTCGGTGTGGACCTTTTGCTGACAAAAAATCGTGAGGACTAAAAAAAAAACGGGTACCACCCTTCAAGGCTGTGCACTGTGCGTCTGCGCCCTTTTTAGTGAACATTCGTCTCGTTTTGTCGGAATTTTTGCTTCTCTTGGGTGGACCTTTTTGCCCACTTCGCCAAATGGGGGGGGGGGGCTCATTCGAGTCCCCCGAATCCCCTGGGTGCGCGCATGTGTATTATTCACGGTTGTCAGAATAAATATTCATTGAGTAATTAGTAAGAATAGATCCATTTTAAGTAGCCCAAAATTTGTGCATATGTACTTTTAAGACATGGGGTCAGACTTGCTGACATGTACTTTAACGTCAAAATCTATTTTAAATGGTGTTTACAACTTTGGGTTCTGGGGTCAAAGTATGAGAGAACAAACTGTAACAGCCAATGATATGATTGGATAAAATCATGTGGTTTTTATTAACCAATCACTTAATAAGTAGAACATTATAATACGGGCTTAAGTCAAAAAGAAATTCAGATGCGCTATAGTAGTTGAAGACTTGCTACGGTGTACAGAGGAAATTGTACGACAGAGCCATCTCGTGGAAGATTCTAGAAAGTATCTTGACAAGGGCAGGGTTAACAAACAGGAAGTTAACTAAGAGCTTGTCACTTGCATCGTGGGTAGTAAGATACTACCTGAAGTGTTGCGTCATCAGCCAGAGACTGTGACCAGCAAGAAGAATCGCTGGTAGAAGAACTTTCCTGCAAGTGTTCCATCACCAGAGACGGTGACCAGCAAGTACACTGTCGCTATACAGTGTGTGTAGTTGGGAGATTCACCAACAGGACAGACATCCAACAAGTAGAGAGTCCTAGCTTGGATAGCAGATAAGACATTTCCTTATTTTGGTTGATTGATTGAAGTAACCTTTAAAGAGGGCGCTAGCGTAGTTACTCGTCTTTGAATTTAATTGCTTAATTAACAACAGATTTCACTTGTGTAATTAGGGGTTATCATATAATAAATTAGTTACTGGATTTGATTATTCCCTCTCCATCTACACACAATCTCAAAGCATAGCTACCTTTTAAACAAACCCACAGCCAATTGTCTGACAACGGTATTATCCTTATTGACACACAGATTTTGTCATTCAAACATGGAAGTGCGGATGTACCTGGGTCGCTTCAAACACACGCTTTTGCTAATTTCAACGTCAATGATTCACCGTGATACACTTGAAACTCGATTCCAGTTTGACCGATCCCATGGGTGTTGTCGTAACAGATGTGGCAATTGTGGGTATTCAAAAGTGCTAAGTTCTGGTGTCAAAACTACTTTCTCTGCAACCTAACATGGGCGGCGCAACATAGGGGGCTGGAGGGCTATAGCTAGCCCCCCACTTTTTTCAGTACTGCAACGTCCATGCCTAACTAATCTGATGCAGTAACGGCCTGGCGCTGGCTCATGGCACTTGAAAATGTCGATCACCATATTACACACCTCTCGTACTCACTAATGCTTTGCCGAGGTCACTCTGACTAGTCTTCAAATGTCTTTCATTGACTTATGTGTTTAATTGGCTTAAGTGCCATCTAACTATATGTCTATAGCTTTGCCTGGAGCAAAGTCTGAATCATCTGAGCCAGTATTTCTGTCTCCAAAGTCGATTCACGTTGATATCAACGATCACGCTAAAGTGAGATCTTGTCATTTCGAAAGACGTCATGCTTGTGCTTAATATCAGTGTATCACATATCTAAGCATCATTCAGCTATCACCATTGCGACCTGACGTTAATTTTCTTTAAAACAAACTTAGTCGCCTTTGAGTGTAAAAATGATGACCTGTTTGATCAATTTGGTAGTAGTATGCCTACACGATTAACAAGAGAGGCAAAAGTTTTCATGAAAACCAGACTTCATATTCCACCCTAGAAGGCTGAACCTTATTCAATCACTCATATGATTGGTTGGTGAACAAGACGTTGTCATTGAGATCCAACCAAATGCTTTGGATAGATTCAAATGATTATCATATAAGATTTAACGACGTGAAACAATTGCGCTTACGTATGCAAAATCATTTCATGCTTAGTGGTCAGCCTAACAAGTCACGTTTGTTTCGTTTAATTGGTAGTAGAACCTATCCTAACCATGATGTGAGGGAGATTGTGAATCACAGAGAATAAATAAGGACTCAAGCGTAAGTGAAGAATTTTTATTTTTGTAACAAAATATGAACGAACATCACAAAATTTACTTGAAGCAAAAACTCAATGCAGCGTGATGACAAAACCAGAACGAAATGTTGATATTTTAATTGATCGCTAGAAAGTAACGGTCTGAAAAAGTTGTTACTTTTTCGTTTTAGAAAGAATTAAAGTTGATTAAGCTTATGGAGAAGACAACAACGGTGTCCAGAAGACTTGGACATTTTGGCAGAGGAGTTGAGGGGTAACTTGCTTTACGAAATTCAATTTTCACCAATTTCACTTTAGTGAATAGAATGTATTTGAGTGGAACTTGGGGTCGTTTATTACGCTTATAGAGAGCGGAATAGATGTAGATTCTAGAATTCCACCCAATTTCAATCTGTACTTGGCAACTTAAATGACATTCAAGGACTTTCTCAAAAAACCCTTAAGTTAGCTTTTTTTTAGTGATGCGTGTGCGACTTTTACTTTTGTCTGTCTCATCGCAGAAGCAGAATTTGAGCCGAGGTTGTTCAGCAGGTTGTTAGGGCACGGTACGACGAGGTAGCGAGCGTTCACGGTGAAGCCATGTCTAGAAGATCCCGGATGGTAAACAAACTTGCTGGACTCAAAAGGTGTGCTGTATTTTTAAGGGCTACTTTCTAAGGACCAAGAGGTTTTTAAAGAAGTACCACTGAAGAAATGTGGTGTGCTCATGGTATGAAACATTTCAAACTTTGGTTACGACTGTAATTCATAAATTGAAATTTGCGATCAAGACGGACTGCACTTGTTTAGACGTGTCAGTAGGAAAGACGGTTAAGGGCGAACAACACCATAGTCACTGAATGAAGAGCAAGACATGTTTGTAATTACAAATCCGAGACATTCCTCGCATTTTACTTGTTTATGCATGGTCCCAATAGACCAAAACTATCTATAATTACTCTACGCAATTCTTTGGAAAGAATGGAATCTAGCGAACTCTATTTCTCTTTTGCAAAGGGCTGTACCAGATGCAGCAAGGAACCTCAACTTGAAGGAACTGAACTCTGGCGATGGAAAATTGTCCAAAGCAAAATCAGTAAGTCAATTTTCATCCAAATGTTACAGTGATAGTCTTTAAACATTGGAAATCTGCATTCTACAAAATGCCTTCAATAAGAGATAAAGAACTTAACGCAGGGCATGCATGAAATGTCTCTGCTACTACACTGCAGATCGACTTAATGGACCACGTCCATCTGGATAAAAAGTGCAACAAAGAACAATAGGCCCCTGTCAAACCCGCTGCCGTTTATTTTAGCAAATATGGTATTTACAGAATGTAATTGTTGTTTCAGAAAGTACGGGACAACCAATAATAGATCGACTAAATCAGTGGTTCTTCCGCCACGGAGAAGGTTGACAAACGTGCAAAGCTTCAGAACCAGTACAAAAGAAATCATGGTTAAAGCAAGCGAATGCCAGAGAGAAATGGAGACATTGGATGATCAACAATCTCGTGTCAATATCAACACGTTTTTCTTAGCGTAAATGTAGTTTTATATTACCTTGTCCGGTAGTAATGAGTTGTTCTAGGCTGTTTTGAGGCGTCGCTCACATTTCAACACCACGAGCTTACAAATTCGTATGGTTATTGGTTTGTATCAATATCCACAATGAGAATACTGCAAATCTTACAAAATGAAGTCACTGTCATTTTCAACCATTTCATGTTTGACGTCGACTATAGATGGTCAATACCAATCATTCTGTGTATTCGCATCAGTGAAGAATTCAGGATTATCGGACACGGTGTTTTCTTTAAACGATTGATCGTTAACAGTTGGGAAGATACAGTAAGTCATATCTGAGGATTGACGACCGAACAATTTGCAGGAAGTGGAGTAGGCCCTATATGTATAATTGTTACCGGGGGTTTGTGAAATAATGGAGAACGTCGTTTTGAAATGTGAACAATGTATAGAATGTGGCTTTACAGGATGTGTTACTTTACAGTTGCTTATCACCGCGTTCGATTTGACGTTGTTCAGGCCTAACGCTTTGTCGCTGCTAGAAAGCAGTGTAAGGTAAGTTGACGAATTTTCGGCACTTTGTAGGATTTCTCAGACTTTTAGTCCAAAGGGGCTAATTATGACTGCATTCTTCTATTGCAAGACGTAATTGTGCGCGACCTAGTTCAAAACTGAATACGCTCATGCCTAAACAAAGAAATTAGAAAAACGGAAAAGACGTTTTTTTTTCTCTTCAAAATGACACCATACCCTGTTTTGGCCTTTTAACAGATACTAAAATGACTATGCCGCGACGTTCTCTAAAACCAAGTAATACTCTGTGACCCTTGGCAAAACACAAAAGTTACAAAGTTTGCTAAACTGGCAAGCTTGACTTATGCCTTATTCGATTAACACAACTGATGTGGGAAACTAGATCACCCAACATGAATTATTATATCAATTCTGCGAAACGGCAAGAATGGTTTTATTTCAACCCCGATTTCATGACCCACGTGATACGCCATAGCCAAATTAGCAGTAGACGGAATGAGTATCGCCAGAAATCACCAAAAGGGGGATTTGTATCCTTCTAATAAGCCTGTGTTAACAATCGAGTATCAATAAATAATTCAGTACTCGAGAATGGAAACATACGTCCGGTAAAGTGCTGATTGTTTTGAGTTAAAATACAATGTAACAGCATCCCCATGCGCTTCAATGCTGCGTGTTTTGGCGAGAATATTCATGAACTTCAAGATACAATTCGACCTGGAATTTAATTTTGTAAAACTAATAAATGTTGATAGAAAGTGATCTAAGCAACGAGCTCAGTCATACCCAAATGAGTACAACATCTCCCAAGTCAGCGGTTTACCTCATCCACGACGCAATCGCTATTGAGCTGGAAAATTCTGAAGAACATGAAACGCTAACACCTGATGATGGAGGGGTTGTCGAAGGCATTGGTGAAATCTTAGAAGACGAGACTGAACTAATACACGTCAAGTCAACAGCGGAAGAACTACATGTAGTCGAGAAAGACAGTGTAAGCGAACAGGAAGTCGTGGATATTCTGTACCCCTACGGATGTTTTGTCGTCCACATGGGTTTCCGTGAAATCACATTGAATGAAGGACAATAGTACGCTACAACAGAGAATGCTGATATTGTTAATTTCACCTTCATTTATTCTGCGGTACTTATTCAGTAGATGGACAAGAAATTGTTTCTCGGGGTTTTCCCATACAAAAATAAATAGGGAAGTGCTTCTAAATCAAATTGCAGGATATTTGGCGCTCTCAGGCTCCCTCGTCGGATAACTAAATTTAGGCTATAATATGTTATTTTCTCGGGTATGTAAGCAAACAAAATGTATGGGGGTTGGGCATGGATGGGCAAACGGTACATTATCCTGGGTATTGTACTTTTTGGTCACGCAAGTACGTTACAAGTACATTAATCTGGATTTTCTTTTTTGTGTGACATCTCCATCATGGCATATAGTGTTTGATTTCACTTTATTTCTGTCTCTGTTGACAAAGGACGTTATTACATCCGAAAATTTCAGTTGATCCATTCTTGTTGTATTATTTACCTATTTACATGTTTTAATCAATTCTTGGGAGTGTCGTTTTTATTATTTGAAGTTGCACAGGCCCTTAAACTTTAAATACTTTTGTTTGTTTGTTTGTTGGCTTAGACGATGATTTACTGCTTTCAATTGGTTTTAGTCTTTGCTGGAAAACATCTGCACAGAAGTTTTATCATGGCCTATTAATTAATACGTGCAGTGTAGATATGCCAATCCTAACTGAATGGTGCAATGCCAATTTTACGTGACATCTATCATCAGTTCCCGGCATGATCTAGATAACACATGGAGTTGAGTTGGCAGATACACTCTTTCTCAGTGCTATGAGAGGTGGCGCTGTGAACGAGAGATCCAGGGTTTCATTTCGGGAGAGGTGGATAATTTTGGACTGGCATGAAATGTCCATGAAAATCCTACAGTATTTTCCTAGAAGAACTTTCACCATCTAATGCTTCAACCTTGCTACAAGGCAAACCTAGTAAAAATACATTAAAATCCAATTTCATCCATACCAAAATAACTAGGTTGTGTAAATCCAGCCCGGAAGATCCGTGCGGCGTCCCGTAGACAGAGATTCTTGCAAGCAAAGCGAGATCACGCAAGAACATGCAAAACCACGAGTGTAATCAAAGGTGAGTGTTTCGAGAATATGACTGAGAGCTCATTCTCGTAATCTTGTAAAATGGCGGCTTCTGACGTTATTGGTCAGTGATACTGCACTGTGATACCTTGTGCAGTGGATATGGAGTGGAATGTTTTCCGTTCCATAAGCACTGCAAGGTTCGCCACCTGAACTCCATGCCAATCTACTTCAGAATTTGCTTCCGCCATCCCCAAGTTTAGCAGCGGGCTGGTTCACTAGTTTTACTCCTTTTCAAACCCTGCAGTGGAAACCTGTTTTACCTTCATACCCAATTCCCTCCGCTACCACCTAGGACCTGTCAACACTTACGTTCTTTGGTCGCTTTAGCAGAACCTGAAATAGGTGTTGCTGCAAAAACGTATTTGATTTCACCAAAGTACATAGTCCGTGGTCACAATGCCTGATTTCCCACTATCGCCACCACTTCAACCTCCGTCGTCGCTTATGTCGAACCCCCCTCACCGCCGTTTAGGGGGGGGGGGACTTTAAAGTGGCACAAACCAGAAACTTGGGAAAGCTACTTATGGCGGCTAGGGTATGACCTCAAAGTCGCCGTCTTTCTCATTTCCCTCGCATTCCACCAAGCAATTGTAGGGCACGCAACAAGAAGCAATAACTCGTGGAACATGATCTTCCAAAGGCATTTCTAAATACTTCAATCTTCTGAACATGCACTTTAGAAGCCCACTTGCCCGTTTTACTCGGGCAGATGCATGGGCGTTGTTGAACTTATTTTTCACTTCGTCCAAATGCTCATCATCACTGACGGCCGCGTTAACAAATGGGCTGACAAACGGTATGTTGAGTCACCCAGCAAGTGAGGCTCAGTGGGAAACTCCTGTAGGATTCTTGGCACAGGACTGTTCATGTACATGTAGGCCTACACACTGACCCAGGCCAGCCTGTATCTATCAATCACCTTGATCCATCACAATGTGTAGTACCATATTTGACAGGCTGTGTCTGAGGATATTCGCCAATGATGGCAATGCGTGACAAACCGTGATCTCTGTCAGATGGAGGAGGCCTGATGAAATAAAATACATTAACGCATACATTTACAGTCCACTTTCATCAGGCTCAAAGAAACAACGATGTACAAGACGACACATTTCTAATGATGGAACGCTCCTATTAAGTTCAAAAGCAAAGGTTTTCTGTTAATTTTTAATGGATTTCAAAACAGTTACCATCCTTTTTGTCATCACATGAGCAATTATTTCTAATATTGGCAACGCCCAGTTAAGTCCAATGCTCAAGTTAACATAACTGGTTACACTAATATAAGTTATTTTGACTGCAATACATAATAGTATCTACTGTAACGTTAACAAAATCGGTCATTCCTATTTTACCTTTGCTGACTCTAAATCTGTGTGCCACACGTCGGTATCACTCGTTGTTGGCTGGCAGTCACACAGTAGATAAAGTTTTCTTCTCAACAGTTTAAGACCACTTCTTGTTTACATGTAGCAGCGGTGTCAAGGATTCACGCAATTCCTGAAAATTTAACAAAATTGAATCGTTACACCGAATTACATTTAAGTTTGCTATACTAGCATTCGGTGACAGTTTTAGAGAGAACAACAATAAAACCCGCAGGCTATGAATTAGTTTTCAGTCAGTTCCAGAAAAAGTCGGAATATAGCAGCAATCTAGATATGAATTGAAAGACATTTTTTGGTGTGAAGTTAAATATCTGTACCACAAGATTACACGGGATCATACGAAAATGAGCCTTGAAATTAATGGAAGAATAGTGTGGCACAGTTTCCTCTAACATAAATCTGAATTTTAGCACTGAGTCTTCACCTTGCTCCATAGGAACTTCCAAGGCAGCATCTGAAAAAGCGACTAATATCGAGTAATAAAATTAGCCTTACCGGGAATTTACGAACATAACCACAACCAAAAGTAGTCCCATTAGCGTATTTTTGGAATATTTTTCATGAAACACGCCAAAAAGCGTATTTAGGGTAACGTTTTGCTTGTTTTTAAACACTGATGGACAGTTCTGAAATACTTATGTAATATATATCGATGTAGAAATTTGTTAATTTTGACAAGACATTGAATTTTAGGATTGAGATTTCACTCTACTGAATATCGAGATATTGAATGTGTTGGTTACTTGTCGTATTGGCAGGGTGCGAAGACCAGTTTTAATGACACAGTTTCTGAAACTAAATCCGGGCGTGCGTTTTGTTTAATTTGACGCTTTGTTTTTGAAAGGTCTTTTTCCGGATATTTGCCCATGGTCCTACTTTCG
The DNA here is from genome assembly GCA_002633005.1 of Phoronis australis. Taxonomy (NCBI): domain Eukaryota; kingdom Metazoa; phylum Phoronida; family Phoronidae; genus Phoronis; species Phoronis australis. The sequence continues at coordinate 754,837 of NMRA01000102.1, read as the reverse complement.
GATTTTCCCGCTAGTATATCAGTGTGGACAAACGGAAGCGTGCGCAAACACAAGTTTAAATGAAAATTTTAAAAAGGTTTAAAAGGCCTTCAGCTGCCGATGAAACATCAACTGCGACGTGTTTCTGTGTAAAATTCATTTACTTTCATGGACTCTTTAGTCGCTCAAAGTTCATTCTGTGAACCAGATGAATCTAGTAACTCAGATTGGACCTAGGAGTGACCTCGGCATATTGTGAAATTGGAACGACCTACGGAATTGTCATCAAAAACGAAAAAGTTGTGGAATTTTATAAAGTTCTTGAATTAGATTCCACAAACCCCAGTTAAGTCTAAGCTGCCGTCTTACCTGTTTAAGCACGTTTAGATGTGAAAAGAAAGGAAGACGAGTTTTGTAAAGCTTGCTGTTGTGTGTCCTTTGAAATCTCCCAGCAGCAAGGCAAAGATAATCTTGGAATTAATAATGTTGAATTTTTGGAAAGCGCCTCGCGGAAAGCAGATCTTTTATTAGCGACGTCTAATAATTCGAAGCGCTCGCGAAAAGCATTTTCAAGCGTTTTCCTTATTGAACGCTTCTTTTGAATCTATAATTCCCTGTATGTACGTTTTTAAGCAATGATCGAAAGGTTGCGCTCATACATATGTACTGGACGCGCAACCGGGAAAGTGCAGGACACGAACGGAGTTTGGTTGCCTCACTTTAGACATTTCAGACCGATTCCAGTATTAGCTTGTAGCGGTTTATCAGTGAACTTTACACTCCGGAAAATTGCAGAAGTCTTTGTGTGCTACACAGTATACCAAGATGACTAAGTGCATGTACGCTGACCTTCTTAATCCGGCAGTAAGACATGGCTGATAGAAACAGGGAATTTCGTGCGATCAACGCTTTGCTCATCAATAAGTCTTTCCTTATAATGATCTTCAAAAGTAAAGAGTTTCACGTTTGAGATTCCAATCTTGGTACCCTTTTTACTGTGCATGGATATAGTGTGTGTTTTCATCACCAGTGTGGATTCCATTTGCTTCGTCTAGCCAAAAGTGCTCGGATTATGAGACTACAACAGGGCGATTGTCACCGGCTGTCCCTGAGAGGACTCCGTCTTAAAGGGGTCCATCAATATGAAAAGCATGCTGCTCAAACACTCTAATATGCTAGTCTATATCATTCTTAAAATCTTGAAGAGTGACAGTTGATTCCATCATCTGGTTATCCTCCACCACGCATCAACATTCTTGATATAAATATTGTGCCACTTCACCAAAACAAGACCAGAGCACAGGCGCTTGGGTTTATCGCAAATGACGTCACTCAATTTTATCTAAACATCAGTCAACAAAGAATGGACTCACCGGAGACAGCCCAAGAGTTGTTATCTCTGCGGCGAAGGATGTTAAAGTTGAGTCAGGATGAGTTGCCAGCAGTCACTGGTACGGTGCGCGGCTTTAGACGCTCTGCGGCTGGGTTAAAGGTCTTTTATAGGCCTAACTATCCCCAATTCCCGTACCAGGATGAATTTCAAAAAATAACTTGACTTGGCTGCGTCAGATGTGATATGCGACGTTGATGCTGAAATTGCGCCATATTTTTTATGTTGATTTCCTTTGTTGGTTTATAATTCATATAATGCAATGTAGGCATCCTGGGGAGGCTTGGATGTACTTGGGACTGTAGAGTCGTCAAAATTTATTCATTCCCATGCTGANGCCAAAAAGCGTATTTAGGGTAACGTTTTGCTTGTTTTTAAACACTGATGGACAGTTCTGAAATACTTATGTAATATATATCGATGTAGAAATTTGTTAATTTTGACAAGACATAGAATTTTAGGATTGAGATTTCACTCTACTGAATATCGAGATATTGAATGTGTTGGTTACTTGTCGTATTGGCAGGGTGCAAAGACCAGTTTTAATGACACAGTTTCTGAAATTACATCCGGGCGAGCGTTTTGTTTCATTTGACGTTTTGTTTTTGAAAGGTCTTTCTCCGAATATTCGCCCATGGTCCTATTTTCGGATTTTCCCGCCAGTATATCAGTGTGGACAAACGGACGCGTGCGCAAACACAAGTTTAAATGAAAATTTTAAAAAGGGTTAAAAAGCCTTCAGCTGCCGATGAAACATCAACTGCGACGTGTTTCTGTGTAAAATTCATTTACTTTCATGGACTCTTTAGTCGCTCAAAGTTCATTCCGTGAACCAGATGAATTTAGTAGCTCAGATTGGACCTTCATGTAGGAGTGACCTCAGCATATTGTGAAATTGGAACGACCTACGGAATTGTCATCAAAAACGAGAAAGTTGTGGAATTTTATAAAGTTCTTGAATTAGATTTCACAAACCCCAGTTAAGTCTAAGCTTTAATTAAACACTAGAAAATAACTTGCCGTCTTACCTGTTTAAGCACGTTTAGATGTGAAAAGAAAGGAAGACGAGTTTTGCAAAGCTTGCTGTTTGTGTCCTTTGAAATCTCCCAGCAGCAAGGCAAAAATAATTTTGCAATTGATCATGTTGAATTTTTGGAAAGCGCCTCGCGGAAAGCAGATCGTTTATTAGCGACGTCTAATAATTCGAAGCGCTCGCGGGAAGCGTTTTCAAGCGTTTTCCTTATTGAACGCTTCTTTTGGATCTATAATTCCCTTTATGTACGTTTTTAAGCAATGATCGAAAGGTTGCGCTCATACATATGTACTGGACGCGCAACCGGGAAAGTGCAGGACACGGACGGAGTTTGGTTGCCTCACTTTAGACATTTCAGATCGATTCCAGTATTAGCTTGTAGCGGTTTATCAGTGAATTTTACACCCCGGAAAATTGCAGAAGTCTTTTTGTGCTACACTGTATACCAAGATGACTAAGTGCATGTACGCTGACCTTCTTAATTCGGCAGTAAGACATGGCTGATAGAAACAGGGAATTTCGTGCGATCAACGCTTTGCTCATCAATAAGTCTTTCCTTATAACGATCTTCAAAAGTAAAGAGTTTCACGTTTGGGATTCCAATCTTGGTACCCCTTTTACTGTGCATGGATATAGTGTGTGTTTTCATCACCAGTGTGGATTCCATTTGCTTCGTCTAGCCAAAAGTGCTCGGATTATGAGACTACAAAAGGGCGATTGTCACCGGCTGTCCCTGAGAGGACTCCGTCTTAAAGGGGTCCATCAATATGAAAAGCATGCTGCTCAAACACTCTAATATGCTAGTCTATATCATTCTTAAAATCTTGAAGAGTGACAGTTGATTTCATCATCTGGTTATCCTCCACCACGCATCAACATTCTTGATATAAATATTGTGCCACTTCACCAAAACAAGACCAGAGAGGAAGATTGTTTCATCTACGCGAGTGGTCTCTTAAGAGGGCAAAAACAACCATGAAAGCAATCAGCGAACCACGTTCAAGAGGCAGAATTCATATAAAATGGTATCAAAATAAAAAGCAATAAAAGGAGCGGTAGGAGACTCCGTTGATCCTACACAGAGCATTCAATTTGTCCATTGAACAATGGTGTTTTGAATTCGTTGAGAATTCACTTCTTGAAATTCAAAATCTCGTTCAAAATTTCTCGAAGATTTTCGAAGTATTTATCAATAAAAATTTTTTTTAATGAGCGCAGAAGATCCATACATCAATATCTCCAAAGACTTTGTNAAATCGATTGGTTATCATTAAACCCAAAAATAAGTAGTTATTAGTGACGGCACTACTCTGTAACTGTTGATGATAACAGTGGCACCTGGCGATAACTTCGATTGGACCGGAGTTAAGTGTTCATACTGCACCGCAGCGTCGACGCTGCGGTCTTAAATCCACCTATTAACTGCGATGTTAACTGGAGCTCTTAACTGCGATCCAGGACCGGAGTTAAGCGTTCATACTGACCGCAACTCCCCAAACCATCGACGCGTCGACGTTAGTATGAAAGGCCCTTAAGTGTCCAACCTTTATGTAATCTTATATATATATATATATATATATATATTGTGACGTCATTTGCGATAAACCCAAGCGGCTGTAGACCAGAGAGGAAGATTGTTTCATCTACGCGAGTGGTCTCTTAAGAGGGCAAAAACAACCATGAAAGCAATCAGCGGACCACGTTCAAGAGGCAGAATTCATATAAAATGGTATCAAAATAAAAAGCAATAAAAGGAGCGGTAGGAAACTCCGTTGATCCTACACAGAGCATTCAATTTGTCCATTGAACAATGGTGTTTTGAATTCGTTGAGAATTCACTTCTTGAAATTCAAAATCTCGTTCAAGTTTTCTCGAAGATTTTCGAAGTATTTATCAATAAAAAAAAAAATTTTAATGAGCGCAGAAGATCCATACATCAATATCTCCAAAGACTTTGTCCCTCTAAAAAAACTGTGTTTTTTAGTTCTCCGCCCTTTGCCGCGCTTCCTGCACCCCTGTTTAGTGCGGATCGTTACCTCCACTACACATCTCTGGAGCAGATACTCCCCGCCACCCCACTTGCTTCCTGCACCCATGCCTTTTTCAGGACCCGAACGTGGGGGGTCAAGAAATCAGCGTAAATATAAACAACAGAAGAAATCACTACAGCTGATCCAACACAGATTTCTAATGAGAGCATCGGCATCCCGAGAGCTTTCCGTAGACCTAGTTGCTAGCGTGACAATGCAACGTCTTTGTTGCTATACAACGTATAACTTATAAGCAACTGGGCCCTGGACAAAAAACTAATGTGATCACGCTCAAGATCTTGCCATTCAATAGACACCACCATGGTAACATCAGGATATCACATACCAATACAAGTATCGCTAAGGTACATTTATCAACAAACTTCATCGCCTACGAATGTAATGTGATATTCTGTGTGATAATTCTGGAAGTCGGCCACGTAAGTCATTGGTGTAGTAACATGCCGACACGGTTAATAAGCGACGACACTTTTGTAAAAGTTTTCAGCGAAACCCCGACCTCAATAATCTGTCCTTGAAGACTGCACCTCATTCAGTCATCCGGAAACGATTGTTTGATGGACCAGACGACGTCATCTTTATCCAGTTAGTTGCTCAAGAGGAAAATAAGTGTAGACAAACGTTGTCGTATAAGAACTAACGGCGTAGAGCAATTGCACATATGTAAGCAAAGCGCCATTTCACCCTTAGTCGTAAGCGTAACAAGACACGTTTCTTTCGTTTACTTCGTATGTAGTCTAAGGACCTATCCAAGGTACGACGGTGAGAGAGAGGTTGTGAATCACGTGATCAGAAAGTCAAAAGGGACAGAAGCGTAAATGAAGAATTCGTCCTGCATACATGTATATGTACCAACAACATAAATGAGCTCCAAACTTTAAGCCGAAACTCAGCGCAGCGTTTTGACTAAAAACAGGAACGAAATTTTGATATAATCTTTGATCGCCAAGAAGAATTATCGAATTTCAATTCCCTGACATGGCAAAAAAGGTTTTAAAAACCGCCTTCGTGACTCAAGTGAAACGCCAATGCCGAACTAGCAGTAGACAAGACGCGGGTAGGTAGGATTCATCAAAACGGGATTTGGTATCCCTCTAGTGTGCTTAACCGCCTTAACAATCGTGCACATATACATGCATTAAACAATTGCATAGCCAGGTTGGAAATGCACGTCCGGTGAAGTGCTGCATGTCTGCTGCGACACATGTTTTGGCAGGAATGTTCATCAACTCTAAGCTAAAATGCGACCTTCTTATTTAAATTTGAAAACCTGATAAATGTGGATAGAGAATGAAATATGATGTAACAATTTTCAGAACTGTAGATCTATACAGCGAGCTCAATCATATGCACCCAAATGGATATAAAACATCTCCAGGCTCAGCGATCGATCTCCGTCAGCAACGACGCAATTACTTGTAAGCCCGAAAATTCCGAAGAACAGGCTGTAACAACTGATGATAGGGTTATGGAAGGCATTTATGAAATCGTAGAAGAAAACCTAATGGACATCGAGTCAACGATCGAATAACTAGTCGAGACAGACATTGCAAGCGATCAGAAAGTCGGGTACAACGATGTTTTTTTCGTGCACGAGAGTTTCCATGAAATCACATTGAAATAAGGACAATAGAACGCCACGCCAAATAATGTAGATACATGAACTGTATATTTCACCTTCATTTGCTCTGAGAAACCTTTTATGAATGGAATTTTGTTTCCATGGGGGTCTTTTCCATAGGAAAAGTAAGTAAGGAGGCGTTGCCATAACAAATTGTGAGATATTTGGTGCTCTCGTGCTCCGCATATGGTAGAAACTTTGGGTTTATATGTGCTCTATAGATGTATTCTCGGGCATGTAAGCAAACACAGGGGATGGACATGGATGGACGAACGTGGCTCTACCTCGGTTATTGAATTATTGCCATGTGTACTTTTCCGGTCACGCATGTAGGTTACGAAAAACTTTGTCAGGATCTTTTAGTTGTAGGAATGGTACGTGACACCCCCCTCTCCATCATGTGGGAGAGGCCCAGGGTGTTTTAATCATTTCAAGAGGGTGTCGTTTTTATGATATGGTTGCGTAGGCCCCTACACTGTACACTGAAAATACTTTTGTTTGTTTGTTGACTTAAATGTAGATTCATCGCTTTCAAGTTGTTGCAGTCTTTGCTGCAAAACATCTTCGCAAAGTTTTATTCATGTCCTAAAGTCACTGTAGGTATACTAATCCTGACTGGTGCAATGTCAACTTTACACGAAAACTACAGGTATTCTAAGTTTCCAGCGCGGACTCGATAACGTAGTTGTGATTGAACCTCTTTCCCAGTTCTACGAGAGGTGACGCTGTGAAACGTGGAAAAATGTTCTGGTGATATTTTGCAAGGTATGACGTAATTTTAAGAAGTAGGTCTACATTATATAATGGTATATGGATAAACTTTTTCCAGTTGAGGTATAAATCTGGGTCATGTTTTCCTCTTTCAGTACACAGCTCTATCATATGCGTTGCATTTTGTCAATTTGGTCTGGTATTGCACCATATTTGGAAATTCTCCTCACACTCAACCTTAAAAAGTGATTTTTTAAATCACGGGTTATCAAATTGTGCTGTGAATCTGTTTTTTCACAAGTTTCAGCGCCCTATCCCATGTTCTTGGTAGCAGAAACGCCAGGTCCCCTTGTCTGTTTAAACAGGGATTCTCCACTCGTTCATATATTGCCACCTCAACCCCTCGCCCAAACCAGTTTTCTCCCCTTTCTACATGTAGAATTGTAACATCTTCCATGGAAAAAGAATGGTCCGTACCAGCCATGGGAGAGAATACCGCTGAATGATCACAGTCTCCGTAACTGAGTCGGCGATATTGACTGATCCAATTTTTCAGGGCTTCCGTGGTTTCGCCAATATCTGTTTCCTCACATCCAGGATCCGTGCACGAAATATCATGGACAAGAGTCGATACTTTCTCTTTCGCAGTCTTATCTTTGACACCTTAAGCAGAATTAACTGGCTTCTTGTTGTGTTCATGGGTTTAAATGAAATAAAATATATTGTGGCTCCTCATGTGAGATTTAGCCCGATCTGAGATCTCCGGCACTTAAACGTTATTCTAGTGTCCATCCCGTTGTCAAGGTGCGTGTTCTGTGGCCGGACCCTGCGATGGTCTGCCTTATGGAATGACTATTAGGGATAGCAACATTTCTTTAAGGTTATCTCAAACCTTATTCACAAAAATTGGTCATTTTTACAATAATTCACATGTATCTTGCAAAATACATGTACATTCAATCTCGGGAAACTTTAAATACAAAATATGCTCAGTGTAGCGATAAAAATGATTTAGCAGAACCACCTTGAAACGGAATTTTATCCTCATGTTACGGAAAAAAACGAACATAATAAAACAAAAACTGAACAGTGCAATAAGATTGTCAAACCTCTCCATGACGAGATTTCAATGTTATTCAACCATAGATATTCGTGAAAAGGGTATTATTATCCGAAATCTCATACAGCAGTATTTGAAGTAGGTCTGTGATCTCGTCGTGTTACGACTGAGGAAACAAGCGATCCCATCTTCACTCACATCTGTCCAATCGTTACAACCGTGTCGACATGATACATTAAAACAGCCATGTAGGGCTCCAGGCCCATTTTGTCCAGTAGTTCCCATTGTTAAAGCTATTGACCATTTTTGACAATGACAAGTTTTAAGACATGAAAGCGTATATTTTCAAATTCTTCCATAACCATAGAAACATGAACACCTAATAGATAAAGACACACAAAATCAACCCAGTTTAAGACATTTTCATATTCCGCTAGGGCTATCCACCTGCGCCAGTAGCTTAGGCGAATGCACCATAGTTGATACCGTGAAACCAAGGAGTAGGTTCTTAATGTGGGGTTGCCAATCTTTACAATCAGTGAAGTCAATTTAACACTAACTACTAGATAACAAACATTACGAACCGACAACACCATGAATAAAGGTAACACTTGTACACATGTAGGAGATGTTCGCCTGGCCCGTGGTTACTTTATTATAAATTTCCAAATTTCGCCCACCTAACTCTCTTTTATCTCTGACAGCGGTCCAGAAGCATCAATTTTGGTTGTGATGACAAAGTCGTGTTAGAAGCAGACAGCCATGCTCAAATCACATACAGTGACTATTTTAACTTAGGGAGGTGGCCAAGGTGAAACGTGCACCGTTGCCATGGTAACCCGATGTTTTATCGGTCAAAATCAGTGCATGCAGTGACTATTGGTTGAAATTTGTACGTCAGTCTTCACTCGCTTTAAAAGAAGTTTTGGAAAATTTCTAATATCAATTTGTGTCTGATGTGAATTTAAATCTAATAATTCTAGAACTGGAGTTATGTGTGATAGAGTTTTTTTGTGCGCGACTAATACACGAACACAACCGCTGACTATTGATTCGATGGACTGGCTGCCACAAAGCAATGTTACATTATGAGCTTGGGACGTTGAAACGGCACAAATACAACTATCTCGGCAGTATTTACATCGATAATAGGTGGCAAAAGTAAGGGTACCCTTATATGAAACCATTCTATCTCAATCCTCGGCCGAAATGTAGCCCTGCGCGGTATGGAAGAGTGATTAATCCATTGAAACGTACTCCTTGTGTAGAGGAGCACGTTATGTTTTGAAAACTGCAACAATAATACAATCATTGCACCTGATGTTTACATATTGGTTGTTTTTGATTTATTTACCTCAGTACAATCGGTGTATATGCTACACACAGTCTCAGTCGTTTTCTGATAACCGTCGGTGAAGGATGACGAAGGATTGGAGTTCTTTTTCCTTGAAAAAAGCTTTCGGTATTTCAAGAATATCGTTTTTCTGCAGATGTAAGCCAGGAATATGAAGAATCCTTGCAATGAGTTGAAGATGATAAATAAATACCATAACACGTGACTTCCAGTAAGAGCTCCCAAGTAGCCAAATATCCACGTGCTTCCCATTACAGTGGAAAGTTTAATTGTTATCAGAAGCACACGGTTATTTTCACCGTTGTTCTTAACATGCTTTCTAACATGACGCTTGGTTCTTATAAACTGGATAACCGTGTATACGATGAAAATGATATTAATGAATATGATAATCGCTAAGGGTATTGCAAAACCATAAAGAATTGATTCGTAACCGGAAATCCAGCACCTCTCCTCATTTGCATATTGGAATGGTATATCAGTGGCGAACTCCAACGTAACGCACGTGGCAATTATCAATAAAGGGCTCAGTACAGAATACAGAATATACTTATAAATTGCATGCGGGGACGGTTGTCGCTTCTCCATAATTTTATGAAACGTTTTGAAAACAGAAAAACACATACTGTTCATCCAAAAGAACGCGCACAACCACAGGAAATGTTCAACTATAGCCACTGTCTTACATAATGCTGGAAATTCAGTACGATCAATTGCAGTTAACATTATAAGTTGCGCCATGAAAAGTGTTATAGCGAGGTTCATCATAATTTGACCTGGGAGTGCTCGAAGTTCCTTAAAAAGTGCGTACGTCAGCACAAATATCGCAAGACCACACAAACTGATTACGTTTCCAGCGAGCGTCAGTTTGTACTGAATTTTGTTGTATTCAAAGAAACGAAGATCAGACCCATTCGTGAACGGATTGCACACATGCAGTAAGTTGCCTTGAATGAAGTAGTCACCTGACTGAAACGACAATCCAGAGTTTACATATGCAACGTCGTTTTTCACTTCATACTCGTCATCTGTGTATGTGATCATGGGACACTTAAACTCTACAGAATCATTGGCAGTAAGGGTATAATTCAAAGACGTATTGTTCATTCCCATGATATTTACAGATCCTTGACCACAGGACCCATCAACCATTCTATATTCTCCCCTCGAACAAACTAATGTGCGACATTTCTGTGCTAGCTTATCATAGATTCTGTTCTTGGAGCATATGTCAGATGACCTAATTATCTTCGTACTGAATTCGTCAGTTAGCCCTGTAAAATCTATTAGGTGCAAAAAACTGGAAGACTCTAGAATGGGGAGGTAACGGGGGTCGAAACAATATATAATTGGCCAGCCCATATCTGGACAATGCGGGAATTCTAACTTAGCACTATCGTTAGTATCAAGAAAGTAGTCTGAGAAATACATGTATGACGAGCATTCTGTCGTGTTTCTTGGGCAACGGTTCTTGCATCCAGTGATTCTGTGTTCCACCTGTACTTTGCAATGGTGTGAGAGCGATGGTGCCTTGGATTCCATTTTAAAATAATTTGATTTGTAGATGGCTTGTACACGTGCTATGCCGGTGAGATTTTGCACAGTGAGATTCAAGAGCAACATTTGCTCTTCGTAGGTCAACATATTAAATTCATCTCTTAGGGCGAAACTTGTTTCCCAAAATGTTCCTTTTCTAAGGATTTGTGACACGTCCGCACGATGACAGATTGCGCAATAAATGTTCCGGAAGGAGTAGTATCTACCGTCTCTCAAGAATCCGTTTACGGGCAAAGTCTGAAACACGTCATCATAGTTTACAGAGTGACACTTGCTGGTAACATTAGCGTTGGTAAAATCATCCGGACAGCGCGAGATCACTATACTGCCGAAAGGGTAAATGCCATAATCTAACATAAGACATTCTGTGTAGATGTTGATTGATGTAAAATTTGTTGCAATTGGTTTGTAATCGTGACAACAATCACCGAAGTCGGTACAGAACTGATCACAATAACACACTTGTTTCTGACGATGTCTCGTATCTTCCACGAAAGGCGATGAGCACGTAATACCGCAGGCTTGATTCAACGATGGCTTAGAAGGGTGAGAATCACAGGAAACGCCACACGTCTGGAACACTGAAAACATAACACGTCTTATAGTATGTACAGTGTATACATGTAAGTTAATTTGTACCGTGAAAAAACACTGTGCAAGGAATTAAATTGTTGGTGATCTTTGAACCCCGACACCAATAACGTTTACACGAGTGTAACTGTAGATATAAGATGTAGATATATGTAATCCTGCGCGAGTCCTTTGTTTCAAATGCATCAATGCCTATAGTCGTTAATGGTCCGTCAACACCACAAGTGCGTTCCAAGGACGCAAGACCGCACACAACCATGATACCAAAGGCGAGAGCTTCGGGAGTGTACGATCGAGATCTTGCTCGCGTACACCAGCAAAATGATAAAAAGGCAAGGTTAAAATGCGGAAATACATGTATGGGATAGAATTCTCTACTTCAGTTCCATCTGCAAAACCTTCTTGTCGCAAGTGCCTCGAGTGTGTCTTGCGTTTACGGAACGCGCGAGTGATAGGCTAAATGTTTTATGGTGGAGACACCGTAGTCCACTGAACCATCGGGACTACAGTTTTCTTGTTTTGACCAGTGATCACTATGGCTCAGTGTCTGCACTGTTAGCAGAAGTTGACACAAAATGACGTAACGCTACAGCACTTGTTGGAATCTGCTTAAATGCATTTGAGGCCTGGTAATAACGAGGCACATTTAAAAATCACGCTGTGCGCTGTATTTAAGCGCAAAATTATTTTACTTTTAAAACCTAAAAAGAGGCTAATTTTTAAAATGGTGACTACGTGAATACGGTGTGTACTAGCTGTTTTCTGTTTGAGGATAATGTAATTGTATTGTTTGAAACAGCCATAGAATTCGAACGATTTATTAAGAAGTTGGAGGTTTATTGAGGTACCTGTCTCCATGGTGAATTGAATATAACTGTCAATACTGTTGATGTCATCAGTAAAAGTGGAGATGTCATTTTCCGGGAGCATGACAACGTCTGCGCCCAGTCTACCTCTAAGTACGTGATTATCTTATAGCAATGCCCAAATATGTTATAAGATTCAATGTGACTTAAAGAGGAAATTGCAAGGTCCAAACCAATCTGAACAGCAATATGATCTAAATTCTTGTTTATGATTATGATTGCTATATTCTTAACATTAACTGAATTGTACGTCACTATACAAAGTTATTTACATATTTAGTGCCGTGATGCTGTAACGACATTAATGTAACGGAAAATAGAAACCGCGCCATTTTCGTTTGTCACTCATCTGTACTGGAACACAAAGGAAACAATGGGTGTAGAAGTGAGTACAACAGCGTAGATGAGAGATACCTTGAAAGATACACTGACGGACAGGTGGGCTATTCAGATAATTCCGACCTTTCGGACATGGAGGAGAAGGTGACAGATTCCATAGGAACAATTTGTGTTCACGGCTTTTCTGTATTGGAGCCCTTCTCCCTCGATCCCTTTCATGTCCCTGGGTCCTGTAGTCGAAGACTCAGTCCCAGCTGGTTCGTCCAGTGAACATCCATGGAAAAAGGTACGCAGAAGTTGCGATTGGATGTTAGTGACTGGTAATAATATTATTAATATCCGCGAATTATTACTTGGTCTTTTTTAATTCAAAATTCAGTAGGTGTTCTACCAGTCAGTCCCAGGCGCCCACATCCCCACTGGTGAATAGTTTTTCAACCCTGGATAAAGTCCAGTTTCAGTGATAAAAACTGTATTTTTTTGCCGTTTAGCAAATCACTCAAAACGTGTTTGATCTCATTATTTGTAGACTGTGTGGGTCATGGGTTTGAGCTCCGGACTCTCGTTTGTGAGACACAGGCTCTAATCCTGACTTTCACTGGCAGACAATAGAGCATTGCACAAAATTGTATCCTACTCCTCTGAGACTGGGCTCGATGTTACTAGTGAGTGAATAAATGTATGCAAGGGAATGAATGAGAGCCACTTTGGATTAATCGACTGTGAAGTGTAAAGAAGAGAACGAGAGAATCGCTATTTTATAAGTTAGACTTTCTCACCTCGGGGCTAGGGGGAAAATTCCGTCAATGTACGAATATGTTCCAAAACAGTTTTATTTGTAAGGCTATGCTTGAATCGAAACAACCGTTTCATGTCTATGTACATTGACCCAATATTGCCGTTATTTATAAATGAAATATGGTAGATGGCTTGGGTACTAGTCGACTTGGGTAGGAACCGCCTGGTTAACTTTGTGGAGAGTATAGAGGGCATCCGATTGGATTGGTGATTTGTCATTTAGCATAGAGAAGTTTTAAGAATTGTTTACTGAAATATTTAAAATATGGGCGACCATTTGAGTGGCAACACCGCTCTTCAATGGGGTTTGCCCCATTGGCATTGTCTAGTTTGATTAATGGTACATGGGTGCCGATAAGTTTCAGATTGGGAGAACAGGTCTCACGACTACTTACAAAACAGTCCCCTCCATCAATGAATCAGGGCAAATACCTTGTGTCTTAAGGTCAGCTTAAAATCCAACGTTACTATATTTCCCGGGCATGATCTACCACTGCTTTGGGTGAAGCACTATTCATTTGTATGAAAAGTAAATATCTTTTTGTTTATGATCAATTTGTATGGAAAAAATCGGTTGAGATGTTCCAAAGCTTGTTTTTTGGAAATAGATTTGATTTTTGTTCTGTTGTAAACAGGTCGCTGCTCAACGGGGGTTTACTCCAAACAATCTATTTTCTTGAAAACTGAAATTTTACGAAGGCCCTCAAATAAATTTGATCTAGGCACTCCAAAGCTGGGTACCCGGTCACTTAGGACGAACTGTCCGTGTTGTCATTCCAGTATGCGCAGTAGCCTGCATCAGAACTTTCTACAGGAAATGAGGAGGACTTTGAGTTCCTTGGGTTTTCTTAAATGAGAATGCCACCCGATTTAATTAGTCTTTTTTGACGTCTTAATCGGTCTATATCCACATCGCCTTGCGTACGGTCGACCTTACCTTGCCAAGAGGTGTCGCGTTAACCTGTGAGGAAGGTGAGAAACGACGCTAGCGACGTCAGTGGTTCATATGCAGAGTGAATGCCGCTATGTTGTGGTGCATCGTTCCCGCTTGTCCGAACTAAGCAGCTGCGAGGAAAGCGGGTATATCGTTTTTTTTTACTTCCTCGAGAGTCCACAATGCTTAGGAAGTGGCTCATGGTAGTGAAGAATGAAATGTACGCTGTAAATAGCAAGTATGAGGCCGTGAAACATCTCCGTGTCTGTGGCCTGCAGACGTCGACAGTGCCTGACGAATGCCGGCTTACCAAATAACTCCTTAAGTTCCGTTGTCTGAGCTTGTTCATGGCACCTCTCTAGTATTTCTTCATCACTGTATTCCTGTTCGAATTGATAGCCTGTAAATTTAACGATCCACCTGCGAAGTCGGGACTGATGAGCTCGTCCTAAGTCGGGATTGCGAGTTGCCCGGCCATGTTGGCGTTTATTACTGAGCGTTCTGTTACAAAATGAATTATTCTCACCCTAACCAATACTTATATAAAACTGAAACAAAGTTTGTCTCATTAGATGCAATTTGTAATGCCTTTGGAGTGTTTGTGAGTGCAAATGATTTGAGAAGTCAGCAATGAATAAATCAATGCGTTACCGGCTTTAGGTGCAAACTAATTGACGGGACACCTAGGCCGTGTGAGCTCATGCTAATTTGGTGTTTGCTGGCAGAAACTGTTGTGAAACAACTCGATTTCCATCCCATGGCTAGGTGTTAGGGGAATCTTTATTTACATTTACATTACTCAAATAATGATTTTCAATGTAAAACTTCTGCCCTGACGGTGCTGTGGCCAAAGCGGAACCTGAATTCGACGAGTAAGTAGATTTGCAGCTTCGTGGCTATTTCACCAACATAATCCGGTGCACATTACTTTGGCTCACTAGTATAGTATTTTCTTGACTGGAAGTTTAGTTTCCACTGAACTTTGGATGGTCCATATTCGTGATATCTGATCAGTTTCCGAGCCACTG
>NMRA01000102.1:686798-738672 GCA_002633005.1 Phoronis australis | reverse complement strand
TCAAGTGTCAAATTCGGAACACGACGCATTCGTAACGGAACTATGGCTAAGTATAGGCTCTCCCGCGATATCCCAGGCGACCGGCAGTGGCGCTGCGCACTACGACCCCGTTTTCGTCGTTTGCCCGTCAGACATACGCACCCCCGAAATGCCAAATGGAATCAAGGAGAATTTTAGGACGGTGGGGTTGGCCCATTGGTTTTTATATAAGAACATAGTATATCACCGGGTTTATCCATAAACGCTGGACAGCCAAACGCCACGCAAAAGTTGATCACAATTTCCAGCACTGGTACTATGTACACTCTGGCATGTATGTACCGCTCTCAAGTATTAAATCAAAAACATTGGTAGTAACTGTAACTGTCCTAAATATGACGGAAAGAAATGACAGTGCTGTTCTTTGACTAAGCAGTCAGTCTGAACTGATCTAGATAACGGATCCTCATCTGTTCCACGGCATTCTCCTTGGGCACATCTGGAGCATCAGTAGTCGGCATTGGAGGGGCATCACTTTCTAAGCAAATTTCAAGATCACCAGCTTCTCTCTAATTGCAAGGCGTTCTCCCTCACTTTATTTACATACTCTGAAAAGCACAACAACAGCACTTCAAAAGTAAAAAAAAACACAATTTGAATCAAGAGTAGTCCAAGATTAAAGCAAAACACGACGATATCTATGTGAAAGTTTTCGCTTCCTTTTATATTCTTCAAGCAAAAGCGATAGCTAGATTTTAATCATATTTTTGGAAGCAGATTACTTTCATAATCAAAACCTTGGAATTGAGTTACCATCGTGTTTTACTTTATCTAGTCTTCATTCTTTTCGAAAGACATGCATCTTTTGAGATCCGCTGTCTTTTCTGTGGCTTTTAGTATTATCCATTTATAACTAAATCTTTCGCAGAAAAACAATATATTTTTAAACGCTTGAGAACTATGGTGATTGTGAAAAACATCGTTATTATTCAGGCATTGCGAAAGCGTCATGGATTCTTAGACATCAAAATTATCAAGGGAACTTACCTTTTTACAAGACCAGCTTTATCCCTCATGATGACTTTGACGTCGAAGCAGCCGTCCTGAAAATGGTCGGAGCATATTTTCGCTTCGACAGTTATGGATGACTTGACTGTCATTTTCCAAAGACGAGCTGTGCGCACGAAAACGTGCCAATTCGCGGCCAGATGCTTGTCTTTTGGGAATTTAAATGGGCCTACGCCTTCCACCTAGTTGGTGTTAGAACAGTTAGCGCACGCTCACCTATGCACCATTGCCAAAATACGCTAAGATTGAACGGTCTGTGTTCGTCGTGTACTGTGATACAATGGCGGTGAACTGCATTGTGGGATATGACCTAGTTTGGGTTCCCCAACACCATGTCAAGGTGTCAAAGGTAAAATTTTCGCGGATTTTTTTGTGTTCGCTTTTTAAAATAACTAACGACACAATTATACGATGATTTGAATAAAATACATCCAAATAACAACACCTTGAAGATAATATTGCAATTTAACCTACGTGGACTTTACAAATTACATTTTAACTGAAGGGAACCGCTACAGCTAGAGTTTCCATGTTTAAGATTGATATACAAGACAGTGTTTGGTATTCTGTAGGTCAGACAAGGAGTTGGTATTGTGCGAATTTAAAAAAAAATGTATAGATTCCGACCAACAATGACTTCATGAAATCAATTAGACAGATCATAAGAACAACATACAGACTCATTTTTGAAGAACATGCAGTTTGTAGAGAGAAAGATATGTAATTACCGATCTTGCAAGTTTCAGTTGTTCAAAATATAAACTGAAAACCGAAAATGGCAGACACTGAGACATAGTTAAAAATCAGCCATTTTCTTTAAATCTCATTGAGGATGAAGGTCTTAGGAGAATGGCATTTGTATAATTAGGAACTTCGATAGTGAACCCTTCATTTACTTGATGAACTCCTGCATTTTTGGAAATTGGCTGGCTTCATCTAATTAATTTTCATCACACATAGCTTCTTTCCCTGCGTTATGTCACACCTCTTGTCCATGTTAACTACGTGCTCGTATTTTGCTACACATGTATGTTTAAACACAAGCAATTCCCTTATTTAAGCATGTGTACATACATTGACTTTGAATATATACCGACGTCAGTTTAAATATCACATCAGTATAACAAAACAAGAATCCATAGTTACATTAGGCTTAGTTCATTTTTTGAAATTAAAATGCGTTACGTTTATTATTGTAACTTCATTAGTTGGGATTCACTATAATAGCTGTAATTACAAAACAATAAAACAGAACAAGAATGGTATCATCGGTATACATGTAGCATGTGCTAACTCCGGCCACATAATGTGCATACAATATGTAACGTGTACGGACTACACGTTCACCTACTGTACATCCCAACTGATAAAGAACACAAAAGTGACTTCGCTTATTGAGTTCCTCCCAGAAAACATTAGAAACGGTATATTGCAGGATCATATCGGTCATTATGTTCATAAGATGGACATTGGACGAAATTCTGGATGGCAGATGCCACCATCTTCAATCATAAAAATACCTTTGTTAATGTTGTTCTTCTAACCACATAATACACTTTTAAAAGAAAATTTATCAGTGAGTAACATTGCAGGGTCAAGTTTTTCGCAACTAGATTAATTGTCCGACCTGCATACGAAGGACCCACATATTGAAATGGCGTCGTATGCTGCCGCTCAGATGCATGAAGGTGCAGTTTGTAGGACCCGAAGTTCCGCGGACACTCTCTCCTGTTAAACCGGCGCTAATTTTGCACTGGAATTTACTATATTAACTGTTTGTCAGTATTTCACTCATAAATGCTCAAGAGACCATATTATTCCTAGACATTCACAATTACAATGTCTCTTGTATAATTATTGTAAAGTAAGAAATATACATGTACAACGCCGTAAAACTGTCACTTAGGAAACTTTCAATATTTATTTAGATTAGATCAACCGTGAAATTGTATTATTAAAAACAACCTTCACACCATTTCACCGGAGCTCTGCTACATGACAATGATCTATGGTGCTGTCGTTCTTGCACTCACTCGAAAGCAAACGTACCGTGGAGTGTGTAAATGATGTTGAACTTCGACGAGGCTAGTAAAATTTGGATGCTGCTTATTTCTGGATCTAATGATTTTAGCTTTGCTTATAGGGTTTGAAAAGTTTCACGAACTTTAAATAAAATAAGCTTAGATGTTCTGCGTGCCAACGTCGCCGATCCAAATCCATCGGCTTTTCTCCTAGTAGACAACAATTTTTATTGCGTACGAACAACTACGATGGGCTGCCGGTAGTAAAACCAAATATCACACCGGGCTCCGCTGGTGAATAGCAAGTTTGCAGCTTATGCGCGTGCTCCATTGATAATATTCAGTGTTGGCTGCCCGTAGTATACAGTCTAATATTAAACATACATGTAGAATGAACAATTCTCAAAGTTTCCTGTATCTTAGTAATGAAACTTTCCTAACGAGTGTACAGTCGTAAAGCAGCGAACTTACATACCTTCACACGCCTGCTCTTTAGAGCTATTGCATGTCGATGGACTGCCTGCAGCGGATGTTGATGTTGGGCCGGGAAATGACTCTGCATCTGAAAATATTTTGATGATGTGCTTTCGTAATCAATCGTGACCTCTTCCCACGGTATACATGTACAATCAGTCCACACTTGCAGTCATGATTTGGGCGAAGACGGAAGTAAAAGCTCGTGTTGCTGGCGCTTTAATGAATTTATTTGAATAAATTTTGTTATTTGAAAATCTCGGCTTATTACACCAGTGAGGTTTCAAAAATCGTAATTAGAAAAAATGACAGCCGTGTTCAATTCTTCAATTCTTGGACCGTACTGCAATACCTGTAATACCTGTAATACCTGTCACGGCAAGGATCATTGGGGATGTGTTGGTGTATTAATCCGTTCCCCACACCATCCCCGTGACAGCAGAAGGCGCAGAACTCCAGGGCTGACGTTGCCTGTAAGCATCTGTTTTGACAACACTCGGGCACGGCTCTTCTTGTGACTCTTAGCGGCATGGCCATAAATAATACCGACTTCGAGCAGCCGGCTAACGTACTGCATCAACAATGCGTGCTGGAAGTAGCACGTTTGCCTCATACTGGTGATTTCCCATAGTTTACACTGTGAACTGCCTAGTCATTTAGGGATAAAGCTTTTCATGGCCAGTGAAGCGAGCGTGTGAAAATGTTACACTGGCGTGCTTCATGGCCGTAAACTGTGACTTCAAGCTCAGTAATTTCGTATTGGATATACATGTATCGATTCAATCGTGAAATTGCTCGAATCAAACAACCTTCAGGGCGTCAACGTGGAGCGTCCGGCGTGGGGAAATACATCGGGCCCACAGCCAGCATTGCGCGGGGTGTGGTTCGAATGTCTAAAACGGTGAACCTTTGATATTCTGCAAAGGTCGAAACTGCAGAATTTTCAGTAAGGCATTTGACGCTGCTTAATTAGGTGGAAGGGAAATCCGAATACACAACGATGACTCTCAGCTCTGTGTTCCTAAAAATTCTAACTCAGATTTAATGTCTATGCTTCTGCATGAAAAAGAAAAAGATGCTTCGGTTATTAGATGCCCTGAGTCGTGTACCGATGCTACAGCATTGAATACAAATTACCCGCATGTCATACGAACAAGGAAAATGGGTACGTTATTGCATTTTTTAAAGGATGCAAAATCCGGTTTTGGCATATTGACGGATACTAAAAATGACTTTCCCATCCAGTTCCCTGAAATAAGATAATGCTCTGTAACCCTTGACAATTCTCAAAGGTTTGCTGAAAAATTTGAAACCTCCTTTCAAAATTTGTTAAATGGGCATGCGTGACCTGAGCTTTTTGCGAATTACACGTAAACCGAGGGAACAGACCATCCACCAAGGATCATAATGTGCAAACTGTGACAAGGGGTGCATTAATTTTTAATTGATTCCTTTCTTAAAAAGGATACTAAATCCTGTTTTGATGATTTCAACCAATCCTCGTTTTATCACCTTCTGATGCATCATTGGTGACAATCTTGAAAGATGAAGGCAGGAATCAACTAAGAATTCACACCCACTATCTCAGGAATTGGACATTGTGATCCTTGGCGGTTGGTCTTTTCCTAAAGATGTCATGTAACTCGCTAAAAGCGTAGGTCACGTTTGCCCCATTAGCAGACTTTGAAAGGAATTTTTTAATTCTCCTCAACAATGTACCATGCTCATTACGCCCTATGTCAGATGTCAATTGTCATATGTTTGATTTTACTTCATCTCCGTTTCCGTTGACGAAGGATGTTATTACATCCGAAAATTTCTGTGATCCATTTTTGTTGTTTTATTTAAGTATGTTTATTCTGATGTTCCGCAAAAGGCTTGTGGGTTATCGAGCCGTTACAGAGCATTGTTTTGTTTAAGAGAACTGAAGCGTTTTTAGTATATGTTAATAGGCAAAAAAGCGGGTTTGGTATAGTTTTTACTTCGACGATTGACACCAGAGACAGACCGAGGGTTGGTGGAAATCGTCATACCAGGCCTTAGTATCCTTTTGAAAGAATATGAAGTGGGAATATAGATGAATAGTCAACCACGTTACATTAATCAAATCCATGTCAAGGTCGCATCATTTCACAGCGCGACTGAGCTAGTTAAGGGCAAGTCTTCACAAAGATAAAAATTCCCATTCAGTCTTCTTAAATTTAAAACCTCCGTTGGTCGCCGCAGCCCTGACCCGTGCCCCAAATGTTGTCCCTGCTTGAAAATGCGTCGTTAGTTAGATCCAAGAATCACGATTGGCAGTGCTTGGATATGAGCTCATTTGTGAACAATGTAACCAATGTTTCAAGAGTATTCAACCCTTCCACACCCTTTAAATACTTACTACATTGTACATGATGGACACAAATATAATTGTACCATTGACACTGATTGACAAGAGAATCATTGACCTAAGTTTTTATTAGGCCTAGACCTATTTCCCTAATACCGTGAACATCCTCGTCGGGGTTTGCTTAGTGCAAGAACACACTGTAGTTAAAAGTCAGTTTTTTGTTTGAGCAACAACGATGACTAACTATAGTGAACTTAGAGTAGGCGTGTACTGGATTTAAAACAATGGATAAGCACTCATGTGTACAAACAAGGACATGCATCTCAATCCACCAATCCACAATCAAAGTGGACACTGGATGACAAACAATCATCTGACGATCATCTTCACTTCGAAATTTGAATGTGCCTGCACCTTACAATTCTATAGCAAGTATACCGAAATAGTAGATAATAAACACGTTCTCTGCCGTTTTGTTTCTTGGTCGAATTCAAGGCATTCACACCACACTACTTTTTAGGCGCTCTTTTGCTGCTTTATGCCTCAGCCATTTACTTCTAGACTCCAGTGCTACTCTATGGTACATCGTTGGACAAATGGGTGAACGTCACGCCGTAAAATTACATGCGTAAGATAATTCTTGTAAGAGGCGCAAAGTAATTATTTGCGGCGTAAAGTAAATATCTGGGCGTAAAGAAGTTATTTGCGGCGTAAAATAATTTTTACTGCGTAAAGTAATCATTTGCGGTGTGACGTAACTTTTTGTGCCGCAAATAATTACTTTACGTCGTAATGAAATAATTATTTTAGGTCGTAAACCCATGCAAGATGACGTCGAATGGTGTAATTTGCAAGATCCGTGAGACGGGCGTAAGCTTCGCACGGTTATCGCCTATGGGACACTTCCACTGCAAACTTTCCATTTGTTGCGTACTTTACGCCGCAAATATTTACTTTACGCCGTAAGTAAATAGTTACGCCGTTAATAAATACTTTACGCCGTAAATAATTAATTTACGACGTAAATAATTACTTTACGCTGCAAATATTTTGACGCCGTACACTCGTTGTACTGCTAAATCACAGATTGGTTAGTCACGGACAAAATCAAGTAGGGCATCACTGATGACTCGACCTTCCATCTCTTGACTTCCTTCTGAACGATGAGTAGGTGGGGCGAAGCACCAGGACAGTTTCTTAAGATCGGGCGATATCACCTTCTGTCCTAGCTGTTTTTGACGTGGACTACTTTTTATCGGTTTACCAGTCGAAGTGAAAGAGTTTAACGGGCGAATGAACTGTAACATCAGTATCCTTTCAAAGAATATCACAACATGGTAGGAACACGATTATTCAAATGTGACCCCCGGCGACGCAATGTGTGGCAGCTGTGTGGACATTTTGTATGAACAAAAATGCTTTAACTATTTTGAAGCTGTCAAAACAAGTGTGATATTCGTTTCCACACCTACTGTAACATGCAATGTAGTAAGCGAGCTTTAGTGTTCAAAGCGCGTTCTTCAACTACTTGCAGCATTAGTCTCAGCTACACTTACCAAGAGCAGGAAATGCGCTGAATAACAAAACTGTCGAAAGCATCAAAGTTCCCATGGAGGTACGTAGGCCCAACGAAGACAAAGCTTTAGTTTCTAACCTGAAAACCACAAGATAGATTACCTTCTGCCTCAGCATTTCGGCCCGTGCTCTAATCTTCCAGCACAAGCTCGAATTTTAAAATATGTGTTTTTCTTTTCCGTTCTACACTTTAAGTACGAAATCAAAACATGTGTCTGTGATGGTGTGCTGGAGCACGTTATGATTTAAGTAACATTTTACTGAAATGAATATCCCCTGCATGGACGGTACACTATTTCGAGTCTGACAGTAAAATATGTATGTATGTGCCTCGAATCCAGTGACTACAAAGTATACCTAGATGTATAAACCTAGATACATGTAGACACTAACCCGTAAAGTATTTCACATGAGCAAATCCAATTACTAGGTCGTCGAATAGGTCACGAAGAAGAAATGATCGGTAGTGACTTTACTCGCTTGTTCTCAACGATCTTTGGCAGCTGTAGCAGAAATGGAAACTATTATCAATCAAGCCACGGTGATTATTGGCACAGAGCACTTACGAATTGAAATAAATTGCTAGTCAGATATGACGTTAGAAAACATACCTGTACATGTACGTCATCACGTAAAGCAATCTCTTGCACAATAATTGACTAGTTTCTTAATTAGTAGGGTCAACGGCTAGGCAATAACTGTTATTCAACAGTAACGCATAGGATAACTTCTTTTCTGTATTTCACAACAAGCCTTAGTTTCTATTAAATACGGTCAATGTGATTAGCAATTACGATAGTTACTTCACTGCAGCGAACATGAAGAAATTTATCATAGTCTCCAACGTATTTTCATACTTACACTGCTGGTCACAGAATGCAAAATGCAGTACTGAGTACACTACAACAGAGGAAGAAAAAAGTTTATTTTATAGTTCTATACAATGTATATTGAAAATATATAGACAAGAGTAAATGAATATGTAATTCTTTAACCAGCGTGGAAATTTATATCACAAGCATTTAAATGTCAGGTCAGCACGCCACCTGTAGTGACAGGAGGCGTGCCGACCAGACTTTCATGTTTGCGATCCCAGAGTTTTTTGGGCAATTTTCTTTGTCACAGTGTTCTAGGGGTATCCTGTGCCTGGAATTGGTCGTCTGGCAGGCTTGCTCTGGTGGGTGTGGTCAGGGGAGCCAAGAGAATGACACTCAAAAATTGAGCTAGATCAACTTTTATGGTAACCACTTCAAACTGCCTACTATGTGATCGACTGTATCAAAATTGGTCACTGCCAGACATCTTCAGTGGTGGGGTGCCCCTGTCACACGATTATCAAAAAGGGTAAAAAATGGAGCTAGATCAACCCAAGTGGTAACCGCCTAGAACCAGTTGCAAAATATTCACCGTATGCCCAGGTATAACGGATAAACACTGCTAGACAAATCTAGTAGTGGGTTACCCCCGCCAGACACGCCCAAGTACCTGAGTTGAGCTAGATCAACCCACCATATAACTGCTAGAAACTATTTGCGTAATTTCGAGCAACCTTCTGCATGCAACAAAAGGTGCATTACAAACATTTTTAGCGGTGGGGCAGTAGCATGTAGGAGTTTGGTCGATGCATGGGCGACTTTTTGGACCCCCCTATCTCTCTACTCTAATGCATATACCCTTTTCAGGCCCGTGGCCAACAATGAGCGGGGATGGTTCGAATTTCAAGTACGGTGAATCTTAGCATTTTGCAAACGTCGACACTGTAGAGTTTTCGGTAAGGCCTTTGACGCAACTTATTAATTAGGCGGAAGGGAAATATGTACGATGACTCATGTTCAGGAGATAAGACGGAATTTCTAATACCAGAAACGAGGATGGTGTGACGGTTGGTCGCAAAGAACGGGACACAAATTAGGATGTAGGCCTAATGTGGTTCAAAAAGAGAACGTTCTCGCATAATTTCCTGCTATGCTTAAATGAGTGATTACATCTCATTGCATACTCAGATGGAAATATAAAGTTTAGTCGGCGAATGAATACACACAATTGTTTATCTGGTGGTATTTTAGCGTATTACTTAAGTTGGTTACATCGCTGGAAATGGTGACATCCCATCAGAAGCAAATTCAAAATTATTGCTAACTTAGTTATCATTGTAGTTGGCACCAGTAGCTGCAGCAGTTTTGTTGTTATTGTCCATTCAAATTCTATCTTTAACGAATATGTTGGGGGTGGACATTTTCAGCGGGGGAAGTGGTTCGATCTAACTTCCCGAATCCCCCCCGGATACTGGCCTGTACTATTAATATTTAAAGTAAGAAGGAGAAGCATAAACTAGATTCTTTATTTAATTCAACTGCAATTCAGTCACTATTTCAAAAAATAGTATACATAATGATTGGATACCCCCTTCCCCAATGTGGATGCCGAGGCCATCGCCAGTGACTGAGCACCATATACAACATCTATGGATAGTCAAATCGTTTTATATTAACTGTGAAGACAAAAAGCGAACAATTCCATTGCCCGCATATCTGTGTTATGCAAATGAAATGATTGTCAATCTAACTAAACTGAAAACTATCATTACTCGTTATACCTACCAATTATGAATAACAAGTTCGCAACATGAAGAGAATGTTTTATGTACGTTACAGCTTTGATAGTTTCCATGGAATCTAACACAACCATACGTACCCAGTGTAAGGTGCCGCAGAGGTGTTTTCAGCCTTTTTGGAGAACATCATATCAAACATAAAAAATATGGACTGTTTCAGAGAGAGGTCGACAGGTGATCTACTGAAGTTCTTTCTCGTACGTCGCAATGAGAACGCACCGTTTGCCAGCATTTCACGTAACATTGGGTCTGCGAATTTTAACTTATGGTAAAATAATGTTCCCCATGTGGCGTAGTTTTGGGCGGTTCAGGGCAAAGAATACATCTAGCATAGTCGGGAAAATGTTTAAGCCACTGACGTCATTGTTCTAAACTCATCTCTGGAGTTCTTTGTGGGCTCGGTTTTTGAGAAAGATGAAGATTGCCCAAAACTGATCAGTTTTGGCAAATTTGCCATTAATCACTGTTTGAAATGAGGGTAGTTGGCGCGTAAACATAACGTAGGCCACAGCAAATAACGGCATTTCGATTGTTATTCGTTTTAGCAGTTGCATAACGTAGAAAATAAATCTGAAATTAAATAAGGCGATCCAGATCCTCCCAAGGATACTATTGTTTCATGGAATGTAGAATATAAATCGGTAAATAAAACAACAAGAATGGATCAAATGAAATTTGAAATTTTCGGATGTAATAACTTCCCTTGTCCACAAAAACAGAAATAAAGTAAAATCAAACACAAAATGACAATTGACATATAAGATATGGTTTAATGAATATGATACATTTTTGCGTAAAAAATTCAATGTCATATTTTAAGAAGTTTTTATGTTCAATCCATGAGGCTCTATTGTATTGAGCTTGTCTATCCAATATTGTTCTCTTTTGAGTCTGTGAGGGGTATTGGGGTGTTGGAGTATTTCTATTTGTACAGAAAGATCTTGAATATTATGGTTTTTGGAATTGAAATGATTACCTATAGTATCAGAAATGTTTTTATGTATTATGTTCAATCTATGATTACGAAACCGAGTTTGCAGATTATGTTGAGTTTGTCCTACGTGTTGGATAGAACATTTTTTACAAGTTATAAGGTAAATAATATTGTTGGTGGTGCAATCAGAATAATGTTTTATTTCAAAGTTTTCATTGGTTTGGGAAGACTGGAAAAAGTGCTATAGTTGATAAAGTTACACATTTTACACCTAATTTTGTTACATTGTGTGTTGCCAATAGATTTGTCAGTTTGGTGTATATTGTCGATATTAGCTTTAACTAAATAATTTTTTAGTTTTTTCATTTTCTCCAAGAAATTATAGGTGGATGAGGAAATAGGTTTTTCATTTGAGGGGAAATATGCAGCGTGGAAAGATGTTTTCTGAAGAGGTGGCTAATTCCGTTTAAACATGGATTGAACATAGTTATGAATGGTATTCTATTAGTAGTATCGCCTTTAGTTTTAGTTCTTAAAGATTCATTTCGTGTAATTGAACGGACTTTGTCAAACTATTTGTGTATAAGATGTAAGGGGAAATGACGTTGAATTAGAAAGTACTTGAGTTCTTTTAAACGGTTATTAAAGGAAGTTTCTTCTGAACAAATGCGTCGAATTCTTAGGGCAAGACTATATGGAAGGTTTTTCTTGCAATGAAAGGGATGACACGAGTGATATGACAGATACTGGTGTTTGTCAGTTTCTTTACAGAATAAGTCAGTTTCTAGTTTATCATTATTAAGGGTGACTGTTACATCTAAAATGAGACTTTATTTTGAGAAATGTCATGAGTGAACTTTATAGTAGGGTGAAATTTGTTAATATTTTCTAAAAATACATCTAATTTTTGTGGGCCATGGGTCCATATCACAAAAATGTCATCAATGTATCTTAGCCAGAGAAGGGTTTTTTTCAGAGCAGGATTTGATGAAGCTGTTTACAAAATTTCCCATAAAAAGGTTGGCAAAAGTAGGAGCAACCCTAGTTCCCATAGCTGTGCCTAATATTTGGAGATAGTGAACATTATTAAAGGTAAAATGATTCATGGTAAGTACATGTTCAAGAAAAGAGCAAATAAATGATGTAGGTACATTAGGATTATTACGTTGACTAAGAAACTTGGTACAGGCTTCTATGCCTTCATGTTGAGGAATATTAGTGTATAAGCTTTTAACATCAAATGTTACGAGAAGGGCATTGTTAGGTAAATCACTGATGTTTTTAATTATATTAAGAAAATGTTTGTATCTTTAACATATGAAGGAAGGGTGGGGACAAATTGCTGAAGATAGTAGTCGGCAAACTGAGATTTTTTTCTGTAGGGCAGTTGTTGCTGGCTATAATTGGGCGTACAGGATTACCTTCTTTGTGGAATTTTGGAAAGAGATAAAACCGACTAGGTTGAGCATCATTAGGAATGAGGTAGTTTTTGGTGTCTTTGTCAATGTGACCTAAATGGAAAGCATTCAAAATAGTTTTAGTTATAAGATTGATATGTTTTGTGTTGGGGTTATTGTCTAAAAGTTTGTAGTATGCTGTGTCATTAAGTTGTCGGAGAGCCTCGTCAATATATTTCTGCTTGTCCATTATAACAACTGCTGATCCTTTATCAGCTGGTTTAATTATGATTTCTTTGTATTTAGCGAGATTTGTAAGGGCATCTTTTTCGGACTTAGTAATATTATATTTGTAGTTTTGCTTTTTGTTATTCATAACGTCACTAGTAATCCCTTCAATGTAACTTTCGAGGGCATGGTTTTGACTTCTAGGTGGATTCCAATTGCTTTTTTTCTTGAAAGGATTAATTTCTAAAGGGGAGTTCTCGTTTTCATCATTGGAAGAATTGGCAAAATATGCTGCTAATCTAAGACGTCTAGCGAAAGTGTAAATATCAATTAGTAATTCATCTTTATTAAATGACTCGTCTGAAAACAGAGGAACGCGGTTTAGACTGGTAAAATAGGACAACGAAAAATGGAAATTAGTGCAAACACAATGTGCCATCCGTCTTGGACGGGCTCTAAGGTTTTGTTTTTTATAGTGGGTTATGTGGAGTATTCCGCTGTTTTCACATGGACTTGTGAGGTCGCTGCAACCTCAGGCGCGATGTTTCTGGGTTTCATGCCCTGACTAAACTTGCGGCAAAACATCTCTCGGTGACCTATGTCGTACGGATTTAGTGGCTTTCTTGAAGATCGAAGTCCCTGGTTCCTGATTGTGATGCTTATCCAGCGTGAATGGGCTTATAATCATGTTTGTTTCGATTCTTTGTTTGTCTGATGGGGGCATCTTACTGTTGTGCCACGTGCAGTGGTGCTGAGCATCGGGCCATTGGTGGGTTGATCTAGCTAAACTCAGGTACTTGGGCGTGTCTGGCGGGGATAACCCACCACTAGATTGGTATGGCAGTATCTAATCTTGATACCTGGGCTTACGACAAATATTTTGCAACTGGTTTCATGCGGTTACCTCTTGACTTGATCTAGCTCAATTCATGTATTTGGGCATGTCTGGCGACGCAAACCCACCACTAGATTTGTCTGGCAGTGTTCATTCGTGATACCTGGGCTTACGGTGATTATTTTGGAACTGGTTTTAAGCGGTTACCTTTTGGGTTGATCTAGATCAATGTTTTACCTTTTTGATAATCATCTGGCAAGGACACCACACCACTGAAATTGTCTGACATCTAACTGTGGGGTTATGTACAGTGATGCTGAACATCATGCAATTGGTTTAAAACGGTTACCTGGTGGGTTCATCTAGCTCAACTCGGGTATTTGGGCGAGTCTGGCGGGGCTAACCCACCACTAGATTTGTCTGGCAGTGTTCATTCGTGACACCTGGACTCACGGTGAATATTTTGCAACTAGTTTCATGCGGTTACATGTACCTCTTGGATTGATCTAACTCAATGTTTTTACCTTGTTTATAACCGTCTGGCTGATACTCCCCACCACTGAAATTGTCTGGCAGTGACCAATTTTGATACAGTGGATTACGTAGTAGGTATCTATGGCAGTTTGTAGTGGTTACCAGAAAAGTTGATCTAGCTCAATTCTTGAGTGTCATTCTCTTGGCTCCCATAACCACACCCACCAGAGCGAACCTGCCAGACGGCCATTTCCAAGCATCAGGATACCCACAGAGCACTGTGGCACTAAAGAAAATGTGTTACATTTTCATGCCCAAAACAGCACTGTGATCCCGGTCTAATAGCCAAGAGGTGATCAAACAAAGGCAAGTGCCGCTACAAGATTACAACCTGAAATGAAATGTAATTGACAACAAAGGAAAAGCTATCTCACACAATCTTATCAAATCTAAGCTAATGTTATGGAATATAACCTAAACTACATGTATGCTATCTAGCGTAATCGTTCTTAACATGGAATGTGGAAACTAATGCAATACAAGTAAAATACAATATTTTGTTATTCAGAAACTTAACAGTATCAACAACAACCAAAACGAGCAACTGTGAATTGATGTCAGGACAAAAGCAGTGTGCGTTATTGTCAGTACGTGGGGCGGTATTTTTAGTCGCTCGCTTTTCCAAAAAGCACAATCTACCCACGTCAAAATGATGCAGATTTTTATTCATCGCTTGGCAAATCATAGTGTTGAAGACTGGTGAACATTTAAATAAAAAGGGTTATAATACGTGAACTGAATGTTTTTAAAAAGTACTTCAGCGTGCATGACTAGCCATTGAGTGAATCATTGTTGTGGTAATAGTGACCTAAGACATAGGCGTAGGAAAAGAGGGACATGGGGCGAGCGCCCTCCCATTTAACAGGAATGTAGGAAGCGAGGATAAGTGCACCCTAAGTAATTTAGCGACCGACATTATAGCGAGGTCAGGGAGTGTAGAGAATACAAAAACAAGTACATGTAAGAGGGAAGCAAATTTTAGCGAACCTTTATCAGCTACTAATTCTGGATTTATCATTTGGGCTCCCTTGCCTATTGAAGATTTTTTGTTTTAAGGCTCCCAGTTTTAAAATACTGCATACACTCTCCTGCAAACTCCGAGCAACTTTGTCATGCTCAGACATAACCACGAATGCTCATGGAAATGAAATCTGAAATTCTCTCTCTGCAATTTTTATAAGTAATCCAATATGAACCCATTTGCCCGGGCTACTTGACTAAGACTAGTCACCCGTGCATTCATGACGTCACATACCTTAAGGTATCTGCACAATAAGATTACTAATAAATTGCAAGAGACATTTCCGTTTAAACGCCGTTCCTATTATAGTAATGAATGTGGCAATATATTCCAAGGCTAAGTGGTTCGTGTTGTTCAGCGGAGGCTCGTAGATCTTACCGGTTTGCAAACTATGGTGCGTTTGGTCGTATTCTGTTCAGGAAAGTCACGCACTTTAACCTTTCTCCATAGATCCTACAGACATCAATATCCATTTTGTTGCAGGCCTCTCATAGAAGTTCGCTGACAATGTTCTCCAGAGAAAGTTGATTCATTTTTTAAATTAAAAAAATATCTTATGCAGTATTTCTCCTAAAACTCTCTCTAGTAAGTGAGAACGACGTCGTTAGTAGCTGCCTTTTGTTGTTTTTTTGAACTTATTTGTCACTTGAGTTCTGAGAAGGAGAGACCGCCGATGGCATCCATGAGAAACCTTTCCATGTTTTTATTGTTCATAAGGGGCCATTCAGGTGGTAGTGCTTCAATGATGGAATCAACAACTTCTGTTTACGTGAATTAAAAATCAAGCTACCGTTTATGTTAAATGGATAACAAACCCGGTTTTGGCCTACTAACAGGTACTAAAAACAAGTTTCCCATCCAGTTCTCTGCAACAAACCAATGCACTGTAGCCCTCGACAACCCTCAAACGTTTGGAGGAAAACATACAAAATATTCTCAATGTCTGCTAAATGGACCAGCGTGACATGCGCTTTTAGCAAATTACACTGCAACTGTGGGGAAAAGACCACCCATCAAGGACCATTATGTCCAAACTGTAAGATAGGGGTATGAGTTTTTAGCTGATTCATCTCTTCAACTTGGATGACGCTAACGTTGCATTAGCAGATGACAGAAGGAGGATAGGTTGAAATCATGAAAACAGGGTTTAATATCCTTTCAAGCAATGTCACCGGACGATAGCAGGAAGCAACTCGATGAAAGAATCATCTGTCACGCTTTTGACTTAAATTTGGCTAATTCGGTGATTGAGAAAGGAATAGAAAAATTTTATTTAAAGACAATGAAAACAGGATGACAGTTAAGCAGTGATGTTGCAGGTACAATTTCCTTAGGTTCCATGAAGTCAGAAAATCAGGCACAGATTCACATTGAAATGCAAATTTAAAGTAAATATGTGAATGTATGAACACCACTTCCTGATGAAGTTTGGACCTACAGATGCAAATATTTTAGAAATTGTTATTGAAATATACAGAAATTTGCTATCAAGCTGACAACGACGTCAGATATATATATATATATATATATATTTTATATGTGTAATTGGAAGCATTTGTTTTTTAAGTTTTAATTGCAAGAAGTAGAGTGTACAATAATTGGAGGTAAGCCAACAAAACAAAATGAAGCATATTAAAATTATTACACACACACACACACTATTAGCTGTGAACATTGAAAGTGAGAATCACCAGAAGGGGGAAGTGCGGATAAGGAGAAAAAAGGTCCAAAAAGGGAAATAATAACACAATTTAAATCAAAAAAAGAAATATCCCTTCATCTCAAAACTGAATTTGAATTATTTTTTCATACAAATATATTGCAAATTTGTCTATATTTTTACAGAAGTTGTTGACTGGAAAAGCCCATTTAAAGAACAATTATTTTTGAGTCTAAAGGCAATCCATTCCATGTTCGTCAAATTAATCTTGCATTGGCGAAAAAATCAGGACAGTTATCCTTGACGATCAACATGCGATAGTGCTCTTCTGAGAGCAGCCAGAGGGAACATGGGACCATGGGTGTATAGTCCGTTGGGAGGGAGCGAGGCGGGATAGATTATTTGTGTAAAGCAAGAAAATATTATGGCAGCACATCATTCATTGGAAAAACACCGCAGAACCTGCATTGACTGCAAAATATACAAAAGTTTTTGTTCTAAATTTTGTACATACGTCATCATAAATTACATTTTAAACACTCACCTATTGCTTTACTCTGCAACTTAGCACGTCCATGTAGCATCACACAGGCAAAGTAGATTATAGCAAATATATATGTATTTATGGGAATTACTTTTCCCTTCACGTCATTTTCTATTTATAGACACGCACTTCTTTCATATTAATACACCAACGGTAAATTTTACCTCACTGTTCAAGATTTTATTCCCTTGACAGCTTCCCTTAAACAAGGCTGCCTTGGTACGACGTCAAATGTAACAACTGCTGCAATTTACATCATTGTTACATTTTATGTTGCGAAACCTGTCCTAAAATCTAACAGCTTGTTACAACTAACATAGTTGTTACATACTACGTCGGATGAACATGCGAGAAATGTAGCATTGTAACAGTTTACGTAACCAACGTCATATTTCAAAGAAATTGCAAACAAGTGGTAACTGACAAGACCGAGAATTAATGGAGTATTTTTGGACGAGGGGTGGCGCCAAAAAAATGGATACCTACCCGTTTACAGAGTGGGCTCAGACAAAAAATGACCCATTCAGAAGCTAAATTTGTGTAAAAACGTTTTCGCACAGTTGTGTTCCAGAAAATCTGAAAAGGCACCATTTTAGATATTATTTGTCAAAAATGACACCATTTTGTGATTTTTTGCTGTGAAAATTCCACTGTGGCTGACACTGCATCACTTTGGCAACCCATTGTGATTTTTAATAGTATTACATTACTGTTACTACTAGTGCTACCATTATTGTAATTACTGTTATTGCTACTATTAATACTTTCACTACTATTACCCGTTATCGTTATCGTTAATTATCATTATTTTTAATACTTTTGAAGTTATTTTTTGAGGACACAGTGCAATATACAGTACCCTACATGTTAAGCAAAGTGCTAAAACATCATGGTCTTAAAAGATTTTAGAATCATCTCATTTATGGTTCAATATTTTCACCGGGCTTCCCATAGTGTACAGCGGTTGCTGTTTCAAAGGGGCATCCTTTAGTTCAGCCTTAAAGGCCTGCCATGGTGCCAAAATGACTAATTTCATCTAAACTACATGTATTGGTGGAAAATATCAAAATACGGTGTCATAGAATAATCCAGTCGTTTATAAAGCAGGCCTTTTACAATACAGTAGCCCCATCACGAACCCCATTTACCGCCAAAAAATTGAGATGGCGCTTGTACCAATCGAAGTCTATGACATCTTCGACACAGCGGAGTTGGATTTCACCTTGTCGCTATCATATCGGAATAAGCGACAATTGGCCGTTTAATTTAGAGCAAAATACGTGGAAAGTCAATGAAACACATTGATTCTTCATTTCATGTCAATTAAAATTTAAACTGATAAAAATCATTACCTTAAGAACTGTTTATTCAATTATTGGGGACAAATGAAACTAAAACAATAATATATATTTTAAGTTGTATTGGGAATTTCAGGGTCACAGATCTACAAATGAATACTTCACGGAAGGAACCAGATGGATTCCTTAATTACAAGAGGTAACACATACCTTTACGATACCCCATGTGTGATTGAGTATAGGATACTAAGTGGCACAGGTTACCATAGTACCAAATGGGTATTGGCCGATTGCCTACCAAGTGGGTCGAGCAAAACGGCGAATTCAATAACAAGTACCAAATGGGTACTGCCAAATGGGCAAATATCATACAATAAAGTACCAAGTGGGTACATCAAACAGCCAACTGGGCTATAACAACCTGCATTAGAGATGGCTTGAAGGCAATAAAACACTGGCTGAAATTAACCAAACTATCGTGGACATTAAACAGGTTTTTATTTATGAAATTAGCTTCCGAAATTGAATTTTCTGTGAAAATTTTTGTTATTGTCGTTTGTTACCGAATAAATATGATAAATACTAGCCAAGTACGATTTCGTTGTTTCTGTTGTGCTTGCCAAAGGAAATGTGTTTATCGTACTGCCGGATATACAATTGGTTTATGATCTGCGCGATAAGCTGAGACCAGTAACCCGTGTTGTGAACTGGTGAACAGACTGCGTGTGAAACCAATGACGTCATTCGATAATTTCAACACCTCCGTCTGCCATCAGGTGTCAGGTAGCGCAACAGAACGTGCCGTTATCGAGTAGTACTACTCGATCTAAATAGTTGCAAAATTGGTTGTTTTTGGGTGGCATTCTCCTTTAAGAACGAACGGGTTTTGTGTCGAAAATGGTCCGCCGTAAATCACTCAACCATGTCCAGTAAGTATCGTGACGTCCTGTTGGAGAATAACACTGCATGACGCGGGGTCATTAGTGCAAAGATCACCCAATTTTCTTCTGGTGTGCTGGTATGAAGCAAAACAACGAGAACCATAACAAATAAACAAATAAAAACAGTAGCTATATTCCGTGACTGCGTGACTGCATGTCACATCAGGCAATGAGTAGAATGAACATATTTGTTATGTCTCTCGGTGTTTTACTTCATACCTGCACACTAGAAGAAAGGAGACTGTTCCAAAATTACGAACGTACATGTAACAGTATCAAGCTCCATAACAAAGTCTCGTCCTGCCTTTAACGAAGTTTGTGATGGTATTATTTATGCGACAATTCGTTTCTTGTTTAAGTCTGCAGCATTACCTGCAGCATAACCCAGACAAAATAGATTCCGATAAAAAATAAGATTTAAGTAAGAATTTCAATCAGCTATTTACGCTTGAATTAGGCAGAATTTTCAATTAAATAATGACTTTTTCATGCAAGTTGCCACAACCCTGAATACAATCATTTTTCAAATGCACAAATAGACACTATTCCCAAGTGTATCATTATAGCAAAATTATCGATAGTATCGCCAGAGGAAATAGTGCCAATCAGAAATTGGATTCGGATTTCAAGGTTCACAAAGTATTAAGAGTCATGAATAAAGATTGCTGGGATTGTCGAAGATTTACATGTAGCTTTTAATCTGAAACCTTGACAAGATCCCAATTGGAAACCCCTGGGTTTACGTTAATACACCTGGTTTTTTGATGTATCAAATTCTCGGTTCAAAAACTCGACTTTTATCCTTTTGTCTGGGTGCCCACGGTTGAGCATTTCTAGGCATGCCTTCTAAGATCGTCGAAAGATTCTTCATTAAAAACATTACAAGTATACTTAAAAGGAAAACTTGTAACTCAATACAAAGTCTGTGAAAAATCTATATCATACAACACCCAATTTCAGATACGCGCGGTAATGGGGGGATAACTTACTGGTCACCGTTACACCTCTGCAGTAATTCTCTTGGTCTCTTTAACGCTGCTCATCACACTGCAATTAACAGACACTCGTTTTCACACTTCCAAATAACATATAACAGAGAATCGCCAAAGCTCCTGCCTTTCGCTCACTACTGAATTGACGGAAATGAACGACGTTAGTTTCAGGTCGATTTTCATCGATGATGTGATACGTACATATTATTTGTCACTTTCAAACCGTTTAGTACTCACGGATGCGTGCACTATTTTAAAGACCATGGCGACAAAGTAAAAGCGACATGTTCTAAATAACAATACAGTGACCATGACACCAACTTAGAATATTCTCATAAAAACCTCACATGAGACTGGCTGCTGGGAATGAAATTCTCGTTCGCCTATTTATATTCGGACAAGGTAATGTCGCATGTCCTCTCTCACCACAACAGCCATTAGCCTACGTGTATCCATAATGCTTTTCAGTGACGTCGAGATGAGGGAAAAAGGGGGCCACAGTCTCGGACCCGTGTCAAATAAGGGGGACCTGCGACAAAGTAAAACGTCGCGAATGACAAAAGGTTTTATTTTCTCATGAGATCTGGTCATCCGACTTCTGTTTTCACGAACAAGACCAAACGTTAGTCTTGTAGAGAAGATATTTGAGGAGTTTGGGAACATCACGGCTTAGATTCGTAGTGTCTAAGATGTGTTCGTGATAGCCTGGCAGTTGTTGTTGCGGCACAACAAATTAGGTTTGGCATTCCTTTATGTCTCCGTCACATATCGGGAGGAAGGATTAGCTGATCCCCGACCGCAATTGGAAATATGGGAGAGTTTTTATCGGATAGGGAGGAGCGGCTACACTGATTTAAACGATGTAAAGGCGATGTTACTACGACGTCAATGCATTCGCCAGTCATCAGTCAGATATCGAGCTATGACCGTTCACGTCGGCCAACCAAATAAAGTCGGTCCGCTATCTGCAGGTCAACGGGGCGATTGTCGGTGGATATCAGGCAATATGAGTATGTCCTTTTTTTTCTTAAATGACCGGTCGACGGAATAATGTAAATAAGTATTCCCCACAACGCTGCTACTGGTGGATTCTGACACCGACGCCCTGTCAACGCGCCCCATGATCCCCAGGTAATTCCCGATATAACCATTTTAGCACGAAAAATTCCTCAGATAGGTGTCAGAGTTTCTTTGGTGGCCGCGGCATAGGTTCAATTCTACTAAAGATGTGGTAAAAACTGGTTAACATGTAATATATTTATGGTTTTGAATAAAGAGATACATATGCTTTCCCAGTGCAGTCCTTGACCCTTTATCAGATACGATCATAGGACAAATTACGACAAGATTACGAGAAGTCAGGTCGGGAAACGCGCATCAATCTCATTTACTCTTGCAACATATGGACAGTTGACGACATATGACAGGTCTCATTTAGCATAATTGGTCACAACGGAATTATTGGCCGTTTAAATCCACTTCTGCTAAATACGTGCATTACTAAAATATGGGATTAAAACCGTCTTATTGGGTTACAAGGGGTTTAAAGGGTAAAAAGGACCTACAAGTGGTTGACAGCCGTCTCTCGAGATACAGACATTGATATGCGCCCTCTATCAGTCATTGGTTGGATTGCAGCGTCGCCTCTGGCAAAAAGTCCGATTCTAGAGAGTATGTTCTGTTGTAGTTGTCACAGGTGTATGCTTGGTCAGGATCAGTTTCAGCAGAGACTGTCCTCTACCCCCTGTATTCTTTGAGTAGTACAGTGTACTTGTTATTCTGCTCACTAGTTTTGATGCACGAGTTGACAATTGACCTCCACCAGTGGCAATCGAAGGTCACAGCTTCCGACGTTGAAGTTTCCCGTTCTCAGATCACGCTTGCAAACATTTCATAACGAAGCATGGGCCTTCCTACAGGTCTGGTTCTTACGCAGTATTTCCCTTGGCAATCTCCTATCCACCACGCGCCTCACGTGGCCAAGCCAACGGAGGCGCCTCTGGCTGAACATCGCGTACATACTAAGCAACCCCACTTAGGTTACATCTTTGTTGTTGGAGACATAATACGGCCATTTGATGTCCAGTTTCTTCCTCAAGCAGTGCACATTGCGCTCTTGACGGACCATGATTCGCTGTTGAACAGGAGAGTGCTGCGGACGCAAGCCTGGTAGACCTTTGCCTTGGTTTTGGCGGTCAGCATACGAATTTCCCAGACCTTTTCCTAAAGACGCTTTGCCGATCCTGGTTTTGAGTTCAGCGTCCAGTGAAAGATTGCTGATGATATTAGCATCAGCACTGATCGTAATCTGAAAGTCTTAAAAAGTTCACGATAATTCTCGTGGAAAATAGATGAACTTTTGATGCAAAAACTTTCGATAAATTTTCAAAAAAATTAGCGTCATTTTTCGTCCCACTTCCATCCGGATTTTCGCCATGACTTCGGACAAAAATCGTTAACTTTTGAGATTAGCATCGATTTTCATCGGGATTTTCGCTTTACGACAAGAATGTATTTGCTTGCAAGCAAATGAGAGCGACTTACTTGGAATACTGTGGCACTGCGCAAATTAAGCCGTTGCGGATTCATAAATTTGTAAAATTTGTTACTTTCTTAGGAACTTTAACTCAGGTTCACTGATATTCCACGATTATTTGTGTAAAAATGTAAACTAAATTCTTAACCGATATAAAATTCAAAACAAAGGAAACCGCTTTACCGCGTAGTAATACTTAAAGTTACTTCTTGCTGATCTGACTGAAGCGACTTCAGCTAAAACTTCACCCATATTTACGGAGAGAGGTCAAAATCTTCTGAAGATTTCGAATTTTCTATTAGTTTAAATCTATCAGAAGACCGAAAAAGCTAAAACAGACGTATTGCTTCGTTAGGGAACTCTTATCTTACACCATCAGCTATTGATTATTAGTGTGAAGTCGCATGTTACCGGCCAATTAAAGGCATGTAGTTAACTCAAGAATTACGACCGATCCGAAAATGAGGGAGGATTCTCGGGCCGGTCTATCACGACCAAAACACGTTACGATCTAGACCGATCTTTTGCACTCCCAGACGTGACTTTCTCCTTCATAATCGACACACCGACTCGTGGCTGACCGTCTCTGACAACAGCCATCACAAGTTCCACATTTACACACAAATAATGCTTGCCTGTACCTCTTCAGACTAGTTGATGAGCCTAGCCACTGGCCGTTCAATTATCAACGGGTACTTATGTGACTCTGCAACAATTCAGTCTTTGGTTTTCGTGTCCCAATAAACAACAACAGTGCAGCAGTTACACTAGACACTCACTACCGTAGTGTTCCGATTACTCGCAGGATAGAATTTCACTGTTCTACAGTAAAACATCGTGCACTGCCTAGGGTATGTTCACAAACAATTCAGTATTTAACATCGAACATGATCCATCGTACTGGATCGTCTTTGTTCTTGAACGACGTCGCGATGATTGAGTCACGCATGTCATGGGGCACATAACCTTCTGCCCAACATTGCAGAGAAGGTCATGCAATTTGTGCAGAAGTAATGTGTATTTGCCAGATAGGTGGATAAGATCATACAGATTACAACAGGATTACGGGAAGTCGGGTCGGCAAACGCAAGCCACTCTACTACACAAATTGCATGATCTTCTCTTACAATGTTGGGAAGAATGTTATGTGCCCCAGAACATACATGGCGCAAACATCGTCACTCTGTACAAGAACAAAGAAAAATCGCAGTGGCACTAATAACTGCTGCGGGATATCTCTCTTCAGCGTCGTGGGGAACCCTATCGCCCGTGTGGTACTATGTTGAGTACAGTAATTGGCAGAAAATGTCTACCCTGAAGCCTTGCGCGGCTTCAGAGCAATAGGCTCAGCTATTGACATGATATTTCCTGTGAGACAATTATAAGAAACGTGCCGTGAACAGACACTACCGTTGTTCGTTGCTTTCAGATATCTTACGAAAGCCTTCAATCTTATCAGTAGGAAAGGCCTCTTATCCCTCTACGTAGGATCGGGTGTCCTCCCAAGCTGCTGGGTATGATCACGTCTGGTGGCATGTAGAGAGTTGTCCAGTACGAGTGCTCATCTTCAAATCCATTTTCCATCAAGAGTGGAGTGAAGCATGGATGCGTTCTCGCTCATAAACTCTTCGGCGCCTACTTCTCCCTACCCTTATCATATGCCTTTGGTCAGTCAAATGATGGAATCTACCTCAATACCTGAAGCGACAGAAACTTTTTTAACCTGGCCCGCCTTCCTGCAAAGACCAAGGTGCAACTACTGCTCATTAGAAATGTGATCTTTGGTCATGCTTTCATTAAGGTTCACAGCGAGGAAGCATTCAAACGTCATATTGACTGCTTCTCTCATGCATACGAGGAGTTTGGGTTTACCATCAGCCTCGAGAAGACTAACGCCAGGAGCCACTACGCTGCCAGTGCCTCAACATCACCATTGGCAACTATGCCCTCGAAGCGGAAGACAAGTTAATTTATCTTGCTCTACAATCACCAACATTCTTTTACATGTACTGGACGTTGAACTTAACACCGGGATCGGCAAAGCGGCCCAAGCAATGGCGCGCCTAGGAAAAGGTATGGGAAAATCGGTCTCGGTTGATACGCGAAATAATGTCGAGTGGGCTATTACTTCGTCTATGCCAATGGCAATGGAGGTAGGTCTTGTATTTATCCCATACGCTTCGAATTCCTAAGTTACGGCAGATTTTTTTAAATATTTCGCTCAGACTGTTTACGTGGCGGATCACATCCTTTATGTATATACATTCGCGTTAGGTTGAACGTTTTCTCTAGTAAAAGAAACAGTTTTAAATGTAACGATCTGTTACTTGAAAAGAGATAACAAAGATTGAAACAACGGTTACTGTGCATTGAACTTGTAACATCTCCTGAAAATAGTTAATAAACAACATTATTTGATATTGTAGTTACCGAGAAATCGGCCCCTGAGTTACAGACGATATAATATTTAGCAATTGGAAACTGAGACAAAAGTGTCATATAATTAACATTATTACATAACCGTATTACACTTGAGAGATTTAACACGTGTGAACTAAGCTACTATAAAGTGTTGTAAAACTAAATGAAATACATAGATAATACAAAATATGGACATAATTCGTATAATGAAAAGGTACGATGGAACCCAGTATCTTGGGAATTTATGTCAGGGGCTTCAGTTTTTATGATCAACTCTTCGAGAATTTTCAGGCGAAAGGTAGCCCGTTTGTAATGCTCAACGATGGTATTGTCGACATTGTCGGAACGGGTAGTTTTCTTTTGGTGGAGTGTGTGAAATTGGTCCTTAATGGAACCGATTTTCAGATGCATAGACAACCTGCGAGACAATTTACAAGTTGCATACCCAACATATCTTGAACTATCAGTGTTAGAACGAATACATTCGTTGTGAGGCAAATGAACTGATTAGTCAAGTCAGTTTTGGCCAACATTCGAACTGACTTTGTGCATATATTTTTTAACCACAGTTTTGCGGTTTCGTAATAAAAATAGAACAAAATGCTATCTTATGGTTTAACGGTCTTAACATTATTCTGGATGACTTGTTTTAAAACTCGTTTATCTTCAATATAATGTGAATGTTATTGACTGCGGTAGAATAGTTTTTTGATACAACCGCCTGTTTGTTTTATACGCACAGGAATTTGTAAGCGAATACTGAAAAGTTTCATATTCTCATCAACAAACGTATTACTGTATCCGTTATTTATCATAATTTGCTTAATGCGCTTACACTAAGTGTTAAAGGTTTCCCAGTCTAAGCATTCAGAATATATATGTTCTATTCAAGAAGCTCGCTGGAACAGAGCGCTTATATCTCAGAGGACATTGACTGTTTTCATGTAAACAAACCCCACCATATGTTGGATTCCTATAAATAGGGGTTTTAATGCTAGATTCTTCATAGTCAACACATACGTCTAAGATTTGGTACTACAACTGAGGTGAGCGAGTGGGTAAGTCCAACTGACCATAATTCTTATTGAGTGGATTTCTGTGCTAAGGTGACTTCGTTATCTAGTCCATTTTCATCACCTAGGTTATTTGCAGCAATGTGTTCCTAATTCCTACACACGCACTTTTAATTGTGTTGAATGTTTTGAGGATGGGTTCCCCATTTTACTCTCCAAGCAGTCCTAACCAGAATTTCGCATGACGTGATCCTCCAGTAGATCTTGCTTAACTACATGTAAAATGCGAGAATCAGATAATGCGCACCCCTAACATTTCAAGTATTTCGGATACACAAGTCAGCATCGTCTATGTCTTCATTGTTGGTGTAACTATTGTGCCAGATGCTATATTAACGCTAAAACATTGCTTGTTCCGTTTGGAAAATTAAGTACCGTTTCCACTGCTTTGTATTTTGTACGCGTTTGTGCCGTCAGAGCCGGTGGGTTAGCACTGAGTACAGAGATTCAGGTGTGTACGTGCTACAGTGAGTGCCAATGAATGGTTTACTGTGATAGGCATGTCTATCTATTCTAAATTGTTTTAATTCAGCAAAAATCTAGATATTCAGTTACATGTACTCGACTTGTTCTTTGTGATGAATTTTCATTTGGACATTCCCGCTCTATCTGTGCTCTAACGTGAGGTAATCTTCAAGGTTCACTAACTGTGTATTGCAATAGTCCTAACTATGAATTCCCTGTTCTGCGTCAATCAATTTTAGAGCTTCAGCAAACCTAGGTTGTGCTACTGGCATTTGGCAATGTAATAACTGAGGAATAGTGCAAACGTGAATATTTGTTGATTCTCACTTTCATCAAGTTAAGCATTTTTAACACCCAGCATAGATCTGAAATTTAAACTAACTGCAATGACATTTTTATCAAGTTTTTCTGCATAGCACAGATGACGGGGAATTATTGGTAAAATCCCCTAGCAGAAAGCCCTGGTCAAACATTCCGAACAAAAATCAGTTTGCCCACATCCTCGGACAAAACGGATTGTTTTTAGAAATTTCCCGACGTATGATGCAGCTAAAATTGGACTTTTCAATTTCTAAGTACTTTCCACTGATGACAAAATTAGTTACTGAATTTCAGTGTTATCATCAGAGTTAGAAGGCTGAGCGTTAACACATCTGGCAATACCACAATTGCTTGTTTGCACAGTTTGGCATTACTTTGTGGTGTATATTTTTTTCTTTTTGTAAAGCATCATCCGAAACTACTCTCTTTTTAGTGCTGGTAATTGATCGATAATATTTAGAAACAAAATATTATGCGTTGGAATTAGAGTCATCAGAGCGAACATCTATTCAAAAATATAAAGCAATACGATCAATGTTTTTTTATTTCATGCGGAATGTTTTTGTTTCCTGTTTCATACACGCAATTCAACATCACAGATTCCGCAGTGATCAGAACCGTTTTGTTGTCAGTGAAAACCATTGCCATGCATGTCAGTTATTTTTATGAATGGAATTACGGAAATAATGATAAAGTCTCATGAATTTAATACTTGGATAAAAATAAAGTATTAACCAACTAAAACATTATTGAATACCAGACAAAATTTGCATTCGGTGCCAGTAGTAGAAACACAATTCAATAACAACTATCGCCCCCAACCTCACAAAAACACAGTGCAAACAAGTTTAAATCTCAGAAAATTCTGACATTCGAACTCAAAAAGGCACTATCGTGTAAAATGATCTTTGGCTATTTGATACAAGTTAGTTATTTTTTCAAAGAAAACTGTCAAAAATCTTCAATTAATTGTCCAATCAATCCTCACTTGCAGATTGATCGTCTGCCATAAAATCACTTCAGGAATTGATTTACTGAGCTTAACTGCAATAAGATCACTCATCCACACTCTAGAGTGATTTAGTTGTATGAAATTGTATAACGTCACATCTTAATTACTTATCAGCAATTTCTGTGAAGGTTAACATCAAGATAAATCAAGCATTAAAATCGAAGTTGCAAAGCAAGTGTTTGCTCAGTGTCTGTGGCACAACCTTGTGGAGTGTGTCTGTAAAATAATACTTATTAACAGACGGGTACATGTCTAATTATTATCAGCTGTGTGTGGGAGAATGAGAAAAGAAATATTCATGGAAAGCTCACCACAGAAACCATACCTACAAAAAGTCCTATGCTTCATTATTGCATAGATTATAGACAACAGATTCCCAACACCGGCATTTCCTTACGTGCTAGCCAAGAGGCGCCGCCACTCTCCTGTCCTTTCAGGTACAGTTTCCGGTTAGTGTATTTTGACGAGAAATATTTGCATGTACATCACTGTCCAGTACAACGAAAAAAAATATTAATTTGGGCATTAAAACGCTGTTCAAAGTCAATCACTAGTAGAAGTGTTGGTATCACGTATCGTGAGTACTTTTGGCAATGCTACAAAATTCAAACTTCGGTGCCGACTGATTATGTCGTCTGCTTGCCCAATAGCATAGCAGCATAGTTATCGGACAGTTTGTGATTTATGGTTCACATAAGCCTACTTCGAAAACTACGAAAGCATGATTGTGCACAAATTCCAAAGAGTACCTGTGAATGCAAAAGATAATAATATAACGTTTTTGGTTTAGAAAAATATCAATTTTGTTCGAATTAATAAATGCACCTCTGCAACGATTTGACTATTTCAACCTTTGCATGTTCATATCAATATTCTCAAGTGAGCAGTTCTTCTGGGAAGTATTGAGAGGCCCTGAAAAGGGCCGTTGGTTGAAGGTATAGCGTGAAATGGTTCTTAAAAAAACCGTTGAATAATTCAACATCAATCACACAGTATACCATGCTCACGCAAGTACTGAAGGTCCTCTTCATTCAATTTTTCATCTGGGAAGGTTGGATGAA
Organism: Phoronis australis; assembly: GCA_002633005.1. NCBI lineage: Eukaryota > Metazoa > Phoronida > Phoronidae > Phoronis > Phoronis australis. The sequence goes on along the minus strand of NMRA01000102.1, from coordinate 709,336 downwards.
AACAGAGGAGATGACAATATCGACGACAGTTGCAACACCTTATATAAATGTTACCGTTCTCCAACCTTATCACGAACCCTGCCTCTTTCAGTTCTTGTTCCTGGATTCAGAGGTAACCCTGAACCATAGGGAAAAAGACATACAACGAAAACGAACCCAATTTTGAAAATCATCGCCTTCCTACGATTCCGTGTTGCTGTCGCCAGACTGATGTTCCTCCCCAACATCAATGTCGAAATTCGACGTTACAAGTGAAGGAAACTTGTGTCCTTTGTTTCTAACGTTTAACCCATTTTTAAGAAAGGGGTGTACTGATTTTGTCTAACGTTGATAGAGTATAACTTTTGTTTTTTACAATGCATTAATTTTGTTGAATGCATTCATATTAGGTGGCTTCATTGAGTTGAAAAGAAAATAAGCTAAATGTAACATAATAAAGTTTTGAAAATAAAAAGAACAGTAAAACAGGACTCCCTAAAAATCGAGCTGGTTTCGAAAACTTTGCGCCATGTTGGTGATCTGATTGGTTCATGCATTTACGGCGGGAAAATAATAGACCAAGTATCGTGCACGTGTGCACTGTAGCAACACTTTGTATCTTATTCTGATTTGGCCAATCTGTTGATATATTAAATTTCCTTATTTATGCCCATCCTGATTTGACTGCAACTTGAGCTTGTTGGGGTCTATCATGTATTGGGTTGGCATTGGGACCCACATGATGCTTACTCGAATGGGCTTCATTTTACCAAGTATTTCAAATTAAGGAGAAGTAAATAAACAAAGTGGGTGATTATCATCACCAGAATTTCATCTTTAGTATCTTTGCCGGGTGCTCAAATTTTCTGAGACTAGGGATTGTCAGATTTGTAAGGTAGAAGTGTTTCGCTGGATTTCTAGGTCTTTGGCGTTATTTATACTGGACCAAAAATAAAAAACAGACCTTTGTTTAAATCAGGGGCTGCATGATACACATTTACTTGACGTGCGCAGGCATTGCACTGATCACTTGGAACCATTTTTATATTTTTATGGTTTATTAATATATAGTTAAACCAAGCTGAGGAGCTTGAAACCTGATTCACGGCAATTTTTGGCAGTGGGATTTTCTGAAAAATGCTCGTAAGTTGACAACAAAGTTTGATAGCAATGCAATGCAGTTTTGTAGAAACTCTGTCATAGGTTACAGATTCGTCACAGAGCGTACATTTGATGACGTCTGGCTTACGATTTCGGAAACCGGGTTTCAACCACTTTTGGCTATAATAAATGTAAGCGCCCTCTTCCTGAAGCGGATTTTTCTAAGCGCCCTGGCCGCTTATTAGGGCGAATACGGTAATATTTCAGGAGGGCATTACTTAGTATCCTTTATGCACGGGACCCTTATATTACAATAGGAGTGGCATTGGTTCATTATGTACCCTACAGGTGGCATAGGACTTTACAAAACTGGTTGAAGAATTTTGTTTTCGTCATAAACGTTCGTTTGAATGGCTTAAGTTGCGAAATGTTAGGACTTAAGGCGGAAATTTAAAAACCTTTTTCCGCTTACAAAAATTTAGCATTGAAGAGTAAAAACAACCTTCACACCCCTCTGGTGTTCCTGTTTCATGTTTTCAAAGTAGTTGGTTATATTTTCATAGACTACAGTTGAGAGATTCTGTGCGAAATATATTGTGTAACCTGCTGTTGAATTGCGAGATAGAGTTTGACTAGTCCAGGTGGTCATTTCTGAAGTATTAATGTAATCTTTATTTATATCAAAGGTTTTACCAGCGTTCTATTTATTTGTACACGAATGCGAATTTGTTGAAATCGCTGATCCAAATCCTGGCCAAATGTGTGCATTCTGCTGAGACCAACCAACTGATCAGGGCCAGCGAAGAGTAATTTGGTTAATTTGCTCACTAGACTATGACTGAAGCTCAAGACAGAAGTTCATGAGTCACTACCTTTAGAAGAAATTTAGCGGACAATTTCGTTAAAATGTTTACCAGATAGTTTTCATCAAAACGGACAAAAGGAAAATGGATTTGTGAGGGCAGGATTAAGTAGTAGAGCCTCTTAAAAACATTTATCTTCAAAGTGCCTTGAATAAATGTATAAAGTCTTATTGATGAAACAACTGCTCTTCACATTGAAACAAGAAGTAAGCTTTTCTTCCCACAACCTATTATGGGGTCTTCGGATGGCATGGAAGCTAATTCCTTTGCATTTCGCGTGTGTGGCCGAACAACCGGCCACACAGTAGCCGACCATGATTAGCAGACGACGTACTTGCCGGAAATTGCACCAGAAAATTTAGCCAGGTGTCGCCAGTGAATAATGACGTAGGGGCTTATGTAAGATCACAGATTTCGTCAATTGAAAGTATACGGAGTTGGCGGTCCATGTACTATAGTCTATGATTATTGTAAATATGTTTGAAAGCCCGATTAAAAGACGGGAACCGTTAATGTCGCATATCGGGAAGCGGTGCCTTCCGATCCAAGTACATGTACATGTAGGTTGAGGTCGACTGTCAAGTGGTGCATTAAAACTGGTGAGCAGAAAAACAGACACTGCGTAATGAACACAGGCGTCAGAGGGCAGCCTCTGCTCGTACTAATCAGGACCAAGCCACAACGCCTGTGGCAACTGCAACAGAACACGCACCACCAGAATCGGACTTTTTAGCCACAGGTGACGGTGCCAGCCAATCAATGACTGAGGCGCATATCCAATGTCTGTCAAGAGAGACGGCTGCCAACCACATGTTAGGTCCATTTAAATCCATTTAAATACATTCTAAATCATTAAGACGTTTTTTTGATTCATTCGTTTAGTTATACAGATATTCACAAGGATGGATTAAACCGGCCAATAGTTGTGTTTTAATAAATTACGCTAAAGAAGACATAAATAGGCATGTCATAAGTCGCCAGCTCTCCATATGTCGCGAGAGAGAAAAAATTATGTGACTGGCGTGCAGTCTTGAGAACCTCTGTCTATTTCTTGGGCTTTGTCCCAATCCACGACTTCGACGGCCTTGCTAATTCCTCCACAGAAGGTGATATGTCGAGTTCTTCCACTATGGGAAGGAGAGCCGCGCACTATAGGTTCTTTCTGACTCTGTTCTCTCTCAATTAGAGGTGTTGGTATTGCTCTACCCATCTTTCCGTCTGCTTACAGAGGTCAATTATGATGTCGCCAGGGGCAGTTTTCAATGGGGCCAATCTCAATTACACTAGGTCCAAAGGACTGTCTATGCTGGCATACATGGCGCTAATATTTCTTTGGTCATCAGGGAGCTAGATGTTTTGATAGAGATTCAGCCAGTACACATTGGCACACGTACTAGCTATATTGGTCTTGGCTATGTTGATGCGTTGGCGTCCTCTTTGCCTGGATCGGTGGATTTTTTTGGCTGAAGCCACACCATGGAGTGATCAGTGTCGCGGTCGTCATTATGATAGCTGTGAGAATTGTTAACGCACTTAAAAGCAGGTCTTTGTGTGAGACCGAGGTCCAGTTGATGACAGTGGCGAGATCTTGGGTGTCACCAAGACACGCTGTGTTGAGGCTGGGTGGAACAGAACGTGTTTTTAATACAGAGGTTGTAACAACTGCAAAGCCTTAGAATCCTCTGACCATTATTGTTGAATTTTCCTACACCAAAGTGCCCAATAATTCTAGACCAAGAGTGGTGGTCGGATCCCGCTCGGACGTTAAAATCACCATGTAAAAACATTTGTTCTGTGGCAATAATTCCTCTGATGTTAAGGTCCTACTCGTGTAGAACTCGTATTAAGACTCGAACGTAAACAGAGAGTTGGCGCATAGATGTTAACTCGAATGGAGGATGTTGATAGGTGAAATGACGTATTTGGGTGATGCCATTTGAAGGTGGTTCAACTGATGACATCAGAAAATTTTTTAATGCGAAAGGTACTCCATTAATCTTTGCTGTAAATCTACAGAAATTTACGTAATTTCATTTGACGATAGGTGATACCTATTTATTTTATAAAAATACTAAAGCGGCTACATGTAAAACCAGCCATCCGTGGACACTTTGCTCTACCTAAGCAATATGGCCCTGGTAAATACAAATGTCATGAATGATGTAGACGGTTGAAATGTTCTTTATCCCATACGCGTTGAATCTGTCGAGCAAAATACGGCCATGTAATAAAGTTTTCCGTATTCACCTCCCGCACTAATTCAACAGTTAGAAAGTTCAAAAGGTAGGTCAGTGTCCAATCGACGTCTTCAGCCGGTTCGATCATCAACCTTTCCGATAATAGTTTTACGTTATGCAATTGCAGCAGTGTAACGAACACTTGACATGCAGCCAGGCCCTAAATGTAAAATCTGGAACGAAACTGTAAGTTATATGGCACATATGTCCCAATTTTCAATTGCTGAATACATATACAGCTGTGTACTAAGGCTATATTGTCTGCAACTCAGGCGCCGATTCCTAAGAAACTGCATTATATTATAATAAATATTGTTGTTTTTTTACCTATTTCCTGGAGATGTTACAAGTTCACTGAACAGTTGCCGTTGTTTTCATCCTTGAAATCTCTTTTCAAGAAATAAATCGTTACCTTTAAAAATTGTTTCTTTTAGAAGAGAAAACTTGCAACCTATCGCGCAAGTACACACATGTAGGATGTGATCCCCCATGTGAACAGTCTGGGTAAAGTATTTAAAATTATTCCAAAAAATGTAAGAAACTTAGGAATTCGAAGCGCCTGGGATAAAGTTCGGTCTCGGTCGATAAGCGGGATAATGTCTCGTGGCATTTTACTTCATGTAAGCCACTCTCGGTACGCTTTGTGTATTTATGTAATGATATCTATTTTTTCATTGCTATTATTATCTATTTCCAGGGCATCAATCATTGTTTCAAACATGAAAGTGAGGCGGTCGAACCGGATAGTATTTTTCGATATAACCATACATCACAGGAAATGTATCAGTTTTTGCTATGCACCTATGAACAATATATCAAAGTTAAACGGTGCTTTCAAACTATTTTGTCAATATTTGATCTACGTTTTCATTTTGTGCGTTTCAAGAGTTTCCATCGGAATTTAATCACGGCTATGTTACTTATTGGGTGATTAATGTGCTCACAATATCCGTTGAACTCATTTCCTGCGGCACAAGCAACATGACGAATTAATGTGTTCAAACGTTATTAAGACCGCATTGGCTAAGAGATTATTAACGTAGCTGGACTGGGATCACTTAAGTTTTTACTTGATCTGTAATCCTCAACTACGGTGAATAGTTACATTGACCTTTGACCTCATTCCTGTATTTTCATAGTTGTCCCCAATAGGTAGAGTCCTGCTTTGTTGTTACTGATATTGTTTGTGTTTGCTGTTCACCCCTCGTTATAATTTCCACAACAGCCTAGGAAGTTTGAAACCCGTGTATCCGATATTTTGATGGACGATATTTTCATGTCTCATTTGCAGTGCAACAACAAGTGAAGAAATTAGTTTTAGGTAGACTCTTTTAAATCGATCTAATGTTTTGAAACGTATTTTTGATGTAACAGGTTATTGGCTGTAGAAACCACATAGCGAGATGTTATATAAGTACTGAATTTTATTTAACTTGCCACCTAATTTAAATAATTAAATCATTAACTTTCATTAATTTGTTAATTGATTTCTGAATCAATTATTCATTAGCTACATGTATGCCATAAAATGGAATTGAAAGATCACCACGCATCAATTGCAACATGAGGAAGGCCAAATTTAGGAAGAGTTGGGTTAAATTGTTGTTTGTTGACAAACTTCTTCACTTGACAGTGCCTTGGTCGCACGTTTATGACATGGAAATCAGAATCTATCGTGGTATGGACAGTTTGAGTCACGGCGTGTGACTGGGAATTTCTAGTGTGATACGAGTAAGATTTGTCGCTAACCGGGGCGGAATATTATGAGGGTAGGTAGCCCCTGAGATCTAGATTTTCGTGAAGACCTCATTAACCTAAAAATTGAAACTTATTTCCATTGCACTCAGAACATGCTTTACATTTACTTATCAATACATGTGTATTTAGTTACATAGTCTGCTATAAACTTGACAGAAATATTGGGAAATTCAGCGCCGGACAACAGTTCTTTCACAGAATCAGAAATGTTTAATGTGTGGAGGCCTTAGCCTCATAATACAGTTTACATTCAACATTACAATGATAAAATTTCAGAAAACAACAATGGTTTTATTAAAAATGCCATCATCAGAAGAGAGAATGCAGTGGCCACCTAGCTAGGTCCAGCAACAAGTAATGAAGCACAGATACAGTCAGTTACAGGAATTGACAATGAACTAGACCAACAATGACAACCTGTGTAAAATTTCAGCTTTTTACACTGTTGCTTTTCAAATAAATCGCGCCAGGCTATTTAGTTTACAAAGATTACGGTTTTGAAATAATCTACATATAATCTGTCACAATTGTCAAAAAAAAAATCTGAGCATATCACTAAGGCAGGGCAGTGACACGTTAAATGAATCTCGTTTTCAATTTGTCCAGTATTGCATATTCCACAAATTCTTTCACGCTCGGGTACACCTGCGTGCAGCCCTTTTCAATGCAAAGCTTGTGTATTGAACACCTAAAACGAACAAGTATTTTCCTTAACTTAGGGTTCTAATAAGAACAGGTATTTTTCACATACTGTAGGACCGTTTTCATAATACAGTTGATATTTAGTAGAATTACATTGTGTATTTATTACAGAGTGCCAATTTTGTGCGTCTGACAAAATTCTGAAAGGAATAAATCCACCTCACCAGGTCCGTATAACCATATCTCCCCAAACCCATAGGTATACAGCAGCATTTTACAGAATATGCCCACTTATGTCTACCGCCGTCCTCACATTACTGTCGTAACATGTTGTAACACTGAATTGGTTATCTATGAGGCAACATCTGAAGTAGATTTGTCCAGTTAATGAGCTATTTAGCTCATTGGTCCAGTAAACAATAGGCTTAAATATATAATACTTATACAACAAATATCTACCGCATTCGACTCTTTGCCATGGCATTTGGCGTCTTTTTGTTTAGTCGCAAGGCAAACTTGCAGACATCGTTACGAACACTTTCTCATTGACAATTTATTACAACTCCAGTAAGAAGGTATTATGAAGGTATTTCCAGTGATCTTCACGGAAATAGAACATAAATTAATGAATTTGGAATTCTGCAGTAGGAAACTCCCACGTGTCGATCAGCCTGTCTATATTTAATGACAGTGTTTGGTGCAAGTGTTTAATTGGATGCCCGGTCTTCCACACTACACTATTCTATGTGCCCGTCAATTATCTAGTGCATGCTTTCGGGATTCATCTAAAATACAACCCGTAAATTGCTGATTTAAAAAACTTTTAAAATTAGTTAACAACATGCCGTTAACTCTAAAAGCGCGCTGTGTTTACATTCAGTTATACATTGTGTTACCAATTAAACGGCATAACATGCCATTTCTTGCGTCGGGTAACCACCGAGGGTTTGTTGATCTCTAATTTACATGTCTATTAATCTACGAGGATTGACTGACGTAGACGAAATTTGACAATTGGAAGCTAACCTGGTAAAAATGGACGATGATTCAGACTGAAATTCGGGAAACTCTATATATGGTTTACCAATCCAAAGTAACCTTTTAAGAAATTGCCGCTTCGGGCTGGAGAAATGTGGTCAATTGTTTAGTATTTAACCCAGAAGGCAGCGGAGGCGAGCCACAAGAAAATCGGATTTTGAAAAGCCGCTAAGACAGCGTACCAGTGAATCCGGAACCTCACCCTTGGACTGCGTTTCGTCATATCATGACCATAGCTGATAACGTGAAATTTCCGCAAATTGGGTCCTTCAAAAGTGAACCTTGACCTTAGGCCTCATTTTCAATCTCCGAAGCAGAGGGCACTATGACCATGTTCATTCTACTCAGTTAAAATGTAATGCTATTTCACCCAGTCTTTTTTCTAATTTCACACACTGTAAAGACTGACTTTGACAGTACATCTTCTTGGCACTCTAAAAAGTTAATTCAATGAAAACTACTAGCTTCTCTAAATTCAAATTCATACCCTAAACGCATAACTCACGCAAAGTGCTCACATGGGACTAAAAACTAACTTACCTTCCTGTTGGCCTGTGTTTACCTCAATAGAGATACTGAACTCGACATGGCGTATTTGTTTACGTTCGTCGCATTCCGGATAATATAGGCCACGTGAGACTTCACAATGAATATTCATTAGCCCTGATCGTAAGACCGTGTACTTACATGAAAGTTAATTTTGCAGTGAGTTGTAATCTAATTCAGAGTCCAAAATGAATAGTCAATGGAGCAAGGCAAAATTTGATTTTTTAAGACCACAGTTGATTATCACCAAAAGGCTAATTATTTCCTTGATGTCTTCTGGGCAGATGAATCGTGGTTGTTGTCACGTGTTAACCCATGGATGGTTGCAATGATAGATTGACGACTGGTTAGAGTTAATCAATTTATTAATATCTACATTATGTTGACAAGGCATTCTATTCAAACAAAACTTACCACGTAATGCTTGTTCTGTGCTACAGCCAGTGTGCGAAACCTTAACTTTTGATGAACTTCTGAAAGACTGCTTTGTTCTAGTAACTCGTCGTTTTAATAACCTGGAATATCTATAGCTGGCTCACTATGAGTAACGCTGTTACTGCAACTCAATTGTAACTTCATGTCAGCTCAACTCAACTCAACTGAGTTACACTAACCCGTCCTTGGCAATTTATAGTCTGGTGCAATTTTCTGGACCGTTTTACAAATTCCAGCACTTTGTTTGATAGGTATTTTCCCGCATCTACCCAAACATTCTACAAACATACTAGGAACTAGAATGTTCCAAACTATGTTTCTATAGCATTCAATAGTACACCGAAACCTACTTGAATGTTCCTCATTATGGTGAACAAATAACATCATTATTAGCGTGACCCCATTCGCCATATCAATCAAATGCTTTATGCTAGAAAAACAACTAGAACAGTAAAATAATATCTGTACAACCATAGATTATAGACAACAGATTTGCAACTCTCACAATTCCTTGCGTACTATCCTAGAGGAGGCGCCAATCTCCTAAATTATCTGTTTCAGTTTCCGGTTAGTGTATTGTGGCGACACAACATGATCGTGATTAGCAGACAACGTACTTGCCAGGAATAAAACCAGATAATTTGGCCAAGTGTCGCTAGTGAATAATGACTTCATGACTTCTGTATGAGCATAGATTTCTTCCATTGAAAGTATACGCACTTGGCGGTCAATGTACTATAGTCTATTGTAGAACTGAAAACAATGTCCTTCCACTCCTGACATTAGTCAAGAAATGAAGAATCCTCACATTTTAATTTACTCATTCACTTTAAAATTAATCACCAAATTGCAATACTTACGGTGGACTAGTTACTCTCATCAAAAGACTATATTCCATGGAATTTTAAAACTTTGATATCAAATTCATATCAAATTATTTTTAAACTGATTAAACGCGTATATGCTCGAGGTTTTATGCAAACTTTGTAACTTTTCCTGTATATAAGAAAGGCGACAAAAATATTGCAAGTGATTAGAAAGGAATGTTTCAATTGATAACATGAACAAGCTGTTACGTCGATATTAAACAAAATACTCCTGGAGTGGTCGGATAAAGTGCATGGCATCCCAAAGGAACAAACCGGATTTAAGTCCGATTATTCAGCCGTCTAACATATTTTCGCTTTACGAGCAATGACCCGCAGAAATGTGTCAAAATGCCGTGGGGAAATGCATTTTGCCTCTGTGAATTTCAGTAAGGAGTTTGACAATTTGGAAACCACGCGTCTATTTGGTAAAGAATGATCTCATGGAAAAGTGTTCACTCACTTAAGGAATATCCATGCTGCATTGAAATTCTGTGTGCGAGCTAAAGGTCAAGTCATCCCGTATTTTAAATGCTAAAACGGAGCAAAACAAGGTTGCATACATACATGTAGTCCAATGTTTACGATAATTTTTCATTTGTAAATGTGGGCGGGATTTTCGCAGAAACCTCGTTGTTTATGCAGCTTGCCTGTGGAGTGACTTCCCATAATGCACACAATAGGCTAAAAGATGAAACGCATGTCGAGCACTGACTAACGATCAAGAGATATGGTAATATAACTTGTCACTTGTTTATCGTCAGCAAAATATTAATATTTCAAAACCCACAGACATTAAAAAGTTTCGCTGTCTGTTTGTAAACAATTTCATTAGTTTGCTTTGTACATGTATCTCAGTTCGGTGATTTTTGCTACGCTATCCGGAATCATCCTCCAACGGCGGCTGGTGTTCTTCCTGTAGGGCTTTGTGTTTGAGACACATCTTCCTCTCAGAGGATATTTTACTTCATTTACATCAGTAACTTTTGCAACTGATTTGTTTACGACAATAGCCTTAGGACTTGAGAAATAAGCTTGCAATGTCAGCCAGTGTTCGCACCGAATAACATGCAAGGCCAAGAGGTTCATAGTTTCAAGTTCATTCCGTAATGTATATTGACTTTTGACACATGCAATTTGTGCTATGGTCACGAGATTTTCCCTTATTAACCGTTAGTTACATAGAGATATGCAGAAACTTGTAACGTCTAATGATCGGAAGTGACTTGCTTTCGTAAACAGTTTGAGGGCCTATTGTTTGCAGTGAGTTTCATTGAATTGAAGCTTCAGTCAACATGTTTCTGTTGAATAGTCTAATAACTGTGGACCACCTACATTATACATTTTATGTTGTATTTCAACATTTTATTCTACCAGTGTAAATAAGGCTTCTTCAATGCTCCCAGTCAAGTGGTCTTACAATAAATTCTGAATGTTGTGCTCAATAGCATACAATGTCAAGCGTGCGACATGGCGAATACATAAACCATTGGTCTCCTCTCGTCTAAGAGTGTAACATAATTCTGGACTAGACGGCAGGACTTGAACGACGCAGTGTCATGACTAAGTTCGTCGAAATAATACGCATGGTGAAGCAACAGCTAAATGAAGAGAGAACGTCAACTCAGAGACAACTTGAATTACTAGCAGCAGGTCTACAGACTTCTGCGTACAGCAGAGCTGTTCCTGCTTTTCAGAGCACGTTCAAATTCTGGAACGTTTGCTGAGCGAGATTTGAAACCTCCGTTGGAGGTAATTCCATTCCGTTCTAGAAGGTAGCACTGGTGTTCTTAACCGATCAGTCGGCAGCTGTGTATATAGTTTAAAGCACATCCCCTGGTGAAACAAAAACTCCTCGAAGAGACATCATAATCTAGGGTATCGTTGCTTTCACAGGGAATCGGTTCGACCCCAAGCACTCCCTTTATTTGCTGATCCGACGACAAGCGGAAGCGAGGCTAACCGATCCAGGAGTTGGCAGAACAAACCAGCCAAGACGTGCTGAAACGCGATTTTACGGCTATCAGAGACCTTCAACTTGAAGGTACGCGAACAAAGTTTCTGTGTTCCATTAATAAATGAACTATTTTAAAGACTCTCTTCAAGTCAAACTTAAAAGTGACTAACTGACTTTCACACGACGCATTCAATTCGCGTAAAAAACTGAAGATGTCTCATCTGAAGCCACAGAACCGGTATACCAAATTACTGGCGAACCGGTCCAAACATTAGGACCAAAGACGTTTAAAGAAAAATACTCGGGCCAAAATGTCAGATTGCAAAAGATACCTTGTATACGTTATGGCAAAATAATGCATGCTCCTAGTTCAAAGAACCAAAAAGTCACTTGTGCCACAAAAAGGACACCTGGAGGTAGTTTGTTGACCAAGTAAAAGGGCAAAATGGGATAATCAGTGTTGTGACTATACCGGCTCATATGGTCAAGAACTTTGCAAATCTAGACCCTGCGAAACTCAGTGGCAAAACATTTTTTTTCGAAATAGACACTGGGTCAACTGACATTTTCCATGATCCCTGGAAACAATTGGGAAAGCCAATATTCCAGTCAAAGAAAAGTCATTATGTAGTTGTTGCTGGTAATCCACTGCTATTAAATGGGATGTTCAATACCAAAACCCACTTGGAGTAGCCGAGCAAAATATATATGGCTTATTTTGTTGTTGAGATTAATAAGACGGAAGAGCTGCTGTCATTGATGTTGACATGAAGTTTATCGTACCATGTGCAACACGGTTAACGGATATATGCAAGTCAAAATTCTTGTTGACAACTGGGAGGATGTATGAAGGTATGAAATTAACACATACATGCACATGTACATGTAGACACATTATTTATGAAAAACATGAAAGTCATGACGTAGTTGATTTAGTATGTACTGTGCTGGTGCATAAATATTATCACTGCATTCATTATGTTTAGGATAACACGTTGTTCTGTGATGGGTTACATCGAATGCAAGCATAAGAATCGAGCCCTCTCCCAAAACATGACCAAGTTTTGAATTGTTATTCGGTGAGAAGAAAAAAATTCTGACTTTTTATTGTTATAACGCTGGAAGTCAACCAACAACAACCAGCGTGCTTTTAATTGCTTACAACTGCTAAATACAAATACTCCTCAATCCCTTTTACAGTTTAAGAGGTAGTGTTGCAACAGTTTTAGACACTTTCGTACTTTCACCGTGTTATGTCTGCACGAAGGCGCAAATTGATTTAATGACACTTTAGAATGACCAGAATTTTCAAACGGACATCGAGGGTATGTACACTCATCTAATTCGTCGGTTTATGCTTAAGAACCTTTAAAAGTTGCTAAAAATTTTGAAACATTCGTACAGTTGCAATTATATCTGCTATACTGGTTCGGGATATTAAGGTTTTGTAGGCCCTTAATGGGGGTGTCCTGGGTATTCATACAAATATCTACAAATCTATAGATTTTAACAATAAACAAGTATACACTTTCTAAAACTAGAAAGAATATAAAATTAGATTTTTGACTGTATACGAATCTGTTATTAAATGGGTTACGTGAACATTACGTGTATATTTGATATAAGTTAACAGAAAAGAAAAGGCAGGTACATTGATGGCAGGCATAAATTGTCGTGCTGAGGTCTCAGAATATTTATTCGCTTTACATATTTTTTAATAACAATTTTTTTTTAAAGTTTATTACGAAATCTTCAGAATACAATGAATATACATAACCCAGAAAGCACCAAGAGGCATTAGATCTGGGTAAACAATCATAAAAGCCCTATGTTTATTGCACCTCGTGCAAAAATTGAACAGCTAATAAACAAATCCTAAAAAACGTTTTAGGGGCCAGTGTATACGGTATAACATCGGGAATGTTCACATAAAAGCAATCAACCGTTTCTAAGATTTACTGTTCCTGCATAGTAATGAGGTTACATTTGCAGTCTGAACATGAAAATCAAATTAAGATTTTCACCCTCATCAAAGTCGGTCTAGTACTTACCGTAATAGGATTCTATATCATTACCATCAAAAACATAAAAAATCTTCAGCGACTCGAGAGAAAACTTAAGCGTTAATTGGGGTTGGCCAACCCTAAATTTGCGGAGTAGCGCATTTACGCATTACCTTGTTCAAAAGCAAAACAGCATGGCAATGAATTAAAATTCCACAGAGAATCGGATAAGAATTAATTATTTACAGTTGAATACGGGGGATTCAGCGTTAAATTGAGATACTCAAGGTGTTTTGTCCTTGGCTTTAAGTCGAACGTGAAAGTTAACACGAGTAGTAGGCCAGGGGCCATAGCCCCAGTTGTTTCATCCTGTGGCCATGTTAGGGGGGCAACTTGATTTTTTTGTTTGGATAGATATATCATTAAGAAATTGTTACCTGAAAAGTTCCCAAGTTGTGGCAAATTGTTTGTGGAAAAACCGTTTTTGTGAGTCCAAATAATACATTATTGAACAAGAGGTGGTGCTAAATCCAACAAAAGACTATAACACAAGATGGCATCTTAAGCCAATCATAATCTCCAAAAGTTAAGTAACTGCTGACTTACACTAACATGGCGGCTCACTTAGGAGATGCTGTCATGGAATGCTGCATCCATTTTCAAGGAGTAAGTTCATGTTCTGTTGAGTTTCTCAAAACTGACATGGGCAAAAAGCATTGACTGTGTGAAAGAATGACTTTCCCTTGGAGATGAAGACAGTAATGAGCACAATGTGTGTCACCAGTTGGAATTTGCATCAAGTAACTTCACGGGATTGTCGTGGGCTCCAGGCAGTATCAAAAATCATGTTATATAACTAAGTGATGCTACAAAGATTGAAAGAGGAAAGATTGCAAAAGTACAAAGTATGCCGAGAACAGAACCCCCTGATTACGACCAAGATGATGGTGAGAGTTATTTTTGCTGGGTGTATGATTAAATCGACCCAAGTCACTGAATCAGTGACACTGTAGTCAGTGCCTCATTGGGAAACAGGTCACTTCAAACCCCAGTCAACTCGTATTTCAAAACTATTTAATTTGGCAAAACATTGATTAAAATCAATCAGCCATGCCATATTTATGCAAAACGACTCAATATTACTCGTTATTCAGTGAATGACAATGAAAATGAAAATGAAAATTTAGGTTTTTTAGCACGGGTACGAGTTCACTTGGGTGCGAGTTTGCTCAGGTGCGAACTGAGTGGAAAGCTCTCATAAGCACAACTGGTAAAATATTGTGTTCCCTGGACTCGGTGTCTGGCCTACTTGTGTTTGAATCAAGTATCCAGGTATTCCTTGAATAACAAGCCCGTGTGATGGCATTCCATCGCAGGTAGGACACATAACCCAATAACAACACGAACATTTTCTTCTGTGTACTTTTCTTTCCTCAGTAACCAAAACTCTGGGCATGGTATAAGATATCTATCAAAATTATACTTTTTGCAATTTGATCATTATTTGTACTTCCATTCGGTTATTGTAATAAAAATTGAGTACATGTCAACATCTATCGTTTTGTAGGACAGGCCCACAATCCTTTCGGAATCCACATTTTTACACTCTGACAACGATTTTTATTATTAATTTGCTTGGTTGTAGATGGGTTGTTTTTGGATGCTGCTAAGACAGGAAATGACATGGACCTTTTGATCAGATTAAAGGTAAGAGATCTGATACGACTCGAAGCCAAATACCATCGTTCATGCTACAAAAGATTCACGAGACTACTGACGAAACACATATCTGATGATAGCGAAAAATGTGAAATTTTCAGATGTATTTCAAGAGTGTTGCTTTGAAGTTTTGGAGCAACGAAAGATCTCACATGGGGAAATATTGCATTTGACTCTGCTAAAGTCACTCCCTGAGGAAATTTTGTCTAAAAGAGTTTGTAATGTATGTGTCCAAACTGGAGATCTGAAATCGAAATAAAAGGTAATGTATCCTATTCTACAATTCCTTAGTCCAAAACGGAATCAGCGTGAATTGTTGTTAAGCAAACGTTTGTTCTCGTGTAAATGCTGGACGAAAATTCACTGAAATGTGCAAATGCCAAAACTGTGAGAATGTCAAAGTGAGTAATGAAATTGATTCAGCCGTAGGAACTTGGAAAGACATCTTCTCAAGAGACAAAAACAGGCAATTAACTGGCCCAGTGAGCTTGGTGATTTGTGAAACACTTTTCTATTTTCATATCTACGTCTCCAGCAATGGCTTTTATCTTGTTAATATCTCGCCCTTCTGTGCTTCATCCGATTGCATTTATTGTTATTCTATACTTTTCGTATGCTTTGGGCGTGTACCAATGACTGTTTTTGTATGAAATATTAGGAAATGTGTGATAAAATAAAGGTAAGTCAGTTTGATAATTGTAGTTTTATCACTAACAGTAAAAACAGCATAAAACACTATGAATGATAGTTCCATATTTTTCCAACATGTGGTGATCATAAATTCATATTCCTTCCATAATTCTACATTTTGATTGAAAAATATAACAAGGTATGTGTTTATTATGACTTAATTCAGCTGTAGGAATATCATATGTGGTATCATCCTTTACGGACACATTTTCTTCTTTTCTAACTTATTTTAATTCCATGCAGAATTTGCTGAATTGGCACAATTTTAACATTAAATTTCGCAAAAATGTGCAAGTTTAAACGAGTGAACTTTTTTGATTCATACAGTACAATGTTTTGTGACATCAAAAACACCTGGATTAAATTACCCCCAAAGTGGTTACAGAAGTGGTTTTCTAGACCTCCTGCGGGCTACGGCCCATGGCCTACAGCGTGCAGATAATCAAAACAGGATTTTAAGACGTGGTCCCAGAAAGGCGCTTTCTTTGTAACCATCGTGTCATGTTTAGTAGCACTGATACAGAATCAATATACACACAACGTGCAAAGCGATGTCGCCTCTGGTATCAAACCTCCAGGAAGATAGTTTAGTAAAAGGGGTATAATGAGTTTTATGGCCAATAATTACAGATTCAGGACTCTTTTTGGATGTGACAGACTCGTTGTTAGGATTCATGAGATCGTTGTGTATTTCCTGATTGTTACTATCAATGACCAAATCTTGCGATTGCATACCAGCCTTTCCATGGAATCAAGGCGGTTGACTACATGTATTCAGCTTGCAAATTTGTACTAAAACCACGTCACGTGATTTGACAAATTTCAAGCCCCAATCCAAGTCAGAGATTGGTCCACGGGCCTTGGTGTAGTTTTGACAATGTGCCCAATGGTAACATAACAATTTCTAAGAAAACCAAACTAAAAGACAACGTCACTGATAAACTTTCAGAGTTTGCGTTTTTCATTTTGCAGTAGTACTTACATGTATAAAGTAAGCATTAAAGGAGAATGCCACAGAAAAACAACCGATTTTGTATCAGTTTAGATAAAGTAGTTCCATTTGATAACAGCAAGTACAGTTCTTTTGCCTGACACCTGACGGCAGACGAGGTGTTGAAATTAACCAATGACGTCAGAAGCTCGAACGCAGTTAGTTCAGCAGTTCACAACACGCTTACTGGTGTAAACTTATCGCTTGAATTTATAGTTTACACCAATAAATCACCGAAATTCGATGTAAAACCCTTACAAATACATCGAATTCTTGAACAAGCGTGTTGTTTTATTTCGCTATTACGGATTTATATTATTTGAACGTACCGTAGTTCGGTAGTCCAATTTACCAAGGTTGGTTGCTGGAGTTTAGGGTCTGTCGGGTGATAAATTCGAAATATTCTTCCGTGAAATACAGACAGGAGGACATAGCTGTGTGTTGAAATTTTAGACTTGCGATTATTTCAGTTCTTAACACACATAACCGAATCCGACCAGGTTCGTCGCGGCCGGACTGAAGACATCACGAACGTAAACCAGCCAAAGTTAGAAACTAAACTTCCAGTCACGAAAAGACGATACTAATGATCTAAAAAAATAATGTGCACGTGATTATTTTAGTGAATTAACCGCGAACCTGCAAGCCTACTTACTCGTAATGGGCCGCAGTCAGGTTCCCCTTCCACAGTAACGCCAAGGAGAAAGTTGTACAGTAACAATGATTCGAACAATGTATATGTATTTCTAATTAAAGATTCCCCTAACATCTGACCATAGGATACAAAATCGAGTTATTGTTTCACAACAGCTTTCTGTTAACAAACACTGAATTTGCATGCGCTCACACGGCCTCGGTACCCGGTCAATTAGCTTTATTGCACATAAAGCCGGTAAAGCATTGATTTATTCATTGCTGGCTTCTGAAAACATTTGCACTCACGAACACTCCTAAGGCCTTACAAATTGTATCTAATGAGATAGACTTTGTTTCACTTTTATAGAAGTATTGGGAGAGAATAATTCATTTTGGAACAGAACGCACTATAATGAACGTCAACATGGAAACTCGCAATCCCGACTTAAACGAGCCCTCATCCGACCGTTACGAAATTCCGCAAATGAAACGACTTCTTGTAGAAGCGCAGATGTGTCTCACGGACCACCCTGATGTCGCACCGCATCTAAACGACGTTTTTAGGGCTGCCTTGAATTAATTGTAATTGTTCATGTTTTTATCGCCAACTACAATTCTCCAAAATTAAAAAAATGATTTAACAACTGAGCCACGTTTCTTTGTCCCCTGCCAGCCGAACACAAGCACTAGGGACTGCATTTGACCTCAGCCTCAGTCTCTTTTTCTGGCCGTTGCATGATCTGTTTGGTAAGGCGGCATTAGTCAGTGAAATCACTGTCGACGAAATCACTGCCTCGTACTTTGTGTTAATTGCGTCCTTTTCATTCTTCACTACCGCGAGCCACTTCCAAAGTACAGTCGTATTATGGCTCTAGAGGCAATCGAAAAAAAACAATGTTCCCGCTTTCCTCGCAGCTAGTTGGCTCAAGTGACTTTACCAGACGTAGATAGTTGTGAGCATGTGATAACACCCAGCTTCTTTGTTAACTTACAAGCACAGTCTTTTGTCTGGCATGACCAGTGGCGGATTTAGAGAAGTGGCCAAGGGGGCCATGACCCCCCCTAAAATTTCCCAGATTCCATTTGGTAGTTCAGGGGTGCAAATGTCTGAGGGGCAACAGCCTGACTAATACTCTGACCTGGTCCCCACTAAATCAAAATCCTGGATCCGCCTCCGATGTTAACAGGCAGGCCAGGCTTATTGCAAACCAAGTGTGGACACAGTCAAACCTAGACCGAATTGGTACATTCGGAAATAATATATTGTCGTAACTTCGGTTGTAGCTGGGCGATTTTGGCAATTCAAAAACTAAACATCACATTTCATGAGGATTTCAGGGATGCTTTTGGTTTATTTTCAATTATGTGATAACTTAAATTTTAATTTAGCAGCACTGCCCAGTCAGGCTAGAAATGACCTTACTGNGTCGTATTATGGCTCTAGAGGCAATAGAAAAAAAACAATGTTCCCGCTTTCCTCGCAGCTAGTTGGCTCAAGTGACTTTACCAGACGTAGATAGTTGTGAGCATGTGATAACACCCAGCTTCTTTGTTAACTTACAAGCACAGTCTTTTGTCTGGCATGACCAGTGGCGGATTTAGAGAAGTGGCCAAGAGGGCCATGACCCCCCCTAAAATTTCCCAGATTCCATTTGGTAGTTCAGGGGTGCAAATGTCTGAGGGGCAACAGCCTGACTAATACTCTGACCTGGTCCCCACTAAATCAAAATCCTGGATCCGCCTCCGATGTCAACAGGCAGGCCAGGCTTATTGCAAACCAAGTGTGGACACAGTCAAACCTAGACCGAATTGGTACATTCGGAAATAATATATTGTCGTAACTTCGGTTGTAGCTGGGCGATTTTGGCAATTCAAAAACTAAACATCACATTTCATGAGAATTTCAGGGATGCTTTTGGTTTATTTTCAATTATGTGATAACTTAAATTTTAATTTAGCAGCACAGCCCTGTCAGGCTAGAAATGACCTTACTGGAGCTTAGAGCAATCATCGAACAAAATAGAACTGTCCCAACTATAGCTGCCAGAGTGGTGTTAATCAGTCATGTAAGAAATTGGCTACAGGGGTGTTCTTCCCAACTTGTTGTTAGAATCGAACAAGTCTGGAGCAACAGGAAAACGCTGTAATGTCCTTCGCTTTTTTTGAGGAGTTGAATTACATCAAGGAGACTACTTTACAAATGCAGTTATCCACGTTGGTCGTTCACCAAGGCTGAAAGATCAGAGAGGAGCAACGTCAACACTCAGACTACCACCATTGCTAATCCACCTACCCGTGTGTTGATTCCCTTCTTTCAGAGACTGACCTCCTCAAGAGAACGTTTTAACAATCTATATAATTCTCTCCGCAGCCAACTGGTTAGTGCCAAGGACAAGACTCCCAAGGGTAATAAGTCATAGGTAGTCTATGGTATTCAGTGTTAGAACCCCCAGTGCTCAGAGAGCTACATGTATACATGTATATGTGAAAAGAAATACATGTAGTCCATAAAACTGCGTATGTTACAACATCGTCGTCCTAGTTACGGGGACATAGGACTCGATAGGCTATTTTAGCCACCTCGTGCGCCACTGAAGATGATGTCAATACTGAAAATGTCACTACAGTAAATCCTAGACTTTGAGAAAGATTGGTTCAGAAAGAGTGTCAATGAATCTCTCTATGAACGCATCGAGAGTCCCCCTCTGAATAAACTAGGTATATTAAAAGGTTCCATCTGTCACACTCATTGAATAGTGTTTTGACCAAATGCCGTGCCGTCTAGCTAGTTGAAAGCCACCTATTACCCAGAATGACAATAACATCACTAGCCCAGCTGACGTAAGCGAGACGGACGCAACGTCGCTAACTCAAGCAAGCAAATTCCAGCATTAGATTCAATTTGTCTATATTTTGTTTTAGTCCTCGATATTCACTTATCTCCTGATGCAACTGAAGTGTAAACAGGGACAGATTTCAAAAATGCTTCGGGAATAGCCCACAATGATTTCGTTGAATCGAAAAAACAACTGAGTGGGGATACACCACCGAGTCAACACGAAGAAGCTTGGGACATGGCCTTTGGCCATAAAACATTAAGTTTATGCAAACATCAATGGGAAATTTCCCCTGAAGTCTTCCAAAACATCACTCAGTTTTGGTATCAATTGCCTGGTTTAAATGTCAACTTGCTCGGCGAAAAAGCGTCCTTTCAAAAGAAGAAATTTGCATTAAAAACGGATTTTATAAAGCTTTCAGTGACTTGATGCTGAAGTGACAAACATGTTGTCACTGTTCATGGAATATCATTCTAATATATTGCATATGGCGTCAAGTGGCGTCATTACCAAAGTAACTTACTTCCGACAGAACGACGTTCTTTCCATTAGTGTTTTTACAGAAACGACACTCGCAATGGGCGCTCTTCTGGACATTTCCGGAGTTAAAGCGCGCGCTGGTTAATAATAAAATATGTTTGGAAGATGAATTTTCATAAAACTTAAAGAATTTCATTAAAGTCATTTGCGCCGATTTTAGAAACAGTTTTGGATAGTGTCTGTGTACCTTTCGTCGACACCGTAGAAAATTAAAATCTTTATGTAATTACTGATCTCGTAATGAAATGTATTCACCTTGCTATATTTTCACGCTACTATATCTTCAAGTGACTAGTCAAAACTTGAAACCGGATGTGTACATACCTGTCCTTCTGGTTGCTGTGATCATCACATCTTCACGTACGTGATGTTAGGGAGTTTCCTGCGAACACGAAAAAAAGCCCAGCGACCCTTTCACATATCAAAATGGCGGCGATGAAGAAAGGGGTGTATACGCAATAAGGTTTACGGAAGATAAGCAGGATGCTTTTCAGTTGTTCTTTTCCAGATGCTCACACAAAGCACGTATATCGACAAAGATTCGGAGAGAGAGTCGGACTCACGACCTTGTAGATATTGTACCAACCATTTAACCGATGACAATGGTGCTCGTAAATTTCACATGTAAGTTGAGTACGTGCGTACGTGTAATTTACAAGTATGAGCATTGTCTTCACGCCCGTGATTTACGAGGCAATTGCATTCGCGTAACCAGTGGGGACAGGAGCAAATTGCATTGCTAAAGGTTCGTGTTTATTTATTGTGATATTTAAAATGAGGGTGACCTTTTCAGTGATAGCGCTGCTTTCCAAGAGGGCCCTCAACAACAAAAAACAGTGATATAAAGCAATGAAGTAATAAAACAACAATTAAATATACGTGAAAAAGATACAATTAAAATAGGTAGAGAATTAAGACAATAAATAAATGACATCTAAGTTCTGTCAAATGCACATTCCAGTGAATTTTTTGTCCTCAAGTAAGACGATTCTGGTGTAAGCCTGAGTGAGCGAGCAGACATGTTTACAATGACGCTTCTAACAGCTATTTGTGTTCAGTTGGTTTCAATACTTTAAACTGCCGTTTTACATACGTTATTGTTTGCAACAGTTTTTAAATCATTCGCTGCGGTAGCGCCACCGTATGAGTAATATTTTGGAGTTCAGTGGTAATGGGTATATGAATAAGCCACTGGTAACTGAATGGGCCCATGCTAAAAAAATCATCGAGATGGTGGTGCACACAAAAAACAAAATTTATTGTGGGTCAGTCCGATGCTTCAAAGGGTCATTGATCCAAAACCCGAGGTTCTGAAACGAAAATCCGTCATGCAGTAGCACAAACAGGGCTGTATTCTGAAAAGTGACGACTCCTCCGCTCACATATTTCATTAAGGTAGGTGGATACACAAAAAAATTTTGACATTTTTATGTCATCCTAATCTTTAATTCTTGATGCACAGTATATTGAAGAAAAATAAAATCATTCTGAAAATCCAAAGTTGTATTTAGCTATATTTGACCAAGCCTCAGTAAGTCATATGGCTGGAGTGCTCACCAGCTCAGTGATTGACAACTGGGGCGGAGCTTATATACAAGGACACTAGCTCTAATCTAACCCTGTCAACAAGCATTGCGTAACCGGGCAATCGAGAGTGATGTACCAGCTGATATTGGTGTTGTAGCAAGACCAAGAATAAA
>NMRA01000102.1:659690-686159 GCA_002633005.1 Phoronis australis | reverse complement strand
TAAAGAATCAACACATGGTTTTAATGTGTGGTTGGCACATCAATTCAGCAGACAATAGATCAACGCTAAGCTCCGCCCTCGTGACAGCCATATTTGTTGTGGTAGTCTGTCGTGCTTCACAAGTTCGAAAAAATGATTAAAATTACGCTGTAAACAAACAGGTATGTCACATTTTATAAATATGAAGTAAATACCAGCTTTATTTCTAGTACTTCAACAAAAATTGGAACATGATGACCACGCATTCTGAACGAAATTTGATCTCAAGTGGCAATCGATGACCGCTTAACTTCACAGCCGTTTTTCTCGGCTCGTGATTTCAGGTTAGTGACAAGATTCTCGGGCACAGTTTTCCACAACACGTGCGTCAATTTTTACGAAAGTTGCAAATTTGAAATCCTCTAGGACTGAAGTAAAATCGTTTGCCAGGGTTTTTTGATAAATGGACCAGATTTTTAGTTATTAGACGGAAAGTGACCAAATGACAAAAAGTGGCGTGCTTGCCCCTACTCACGCACAAAAAAAGACACAAAATCAAGATCATAATGATTTTGTACATATATTTGGTATGGATAAGTAGAATATTGCGTAAGGAAACAGTTGATGATGATCCCTGTGCATTTTGAAAAAAAATCGAGGTAAAATTGGATTTTTTGAAAATTAAAAAATACGATTTTTTAAAAAAACGAACTAAAAAAATTTTTTTTTCGATTTTTGTCACTTTCAGTGTCATGTCTAACTAGTTAAAACTCCCTTTTTACTCATTTTAGTTAGGAACCTGGAGATTTGATCAGTGTATACACCTACCTTAACCATTTCCACAACTCGAATTTCTGGATTCGCTACTCGCTGAAGCTTGGTATATATCCTACATCGAAATACCTGATTACTAAAGAATTGAATCTTTTTTCTAGTCTTGCAGAAGTATGTGGCATCACTGAATTATCAAAAATGTAAAAATGTAACTTTGTAATGACAGCTTCCCCCACAGGCATTTTTCTAAAAAAATTAATATTTCCATTTCTCACAAAATGCAATTGCCGATATTCCATGTCTTTTTACATTTTACCGCGTTTGAGCGTATCGAAGCCACGTCTGTATTCGGAATTAGATGCATGCGCCTATACACGAACTTATCAACTAAAACCAAGAATGAAATTGATGTTCCAAACCACCCCATCATTTAAAAAATACGCAATGATATTTGGCACTCGGGATGCAATGAATATTCTTGCCAGAATAAAATAGGCTTGCTCGGTACGCTTAAGCCTGCTGTAAGTGTACACACACGTGCTAGCGCGTTAGTTTCCTTGTAGATTAAGCAATTAAATTTGATTTTCAGCTGGGAACTATAGAATTTTCCCACTAGTTTTACTGAGAAAGTTGTGTTATGGTTTAAATAGTGATAACTACTATTCTGGGGTCGCTCATGTGATATATTGGTCTTCCCCAGTAAATATGTGGAATAAGCTTGGTTCTCAAACTCCTCTGTCGCCATTTCTCCTTCAAAACTTACATATATGAGCATGATACCCATGTCTTATTTTTCTTGTCCTATTAATGTACTCATTATTTGCTGATAAGTAAACAACAATGACAAATTTGAGTTATTTCATGACACAATTAGTAAATTTAAAATACGTTTTATCTGTCCAAACTACCGTCGATGGAACATCTACATGTAGTTACTTTAAAGAACTATTAACGTGTGACTAACGGAACGTCGAATGTGACTTAACGTCTAGGAAAGGTAGTCAAACAAAGTCGCGCATTAAAACTGTTGCACACAGAAAGCTGCGTGTGCTTGTATCCAATGCAACCCCATATGAGAGAGCAGGTAAGTTTCAAACGGAAGATAACGGGCAATGCCTGCGCAACAGACGATTACATACCGGTAAGTATCCCTGTAAGACTGCATTTAGTTTTACCGCGAGAATATAGCACTGCTTCAACGTTTGCCCACAAAAGAACACTTTGCGTCGCCACTGTTGACGATTGCCATCGTCTCAAGACGATGTTTGAGGCGATCGCCGTATTGCCTCTACGTACGTCTACGCCACACTATATCCAAGCTTACTATACGTAGACATTACGCTACAAATGAAAAAAATGGTGTAGTGCGCCCCACTTCCGGGCCCGTAGCCAGGGGGGTTCGAGGGGTTCGATCGAACCCCATCCCCGCGGAAAAGGTCCATCTCCACCAGGCGTTACGCATAGGATATACATGTACATGTAGATGAACAACAATATCAACAAAATTGAGTTATTACTGATACTACTAACTACAATAATAACCAAGTTGTTAAAAACTTCAAATCTGGTTCTGAATCCAAGCGCTTTACGTAATCACTTGGGCCGTACCCGACCAGCTTCGCCAAGTGACCATGTGTTTGTGTGTTTGCGTACCAGATGCAGACGACGATTAGAAGACGCTTTGTGTAACTGACAGTCAAAAGGACTGACTACCAACTTGAACCCGCGTGGCAACTGTACCATAGAGAATCGTGGTCCTAGAACTAAATGTCCCAAAAATAATGTGTAAATGGCTTAAAATTGATGGAGCAACAAAACAGCAAATGATAAGTTTGTTACCTGATTTTTTGGGATAGTTGCCAGAAGATAGTGATGTTCAGGCTTTTTAAATTTTCGAACTGAAAGTGATCGTCGAATATGTTGTTCATCCAGTGCACGTTATGGCTGTGTGGATTGGTTGATTGACATGCATGTGATGTGTGCGTTTTCATTCCTTTAAATACAGTACACATAACTTCAACAGGCAGTCCTCTGTCGATGCTCCAAGACAGACATTTCACAAGACCCAATTGGCCCCCTCTAAATCCGCCACTGGGGCAGGACCCCTGCCTGGAAACCTTATATTGGGGACTAATTGAGATGGAACTCGACCAGAATAATCATTTGATACCCTTTTAAGTCATATGCAAAGCGCTTGCGACGATGAGGCTCTGCTCGAACCGCCATATTATGAGAAAATACAAAGGACAACCTAAAACTGAATATTGAAAATAGTCCGTTTTCGTTCTTAACCTGCGNGCTCTGCTCGAACCGCCATATTATGAGAAAATACAAAGGACAACCTTCAGTGGTCTTCGTATAGGCGGATCCAGGGGTTCAAGGAGTCCGGTCCCCTTTTTTCCTTGATTTTAGTGAAATCTAATCCATTATTTTCAAATCGTTGACCCAGGCCCTCCTTTTAAAAATCTTTAATCCGACCCCCTCCCCTTTAAAAATTCTTGGTTCCCCCAGTTACGTTTGATCTTGTGTCGTCCTAAAACTGAATATTGAAAATAGTCCGTTTTCGTTCTTAACCTGCGTCGTAAATGGACACCACAGCATCATTCAGTTGCACCTGTATCGTACAAGTCTGCCATATTTAATAGTCTTAAACCTGGCTCTGACCAAGTCTAAAGTTAAACCTGTTTTAAGATCTCAATACAGATTTAAGTAATATATACAGTACCTCTTTCGTGAAATGAAAACTGGCTGAGACCAGGTCTAGACTTGAGTTAACCCAGGTTTTACTAAACCACTGGTCTAAAAGTTAAACCACCTTCATGAAATGCAGATTATCTTTAAATCCGGTCTAAGTCCAGTTTAAACCAGGTTTAACTTTAAACCAGCTTTATGAAATCGGCTGCAAATGTCTGCTCGGCGGAACTATTTTATCCCATACGCGTTGAATCAGTCGAGTGCAATACGGCCAAGTAGTAATGTTTTCAGTATTCACCACCCGCACTACTTCAACAGTGACTTCTGAGGTGGAATGTTCGAAAGGTAGGTCAATATCCACTCAACGTCGTTAGCTGGTTCAATCGTCAAACTGTTAGAGTTTTAGAGTTTGAAGTAATACAATTGCAACAGTGTAAATGAAACTCAACATGCAATCAGGTCCCAACAGTAATATGTGTATGACAGTTCTATCTCAGATTTCAATTGCTAAATATTGACTATCATATCCTATGCAAGTGCAACTCAGGCGCCGATTCCTCGCTAACGACAATATCAAATATTGCTGTTATTTAATTATTTTCAGGAGTTGTTACGAGTTAAATGCACAGTTTCCGTTGTTTTCATCTTTTTTATCTCTTTTCAAGTAGTAAATCGTTACATTTAAAACTGTTTTATAAGAGAAAACTCTCAAACTAACGCGTAAGTACTTACATATAGGATGTGATCCGCCACATGAAACGTCTGAGTGGAGTACTTAAAAAATCTGCCGAAAGAATGAAAGAAACTTATTAATTCGAAGCGTATGGGATAAATACAAAACGTACCTCGATTGGCGTACATGAAGTAATACCCCACGAGACACTATTTCGCGTATCGACAGAGACCTAAGGTAGAGGTTGACACGCGGAATAGTGTATACCGATGTCCTTTCTGCCGGGTTTAGCTGCCTAAGACCGCTACAGAAAAAATGGCCAAATATGACCAAAAGGTCCACCGCTTTAGAAATTCGAACCACACTCCGCGCAATGCTGACTACGGGCTTGCACCACACCACTGGATGCGACGCATTACAACAGGATTATGTGAAAACTGGTCGTTAAACGAGCACCAGACCCATTTTTTACTCTCGCGACATCTGGAGAACTGGAGACATTTAACATAAAGCATGTTTTGAAGGATAATGCCACCCAACTTAATTAGTCTTTTTACCATCTTAATCTGTCCATATCCACATCTCCTCGTACGAGGTCGATCTTACCTCGCCGAGAGGTGTCACGTTAAGCGGTGAGGAAGGTGAGAAACGACGCAGCAACGTCAGTGGTTCTTCTGCAGATTGAATGCCGCTATAGTGTGATGTATCGTTCCCGCTTGTGCGAACAATGAACCTGCGAGGAACTCCAGTATATCATTTTTTCGATTTGCTCGAGAGCCAATAAGGCTTCGGGAGTGGCTCGTGGTAGTGGGGAATGAAAATTACGCCGTTAATACCAAGTATGAGGCCGTAAAACTTCTCTTTGTGTCTGTGGACTGCATTTCGTCGACAGTGATTTTACCGACGATCGAATGGCGGCTAATTAAAACACCTCATGCCGGGGCAGCAAAAAAGAGACTGAGGCTGAAGTCAGATGTGTGCCTAGTGTGTTTGCGTTCGGCAGGCAGGAGGCACAGAAAAGTGCATCGGTTGTTGATCAGTTTTTGATGATGAAGAATTGTAGTTGGCCCTGAAAATATAAACAAATACAATTAATTCAAGGCTTGAGAACATATATCGTTTTATTTAACCTGCTTTATGACTGACTCGTTGGTCAGGCTTCTGTTTGGTACTCTAAAAAACGTCGTAAGCGGACCTCTGTTTAGATGCTGTTCAAAATCAGGTTGGCCCGTGAGACACATCTGCGCTTCTCCAAGAATGCGTTTCACTTTCGGAATTTCGTGGCAGCAAATGCAAGCGTCAGCCGTTTCAATTATCGTGCAGTTAGCACACTGAAACCATGACAAGTCATTCAAACAGTTTTCGAAACTTTCCATCAGTTCGGATGTCTGTGCACGTTCACGTCGCCTTTCTAGTATTTCTGGATCAGTGTATTCCGGTTTGAACTGATAGCCTGTTAAACCTAACGACCGGCCTTTGAAGTCTTCGTCAGATGAGCACTCATCTAAGTTTGGATTGCGAGTTGGCACGTTGACGTTTATTATTGGGCGTTCTGTTTCAAACTGAAGTATTCTCACCCTAACCAATGCTTATCTAAAACTGGCACATTAAATAAAGTTTTTTAATGCCTTTGGAGTGTTTGTGAATGCAAATGTTTTGAGAACCCCGTCCGCAAGAAATTCGAGTCGTCGACTTTACCACTGCACCACTCAGAGGCTGACGTCATCGAACGTAAAGGTTGAATACTTGAATCAGCACGCACATTATTCGCATGTTCAACAAAGGGCATTGTACCGACATTTGCAGACTATGAGAAATAAGACGCATAATTTCCATAAAAACGATGTTTTATTTCAGTGAAATTAATCACTCATTTCCTCTCACTTTTAAATCACCGATCTCCAATTTGAATGCGGGTATCGTGTCGACGGGATCCTTCGAGCATTATACTCAGTTACCAGTGGCAACCTACTTTAGCAGACAGTATTTTCTCGGTCGAAGCTTAGCATGATAAAATGTGTAGTAAGCTATAATAGTTGCTAAGCCTAAATTTATAGATTCACTTGCTTTCCATTTCGTTTAAATTTTCAATTGGTTTTGAGTAAAAGCATTATTTGAAAAAAATAGCTCGGCTTTTCTAAAACGTCACGACCTGCGACCCTGGGCATCTGACTTAGAAAGTAGTTACAAAGCCGGCGGAAGCCAGTCGGGAAAGGTAGATCGCATCATTGCAATGTTTCTCGTTCAGTGTGTGGTATAAATAGATTATTACGTGTTCTTAATCGTTACCCCCTTATCTAGGGCAATCGGGCGATAATCCTCCAAAATCCTCTCGGACTCTAGAATACGGGGGATAACGACTGAGAAAGTAATATTCTACATGTAAGGGTTTTACATTAATTTTGATGATTTATTGTTGTAAAACGATGAATTCATCAGTAAGCGTGTTGTGAACTACTCAGTGAACAGACTGCGTTTGAACCTCTGACCTGATTCGTTAATTTCAACACCTCCGTTTGCCGTCAGGTGTCAGGTAAACGAACTGTACTTGCTGTCATCGAGTGGAACAACTCGATCTAAATTGATACAAAACAGGTTGTTTTCTTGGGAGGAATTCTCCTTCAATACAACTCATTATGTCCATTTTGACCCATTATATCTTCCTTAGCATTATTGATCAAAACGATGTTTGGCCGTTTCATCCCACCTTTGCGAAATAAGTGTTAATTGCCTTATTAAACTAATGGATCAAGCCGATCTTTATGGGTGAAAATGGCTTTAAATAATGGGGATATCGGCGTACATTGTGTACAAGGGTTGGCAGAATTTCTGTAAATGTAGGTAGTACATGTACCGTGTTGGTTATCACCGGCGGCGGGGCCAAGGCCAAAACTAGCCAGACTTTTGCCTACAAAGCCCACTCTTTTGACGTTTTCATGAAACTGTGATTAGGAAAGTGTTCACCCTCCGTTTTTGCTGCCCCTGTAGCTTTTTGTTCCATCTTTTGTATTATTTTTACCAGCCAACGTTTAGTTAAGAAACATAGCAAGATAATTTGGTTAGGCTTACAAATGTGGAAAGGGCACTTCTCTCACGATGTCTACGTGTAGTTATGAGGCTTTGTCTCAATGGTAGCCGACTGACCAAACTTCCTGAAAAATGATATTTGTAGCAGTCCGTTTGTTACTTTGCCGCCGTTCCCCTTTACAGGATACGGGCCCGGGACTTTTACCCCCTGTCAGACGATTGACGGTCGGTTTTTTTAAAAGTTAGCTATGCTTTGAGATTGTGCGTAGATGGAGAGTGAATAATCAAACCCAGTAATTAAATTATTATATGATTACCCCTAATTAGACAAGTTAAACATATTGTTAATTAAGTAATCAACTACAAAGAAGAGTAACTACGCTAGAGCCCTCTTTAAAGATTACTTCAATCAGTCAACTAAAATCGTCAAATGTCTTATCTGCTATCCAAGCTAGGACTCTCCACTTGTTGGATGTCCGTCCTGTTGGTAAATCTTCGAACTACACAAACTGTGTAGTGACAGCGTACTTGCTGATCACTGGTGATGCAAAATTTCCTCTGGCTATTTCTTCTACCTGCGAATCTTCTTGCTGGTAACAATCTCTGGCTGACGACGCAACACTTCAGGTAGTATCTTACTACCCATGATGCAAGTGATAAGCTCTTAGTTAACTTCCTGTTCCTTAATCCTTGCCCTTGCCAAGATCCCTTCTAGAATCTTCCACGAGATGGCTCTGTTGTACAATTGCCTCTGTACAATCTAGCAAGTCTTTATGCGTCAACTACTGTAGCGCATCTACTGTAAATTTGTTGTTGACTTAAGCTCATATTATAATATTCTACTTATTTAGTGATTGGTTTATAAAAAACAAATGATCATATCCAATCATATCATTGGCTGTTACAGTTTTTTCTCAAAATTTTCTAGAATCCCTAGAGTACTTTGAGCCCAGGACCCAAAGTTGTAAACACCATTTAAAAATATATTTTGAGGTTAAAGTACATGTCAACAAGTCTGAGCCCATGATTTTAAAGTACATACCCATGCACACCCTAACCCCCTCGTCTCGATATCACTGACTACTATTATTGTCCGAACATAGCCGAAGGAGAATTCAACCCTCACCCGTCGCCATCAGTTTTTATCCGCCACCTGGCCGTTACCAAATTGCACCACCGCCAAGTTTACCCCACCATTGCTGAAGATGTCCCCTCATTAACATTTTGCCAGTGGATGCCCCGCTGCCCTAGCCTGTTCTTATTTTGCTCGATTTTTTCAAGTTTTCGCCCCAACTAATGTGGTTATGCTGTGAAATGTCTCTCAGTCAAGCAAGATGATGTTTGAAATCAGAAACTCGGCAAAATAATTGGTACATTTTCTAGTTGATCGGAAACATATCATTCCAACACATAGGCTGTGATTTTAAAGCGTCTCTACAATGGATTTATGAACTTTTTGAGGTAATAGACCATTACCATTTCATACAAAAACATTTATCTGAAGAAACACTTATTTTGGGAAATACTTGAGAAAGTTTTAATGTTAAAGGAAATTAGTAATTTTTTGACTTCCTGCCTCGTGAGGTCATCAGTGGAAGGCCTTGATCAGGTGACAGCATGTATGCAGTGACTTAGAGAGCCAGCTTACAGAGTATTATTAAGACAATCAGGTATGAAGATAGGAGTGAATGCGAAATACAGTGAGTTATACATCAATAGATAGGCAGACTTAGGGTGTATGAAATCAATCCTACAGCAGTGGCGTCTTCGGCGAGTGAAACCGCCTTGGACAGATTTGGTTTGAGAGCTGACGTTCCTGAGTGGTAATTATAACATTTTATGGAATCCCGATTTAATTGTCTAACCATTTTAGTGTGCACCTGTAAACCTATAACCGAAGTTTTACCCCGACTGTCAAAGCCCGGTCGCGAATATCGGCCTTATTGATTTAATTTCTTCGAATGCCGAGTGCGTTAGTCAAGAAATTATTAAGATGCTATCTGGATTTTATTTCTGTCGTCTGTTCCAAAATATGGAAGCTTTGTACCATTGTGATTCGTCGATTATTTCGGCCCAGTGCCGGATTCCAGGCTCAGTAACCTCAAGGTATTTGCCCGACTTCTTCATTCCATTTTCTATTGTTAATTATGAACGTACATGTGGATAGCATGCATTCCATCGTGTACGAGAGTAGAGTGATCAGAACTATCTTACTACAATCACTTTCAATATCTTAATCACAACTCAATGATGACAATGACACTCAGAAATTGCCCGACAACCACATTCTAAGCAACTGTCTGTGCGCCATTGCATTTCCACGTTGGAGAAACCTTCATCATTGAAGCACAGTTCTTCAAAATGGGCAGAACTGAGCACATTGTTCCCACTAAAAAATCACCTGCTCTACCGTGTACTGCCTTACCTGTGTCCGACGCAGAAGGCTGTCCCATTTTTGGTCGATCTTAGGGTCTTTTGGAAACACAAATTCTGAAATACTGTCGGTCTTATTGCTATAACTGCGTAATTTGCCCACACACCTTGTCATGATACTCGTCTCGGGCAACTCTTTTCGATACCATTCGGGCTCACNATATGGAAGGTTTGTACCATTGTGATTCGTCGATTATTTCGGTCCAGTGCCGGATTCCAGGCTCAGTAACCTCAAGGTATTTGCCCGACTTCTTCATTCCATTTTCTATTGTTAAATATGAACGTACATGTGGATAGCATGCATTCCATCGTGTACGAGAGTAGAGTGATCAGAACTATCTTAATACAATCACTTTCAATATCTTAATCACAACTCAATGATGACAATGACACTCAGAAAGTGCCTGACAACCACATTCTCAGCAACTGTCTGTGCGCCAATGCATTTCCACGTTGGAGAAACCTTCATCATTGAAGCACAGTTCTTCAAAATGGGCAGAACTGAGCACATTGTTTCCACTAAAAAATCACCTGCTCTACCGTGTACTGCCTTACCTGTGTCCGACGCAGGAGGCTGTCCCATTTTTGGTCGATCTTAGGGTCTTTTGGAAACACAAATTCTGAAATACTGTCGGTCTTATTGCTATAACTGCGTAATTTGCCCACACACCTTGTCATGATACTCGTCTCGGGCAACTCTTTTCGATACCATTCGGGCTCACGGCTGGTGCGTAACAACACAATGGTGGACACCGGAATTCAACCTATGACGTCACAGGATTTTTGATTGCATAATGTTTGCGTTTAATTCTTTTTTAACTTTTACAAAAACCTGTACATATATAATTATACACAACACAACACAACAACGTACAGAATTGGGAAGAAAAAGAAAAAGAGAAAGCAAAAAGCATTTGATTGTTTCTTCCAAGTTACATGCATTTAAAAAGTAATCTAATTTCCGTTCTGGCATGTGGCCAATTTTCTGGTTTCAATCATATACCAATCCTCCCATTAGTTTGTATCATTAAATTCCGCGTGTTTAGAGAAGCAATGACTTCTACATTCAAGCACACTCCCGAAATTTTTGAGGCATACTAAATTAGGCTTAAAGTTAGCAAATTTCGTTTTAAAAATAAAAGTTATTTTGTGAAAGAAACCAGTTCACACTTTTTTCTGTTCATTTTGAAAACCAAACATAATGGTGGTTCTGCCTATTTAAAAATTTACTTTCATTGCAGTCATTAACCAGAGACATACCCCATGCCTGAAAGATTTAACATATTCACATCCAATGAATAAATGTTCTAAAAGTCTCGGGAAAGTATTTACTAAAAATACAAGCAATAGAGTCCACATATTCAATCTTATTTATAAAATAATTAGTAGATAGAATTCTATGCAGCAAGAGGAAGTGAATTAAGAAAAGTAATTTTATGTCATTCGTACATTCGTGCGGAAGTTTGTAATAGGAGTTCCACATCTTCTCTGATAGCGAAAATACCAATATATCGAATTTTTGTGCCAATGGTGTTATGTCGTTTATGCACAGAATATTGTCAATATTCGGAGAAAAAGCGTAAAAGTGGGCCATATACTTTTTAGACTCAATTTTTTGGAAAACGTATTCACATATTTTTTTCACTGCACTAAAATTAAATGATATATGAGAAAACTGATATTAATCTGATGAATCTTCTGGAAACTTTCAAAGGTGTTAAAGTTACCATTCCAATCTAAAAATTGTTCACAAATATTTTTTAACGAATGACTCATAAGTACAAGGGCTGTATTCCACCCTATTATTACTGTTGGCCCGCACATTGATTGACGCCGCATCTCCGCGTCCTGAAATAGTTTGTTTGTGAGCTCAAAAATTCAGCACTGGAAGATTTCTTTCCTAAAAGAGTTACAGTTATCCAATATAGTAAACCTATAGTCTCCATAGCTCAGCATTCCATCTGTAGTAAGCCCGATGTCTTTTTACAACAAATAGGTCAATGAAGATTTTGTTAAAAAGAATCTTCTAATCCACGAGATAGTTAAAAACTTATTAATTTTTTGACATCATTCATCTTCACACCGCCTTTTTTCTATGGATTTAACGAGTGCTCCTCTTTTTTATTTTATCGAGTTTACCGTCCCAAATAAATTTAAAAAAACAAAGTTTTAATATCGCAGTAGCATCGGGACTCGGAAGCGAAGAAGCCAAAGCGTTTTTTATGTATTAAAATACATTGACCTTACAACGATAGTCAGCTTCATACGAGACCATATGTTATTCAGATTCTTCATTTCCATTATTTTTGCATCGAAGTTATCTTTGGACATAGTTTTCAAGTTCACATTGAAACTAATACCTAGACTTTTAGAATCAACATCACTACCATGTAGTTTCCAACGCAAGCGGTGAAATACTTTTTGAGAGAATTTCCTACACTGTACATCAAATCCACACTACTTTTGTCTTAAAATAGTTTATCTTCAGCCCCGACAACGCTACATAAATCTCTAAAGTTCTTCGTAAGTGTTGCCAGGGATCTTGGAGTTCCGTGTAAAGTGAAAGCTGTATCGTCTGCGTCTTGTGTTATAACGAAGTCTTCGTTGTCGATTTTAATACCTTTCACTTCAGGATCATGATTAATCAACACAGACAGAGCTTTAGCACACAGTATCAATATATAAGGGGAGAGAGGATCACTTTGTCGACATACGCGTTCGAGTATGAAGTTGTCTGACACAAATCCATTTTGCAAGACACGGGCAGTCAGTTTAATACAAAATGTTCTTATATGTCGAATAATATTGGCCTTGACATTGAAATTATTCAGGGCTTTAAATACAAAATCACAGGAAACACTGTCAATAGCCTTTAGATATCTGTCAACGCAAGTAGAACTGGAATGTTGTGTCTGTCCGTATAACACATGATATCATAAATAAGTCTCGTTCTCCTTTAATAAATCCAGTTTGGGTATTTGCAATATGTTTTTTTTTTTAATTCTGTTTGCCACACTCCGAAGCCAGTCTGTACACACTATCCAATAAAGTTATTGGTCGCAAGTTGTTTAGGAACTGTTTCGGCTTGTCTGGTTTTGGTATACACGTACATGTAATAATCCCAGTCCGTTGGGTTGTAGACATTTGCGCCCTTTTTAAATTACATTTACATATTTTATGTCTACCCCAAAAAATTCAAATATTTTACGTCAAGCAACCAGATCCTGGACTCTTCTTGTTTGTTGTATTTTTAAAACATCCGATAATTCATCAAAGAGAATATTAATTTCATTTTCTAGTTGGATTCCCTCCAACTCCGAAAATACCGGAGTCTGACAATGTCCGATTACGCTATTCAACAGTTCTTCGCTCTCAGACCTCGAAGAGTATAAGTTTTTCTAAACATCCATTATCTCACATAACTTTTGATATGTTCTAGTTTCTCCTTCTTCAGTTTCTATAGCGTATATCAACTTACTAAAAAAGTTCCACGATTCTAAGTTACAAAAATATTTGGTCGGGCGTTCTCCACTTTCAATCCAATTAGCTCTAGATGAGGCAACAGTACCTTTCAAAGCCTCTTTTTTTAATTCTTGTAACTTGTTTTTTTTCTTCAAAAGTCGTTAGATCATCTTCAGTCAGGTTATCTTTGCTTTCCAGTCTATTAATGGCTTCTTCTAAATTACGTCCGTATTTGATGTAATTTTTCTTCTTTTTTATTGAGTAGTCCACGCTGGTGTTGCGAATTTCCATAAAAAAGTTGTAAGAACATTAGTTACGAAATGAATTTCTTTTTAGAAACTGCATCAATCACTTAGTAATTGTAAACAGGAACAGTATAATGACGTTTTACCTCAGATTTTGTCTTTAATCTTTTCAGATTATTCCAAGTCACCCTCGGCCTTTCCCTCTTAAGATTTCTTTCACTTTAAAACTCATGAGCACACGTGAATGATTTAACGTGTAACTGTTGGTTATGTTAATTTTACACAGACAGTGAAGCAAATTGTAACTAAGAAAAGTCCAGTCTCCTCTGCTTAATAGGAGTTTTGCAGCTCTATGCATAATAGTTTAAATTTGGGTCTACGAGGTCCCACACTTGTATTTGTTCTCCTAATTTTACACTGACATTTGAATTATTGCTTATAGTAATGCGTATTTTTAGACTGGTCTAAAACAAAGAATGAAATCCCCGCATGCAATGTTTCTTTTTCATTTCCCGCCTCTCAAATTTCCTTAGAAAGTTTTGAAAANTACCCTTGCATCGGGTAACTGAAATTTGGTGGTGTGGGAGGGGATGAGTGTGATCTAGATTTTCCCGAGTTTCACCAACCTATATCAAAATGCAACGAAACATCAATTTCTCAGAATTCGTAGGACTCAAATAATGCATATTTTCTCAACTTTCAACATGCATAAAAATTCACGGTGTCATTAATTTCTCCCAAGAATTCGCTGTAACTGGTAAAATAAAATATGAATAATATAATAAATGTTTTGCCCATTGTCGTTGGCGAATAAATCATGACGCAATGAAGCTTTGATATGTTATGGCATGATCTCATACAAGGCAACAGATTGCAAAACTATTCACATTTTAATTTTTTCTTTTAAATGTATTTTTTCAATAAAGAAACTTTTGATGAAACCCGGGAGGCTTGATTACAAATGCACAACCAAGGATATTCAATGAAAAGCATAGGAATAGAGTTTCCAACCGGGAGTTTGAGACATCCATAAAATTCAAGCGTGTTAATAACGTTCTGAAGTTTCCAGAGTTAGACTGTTACGGAATTAGAATTAAACCTACGTATTTGAAAATCCCAGAAATCTTTATTCACGACTGCCAATGCTTAGCAAACCTTGATATCTGAATCTCACGGTCTGATTGGCAAAATTTCCTCTGGCTATTATATCGATAATTTTGCTAAACAATTGGAAATACATGCAATGTCTTTTTATGCGTGATCACTTTTGTGATACCTTGCATGAAAAAGTCATAATTTCATTGACAATTTTGCCTTATCTTATTTAAATCTTTATTTTTATTAGAATATATTTTGTCTGGGTAATGTTACAATCTACGTTGCAGAAAAAAACAAAATGGGCACTAGAAAATAAAAAAACGCCTCCATGGCGTGTACAAACTAACTACACCTGCAAAATTCACTAGGATTACTCAATTCAAAACACGGATAAAATTTAAGAAAAACATGTGTTAAGGGTCTACCAAAGGTACACACATTCAATAGATAAATTGGGATGGAAAAATTTTCGGGGTACAGTGAATCAGGTCTTTAGTACAAGTCGTACACCTGGCCTGCCTTCTGTGCACTCAACAAAGTCGCAAAACACGTGATCACGCATCACTTAACGTGTTATAACCATCACTAGCAAAACATGTGATCACACTAGCTTTAATATGTGCGTCAGCAGAAGGTAGGTATGGGAAGCTACCAAAGGAATGAATTCTTGACCAATGAGGTAACGAGTACAGTTTTTGTATTAACATGAAAGTAGTGCTCGTCTATGAATTGAGATTGACGTAAAGGAAAAAGTAATCCCCATAAATACATAAAACAGGTTTACTTGTCGGGTTAAACTTTGCCTGTGTTTTGCTACATGGACGTGCTACGTTGTGAAGTAAAGCAATAGGTGAGTGTTTAAAATGTAATTTATTGTGACGTACATGCATACACAAAACATAAACTAAAAGCTTTCACTGTTTTTCATGTGATTTTCTCTTGAATTCGGTGCTTCCCGAACGATTTTTCTGCTCCGACGCAGTTTAATTGGCCTCCTTGTCAGTTTAATACAATAGCATATTTTTGTTGACTTCAATTTTTAATTGTTTGCATTCGTATTTTTAAAATTCATTTGCAGGTGACGTTTATACCTTAAAAATTGCCTTAAACTCCATAGTGAAAAAGAAAGAATTGGATTTTTCTGGTTTGATGCAACCTAAGGAGATAAACTAGTACTTGCGGTGTAACACCTTGTGGTCATGGACACCAATTTCCAGACTTAGCCAAATGTAAGGCAAAAAGAGTGACAGATGATTTTTTCATCGTGTCAATTGTCTGCTTCCATCGGGTCACGGTGCCATTCCTTAACATAAAAGATAGTACCATTCTAATTCACAAAAACAGAAACATAACTGAAGCACGTAGAGCTGAATGTCATCGGTGGCCTCTCCTCTCTTGAGTGTTGTACCGTATATCGAATGGCGTACTATTTCAAAAAAATAACGCTGAGGAAGCGTCAAACGACCCCATTACTCACTACTGGAGAGGGCTTCATGAACAGAATTGCTGCACAAAAAGTCCCTTTGATTTTAAAAATCTGAATCAATTTAATCTGGAGAACTTTGGCAATGAAATTCCACGAGAGGCCTACCACACAATTAGTGTCGATAGCGATGGATCGTTAGAGGAATGTTAATTCGTGACTTTCGTGAACAGAATTCGGCCATGCGCACCTTAGCTTGCAAACCGCAACATTTGAAAAACTGTAAATGATGGTAGTAAACAACATGACAACCGCTTAGTCTTGAAGTACAAGTATACAGATTGGTTATTAACATAAAATTCAGCTAGGAGCAGCGTTTAAACGAAAAATTCTCCCACACTTAGTAATGTTATTTTAATGCAGATATCGCAAGGTAGGTTATGCCTAGAACGCACGGGTGATTAGTCTTAGGTTAACAGCGATTAATTCATTTTCGATAACTTAAGATAATTGTAGAGTTTGAGCGCAACAAAACTTCTTAGATCATGTTGAAGTTACAGTGTATGAAGCATTTTTAAAAACTGAGAACCCTTAAACAAAAATATCCTAGTCAGTGAGCCCAAAGGGCAAATCCAGAATTGGAAACTGCTAAATTTCGTCAAAATTTTGCCTCCCTTATAAATGTTTTGATGTTTTACTAATCCCTACTCTCCCTGCCCTCGCCTTAAGCCGGTATCAAAGGTTTTACGAATGCAAATTACTGAGGATGTGCATACGCTCCTTTGCTACGTCCCTGTTTAGTGGGGGGGTTCGCCGCAGTGAAATATCTCTCGTAACTTGTAGTCATAGCGTCCGAATATTGTAGGGATTTAGGTTAGTTATGAAATACAGAAAAGTAGTTCTTCCGCATTTCACTGCTGAATTACAGTCATTGCATGGTTGTAATAATATGTTTGTTAGGTAAATAATTACATTGATTCTGATTATTAAAAAACGATTCATATTTATTATAAATCATTTGGTTTGTTTGATTATTGATATTTTCCAACGTTCCACCTGATCGGCGGTTTACTTCAATCCGTTAAGTGTTTTCTGTCCATAGTCAACGTGACGTGACTAATTATAGTTTCTCTATTTCCTGTTTAGCTGTCATTATCGTTGAAAGTGAGCGAGTAGTCATTTCCGATACTTTCTTCGTGACGGAACGACCGACACAGTGAGTAATTCTGTTCTTTTGGAGTATATTTTGGGTTAGGCAGATTAGCGTCCATCTAGGCACTGCAGATTGTGATTTTAGACTCGGGACTCATTCCTCAATTGCATGTCTGAGTCACCAAGTAAAAAGTCAAGAGGAATACTAGATATTCTTTCAAACTTCACTCAAATCACAGTGTGTTCCAGCACACAATTGCAAACACCTATCTCGAGTTTGTACTGATGTAGAACGAAAAAGAAAATACACGTAATTTAAAGTCCGAGTTCGTGTTCGGAGGTTAACACACTGGTCAAGGAGCGGAAATGCTGAGGCAGAAACTAAACTGTATTGTTATTTCCAGGTTAAGAGGTAAAGCTTTGTCTTTGGTGGGCTTAGATATCACCATGGGAACTTTGCTGCTTTCGACAGTTTTGTTATTCTGCTCTCTTCAAGTTCTTGGTACATGTAAGTGGATATGTTCGAACAAACAGACGAAGTACGTAAAATGTCTAGTTAGTTTAAAACTTGTCATCGGATCAACAGTAAAGTTTGTTTATTTACTACATTTCACTTTATGCATGGAAACGAATACCACATTTGTTATGAGACCTTCGAAACAGTTAGAGCATTTGTGTAGAAGGTTATTTCACTCTGTACACCCCAGCAGCCACACCCATTGCGTCACTGGGGGCACATTTGAATAAACGTGTTCCTCCCGTTTCCTGTAATTCTTAGAACTTTGAATATACTATTTATTCGCCCGCTCTACTCTGTCACGTCTGCTGGAGGAGTGTAATACGCTTTACCCAGCAGGTAACACTGGAGAAAGATGTCATTAGAAGGCATGTTGGGTGATCATTGATGCCATATTCGATTTTGTCCCAATCTAACAAATGTGTTATTGAATAGCTGTCGGAGTTTGCTCAGCATACATTGAACAGTAGGG
Organism: Phoronis australis; assembly: GCA_002633005.1. NCBI lineage: Eukaryota > Metazoa > Phoronida > Phoronidae > Phoronis > Phoronis australis. Next base: position 668,210 of record NMRA01000102.1, on the reverse strand, counting down.
AGTGTAAGCAGTGGCGGTTCCAGGATTTTAAGTTAGGGGGAAGGGCAGGGTATTAGTCAGGATTTTGCCTGTCAGATATTCGCACCCTTCCAACTGCCAAATGGAATCTAAGAGAATTTTAGCGGGGGGTCATGACCACCTTGACCCCCTAAATCTACCACTGTCAGTGAACGATTCACGGTGGCGATGTTTTTGTGTCGTCCGGATGTGTACTCACGGATTCAATGTGTCACTTTTTCACAGTTCTCTTGTGCAGCAGTAACTCAGGGGCCGCTTATTGGAGATCGAAAAAGTGGGCAAACACACCTTTGACGTATGTGCTTTTCTAAGGCCACATAAAACACACGGTTATAGATATTAATAAAAACCTTTGACAATTAGTGTACGAGATAAATACTAATCGTTACCAGTCGCAGTTATGAAAACCTGTGTCTTCTAGAGTGTAATTCGTTGTGTAATCACTTGCATCAGGCTGTCGTTACTTTTAAGTACTCGATTAATGATGTCATGTTTCGACTTTCACGGATCACGAGGTTCTTTAGTTGGAGCAATTTCGCGATTGAATCGATATATCCAGTAGAAAATTACCGTAAGATTGAAATCAGAGTTTACAGCCATGAAGCACACCAGTGTCACATTCTCACACGTTCGTTTCACTGGCCATGAAAAACTTTTACCCCTCAATGAATAGGCACTTCACAGTGTAAGTTAATAGAAATAACAAGCAGGCGTTTTCCAGGACGTCTTGTCTATAAGCATATATTGATGCGTATGGTCCAAATTCGTAAGAATTAAACAAGTGATGTGTTACCTGATATATTACTGTCATTTTCAAGGTATGATTTAAGTGAAATATTTCAGGTGTTATAAGTGGAACTTTTCTAATAGCGAAATTTCTTCAAATAAAGACACTAAACCGCCAGCAATACAAGCTTTTACTTTCGTTTTCGCCCAAAACATGACTGTGTGTGTGTAAATTGAATGTTTACCATTGGAAGTGGTCACGATTGATAACGAAAGCACATCATGCAAATATTTTCAGGTGCAGAGTCAATTCCCGGACCAACATCAACAGCCACTGCAGGCAGTCCCTCGACATGTAATAGTTCTAAAGAGCAGGCGTGCCAAGGTATGTATCTAAACCGTTATCAAAAACCTCGCTGCTTTACCAAATCTAGTACACATAAATGTTGCTAAAATACATCAAGAAATATTCGGAAAAATGTCGGTCTATATCTAGTCACATACTATAGTACATGGGCAGCCAACACTGTACATGTACATTCTCAATGCACAAAATCTGTGGTTCTACTATTTAGAAGAGGTGCATGGTGTGACAATTGGGTACACTTCCGACAAGTACGTCGTCTGTTCACCATGGTTGTTTGATGTGTACACAGGCGATTACATGAGGTTTTATGTTATTCATTTGCATTGAATGCGCGTGTTGGCTACATCGAAGGGCACTAATTGGTGTAGTTTCACCCCTGCCGTGCGCGTGGTTCCGGTGGGTGAGGTTAGGGCGCAGCGGCCCTAAACTTTTCTGTCGAGCTGTGAAATGATGCGATCTCGACATGGATTTGGTGAATGTATAGTGGTTGATAATTTATTGATATCCCTACTTGATGTGTTTTAATGCAAGTACGTACGTATGTTTCCATATTTGTGAAACATGCAGGCAATTTCGTATGCGCATGAAATCCTGGTACTCCACTCAGTGCATCTAATAAGTGAAGCATCGTTAATTTTTGCACTTAAAATTATAAGAATTACACCTGAGTTTGAAGTTTTACATATTTTCAGAGTTGTGAACTCTCGTAGTATTGAACCTTTTGAAGTAGTAAACTTTGGAATAGTAAACCTTAAGAAGATTGAACCTTCCGAATAGTGGGCTGTCCCTATTTCCGTTGATGTAAGCAATTTAAGTAACGCAAAAACTACAACCAAATCAAAAATTTCGTCGTCATTCTCCTACTGAACATTTCCGTCCGAGTTTCCGGTAATGATTTGAAAGTTTCGCAGTAGGTAACACGAGTACGTTCTCTTTATGGACCATTTTACATTCGAATTTGAGCCCTGCTCTTAGTGAATAACCCTCATTGCTGGTGTTACAAATTCCGTCTCATCTCAGGAACATAGAGCTGAGAGTCATCGTGGTGTATACAGATTTCCCTCCACCCTAATCAAGCTGCGCCAAGAGCCTTACCGAAAAGTCTACAGCATCGAAGTTAGCGTAATGTCAAAGTNCCCCCCCCCCCCCCCCCCCTGCACGCAATGCCGGTCACGGGGCTGCGTCAGCTCTATGGGAAGTCTACTTTCACGTGAGCGCAAAAACGACGTAATTTGACTCATGCGATAGCTCCAAAAGAAGGATGTGAAGGGTGTTTTTTTTCATAATATGGTCAAATGTTATGTTGAAACGTAGATGTTTTTTATTTCATCGTAAGTACTAATTTGGAAAGTGTTACATTTCTAACAAAAAGCTACATTAAATGCAACAACACCACTTGAAACTCTTCTTTTTGTCGCGCATTAGCGGATGTTGAAAGCTTCCTCGCCCTGTACTTTGGGCGGGTTATCGATGCCGGTCTCAGTTTAGCGCCGGGGTTAAACTTCAATGCAAAATTAGCGCTGGTGTTGCAGGAAGGATTATTCGCCGGGCTTCGGGTACTACCTGCATGCATCTTTTGATCTCGTTTCAATATCTGGATGCTCCATACAGGCCAAAGAATTAATATAGATTTCAAAAAGTTGACCCTGCAATGTGATTTACTCTAATGTTTTCTTTTGAAAACGAATTATGGTGTTGGAAGAACAAAATTAAGAAGATGATTTCTTATAATTGAAGAGGACGCCATCAGCTATATCGATTTTCGCCCAGTTTTCATCTTTGGAACATGATGACTTATATGGTCCTGCACTATACCGTTACGAGTGTTTTTGTGACGTATAGTCAATTTCTAGTGTTAATTTTTTAAAGCATGCATATCAAATTCAGGGTCAACTGGAAGGTCAAGTGTCAAGTTAAACTGTACTAAGAAAAATCCATTTCCTTTATAGGACCAAATGTTAAATTTACGGTAAATGTCTCATGATCATCTTATTTCTGTCGTGATCACGTGAAGGGTCGATCAAGTGAGGGTCGCTAAATACTGGAATAAGATATACTCCCAAATTCTCATATAACTGAAGTCAATCTTTTTATTCTTTGTCAGTAGAAGTATGTGTATACATGTACGTGTTGTCCGTACAGGTTTCATACTGTACATATACACCGTGTGTCTGAAATTAACATATGCTACATTTATGCTCTAGATCACCTTGTTCTGTTTAAGTACTTGGTAAATGCAATTAATTTACTGGACACCTTTCTCACAAAACTGTCAACAAATTAATCAAATCATTAAGCATAGCGCATAAAAATTGTACTAAGCAAGTACATGTAAGTAGCTATGCATTCAAGTTCTGTTGAGCTGATGCGATATCGGAATTAATCTCATTTTATATTCAAATTCAATACACACACCCACATGTTTAGGTGAGGGAATCGCACGTGCTTGAATTTGGTGGATTGATGCATCTTGATTTTAGTATTATCTGATTACTTGGGCTTCACAGATGTACCGGGTACTGGTGCGTAGTTGACATTGAAAGGGGTGCCACCTAATGCTGGCAAATAAGCAAACTACGTGTAATAAAATTTCGTCGATGAAGCAAACTAATTAGGATTGTTTTCAAACCCCCTCGACCCCCACACCCCTCAACCCCTCGACCCACAACTTTCTCGACCCACGACCCACGACCGTCCATCCCCTCGACCCACAACCCCGTCAACCCATTCTACACAAGCTCGACTCGAACTGAACATAGAACAAGCGCTGATTTGTAGGACCAATGCATTGGAAAGTGAGCTCCTCTTGCTTTTCCTTTTTTTTGCAATTGAGGTAGTCGATTCAGAATGTTTAAAAGCCAAAAACAGGAAAAAATAACGCGACCAAATCAAATTTAAGACCTATTAACCTTACAAAGTCGTTCCTTAGCAGAGTGTAATCGTCTGGTCTGCTCTTCAGTGAATTGCAGAGTGCGAGGAACCGACAAACTGATTTTACCAGTAAAAAGTTTGACTAAAAAGTATTTAGACGTTATATGGAGTGCGTGTACAGTGTAAATCAGCATCACTGTAAAGTAAATAATAAAAATATGAAATTATGTACATTCGCGTTAAGGTTATCTCCAACCTTATTTGATGGCCTCCATTCTAATTCATATATAAAAATAAGCTTTGTCAATTATTAAAAGTGTATATTTTTGAAAGAACGAAGACCAGGAAATACAAACATATTTTTTGAATAATGTGTCATTATCATTTTTACGTAAAACCTTTTTAAGTCAACATTTCATTTTTAGAAAGGTACATTCATAGCAAAATAACCCCACGGTCGATTTTAGTTAATCTTTTATGAATGAAAACTTCACCAGTTACCCCCAAAAACGCTGTTAGGAATTTTCGGTTAGTCTGTTCGTTTGGTTTCTATGACAAATCAACTCGCAAAACGTACTGTATTTTTGTCAAAAAATGAAGTCGTATTAATCTCTGTCACATTACGCAAAAACTAGGCATTTATATAAAAAATCTTAATAGCATTTTTGAGATAATTGACTAAATATTATGTTCGGTAAGTTTCAGCGATCATCACCAAGCCGTTTTCGAGAACTAGAAGTGTTCCTAAATTCAAATAAAGTCGATTTGCCGAAGCCGAGAAAAGCCGATTAAACTGGGACAAGTCTTCGGAAAATCTCAAAGTCTTCGGTTAATTATTCGGTGAAAATGTGTTTTCGGTATACATAACCCATACAGTGTTAGCTATTTCAACGTTCACTCGCAATGTCAACTGATTTTGCAGTACGTAACTGATTTAAATATCTTTAAAACCTCAAACAGACGCATTGTTCCCAGCCAACTTTACTGTTGTTTGCGCCCTACTTTCTAAGTAGGTCACAGTTCCTAGCCTGTGCACGTCACGTGCTGGGAGGCTGATACGAAACCAAGTATGAAATGGATTACAAAAATCGAATCGGTGTCGTTAGCATGAGATCGAAACTTCGAAATGTCAAATTATTAACTGAATTAAGGAATTAGGGTGAGGATTTATCTCTTTTCACAACATTCTGTGTTCATGACGACAGAGGCTTGAGGCGACTCGTAGCTTTCGTTTTCAACGCCAACGGTTGTACATTGTATGCATGTAGACGCACATCTCTCTTAGCATCAAAACTACGTTTTGTTTTCGTTTTCCCCGGCACTATTTTATCATAAGTACACCTCGTTGGCTTAATGTAATGGCAACTTTTGCGAATGAAAGGACTGATCGAGGGTATAGGAAGCTGTTCTGTACCTGGCGGGAGATTCGATTTAATTGAAAGCCCTTTAATCTTTGACTTTTAATAAGTAGTAAACAAATATCCTCGCGGCTGTGCGGTTCCAAGGTGGTTCTGCAAAATCTTTTCTCGCTACGCGTTATATATTTTGTATTTGAAGTTCCCCGAGAATGATGATAAGGTACCGCTATTTTGCTAGACATAAGTGAAATATTGTAAAAATGGCCAATTTTTGTTAATGTTAATAAGGTTGGACATAACCTTAACATACTCTCTCCCTAAGTTTATTAGAACAGTGCCATTTAGAGCCGCTAGTGGAACTATTTCCATGACAACGATGGCGAGCTCGAAAAGGGCTGTTCAAGACCACCGGCGTTTTCAAGGCACTTTCTGTTTTCAAACACCAGACTTCAGACAGAGCAGACTCGCGTGTAGGTAAGTCTTACGGGAAGCCGCCCGGTGACGTAATAAGATTATGAAATATGTAAAAAGCGCACCTCTTTTACCACAGGTCGTGGGTCGAGGGGGTCGAGGGGAGTGGAGGTCGAGGGGGTTTCAATACAAAACAACTAATTTCCAAAAATAGCAGTAGTCCATCAAATAAATGAAACGGTCGCTGTCTAAGTTTTTAACATCATGATCAATGCCATTCTCCCAAGACCATCATGCACGCGCCTTAAATACTCAATAGGACCAGTACACCCAGAGACGAAAGGCTGTTCTTTAGCGATACCTCAGTGCTTGCCAGTTTTGATTTCTATTAGACGCTTTGAACACGTAAACTGTACAAGATCTAAAATTAAACGCCCTCCTCTAGAAACTGGCATATGCTTCAAAAATTAGTCCATTTTATTTCTATTCCATGCAGCCATTGTTGTTGGTCTGCGTCAATGCATCTTTGTTTAATTTCGCACCTAAATAAATCCTTGTCTGACCATACAATTCTAAGCCCTGTCCGGTACAGCAAGCTTTAGATATAAAGACAGTTGTCGCGACTTGTTTCAGTAAATTCATATTGAATCTTATAACATGTGTGGTGGGATATCTATCAGCATTCAATTTCAACATATTCAACCAGTATTTGCTAATCTTTGATCATCTAATTGACACCATGTTACGCGTTCCTACCTCCTCTCTAGCTGCTGAACTTGTCAGAGAAATTTACAACATTGATTGTATTATGAAAACCTCACATAATTAAATAATACATATCAACCGGAACACTTAAATTGAGACATACTTTTTCAACAAAAATAAACATTTCGTGCCTGGTCAGGTAAATTTGATTGACTCTTTGTTTTGCAACCTGTCGTATTAAAATATTTCTCAAATATTTGTAACTAAATTCAACGCCGATTCGTTCTTTGGTAATAGATCCGTTTTCTGTTGCACAAGTAACCTCCTTTTCTGAACATCACAATTTATGGTACGTGGCTTGTTGATTACTAGTTCCTATTTCACAATACAGTTCAGTCTTCTTAATAAGCATACTTGTTGGTCTTCAACTCTCTTTCACGATTATTTAAATACATCGAGAACAAAAAAGAACTTGCTGTCACCCCATCCTCAATCCCCACAAACACTCAATATCATCCGTATTTCCACCAATTTGGTTTACTTTGTCGCACGACTTCACGTCCCCGGCCGATATTCTTCACGCAAATTTTATTATTCGCTTTTATTACTAGATACATTGTGACCGGTCTTTTTATAATTTCATCCACACTTACATATATTAAAAAACAATGAATAAATAATGGCAGTATCAAGGCGGGCACACTAACATGTCTTTTCGCTCTGTTTTTCTAGACATTTGTATGTTCTTCGAATTGATCAGCTGGTCCAGCGATCTTATGATCTGAGTAATGTTACAGAAAAATGCATAAATTTGAGTAGGCCATTCTCGGCATTCTCGGCCTTGCAGTACACTTCAAAGTAAACTCGACAAAATTTTGACAGAACTGTCTAGGCTCTGACAATATTGGGTTATTCTCCTTGCCGGAATTATTAAGCATCTTTAACCATCAAGTTGAAGCTCAAAACGGCGGCTTGCGCCTCCTTGAGTAATGGGATTTTCGTACTGGTGCTCTCTAGATTAATGAGAGCACAAAAGTGACTTCTGCATGATCCCGACTCAGATTTGGTGGAGCGAAATTCAAGTACTGTATGTACATAATGGCTCATTCATTTGAAAGAAATTTCTACTGTCATATCCTCCTGTTGTTTGATTAGTGTAAGTCACTAATTTGTTTTAGCTTTTTGACACCGAAAATCTCACGCTTTGTCAGCTTCAGCTATTGCCTTGGTCAGTGGATACTTCTTCGCAGTGGGACAGAACATGATGTCTTTTTTCATTCAGTGATATTTCAAAAGATTTGCCGTTTTCGTAAGATATTTGTACACCCCACAGCACAGCAATGGAAATTTGTCGTCGTGATTATAATAGCAGGAAGGGGGTTAAAACGCTGTTCATATCAGTAGATTGAACTCTCCCGTCCGCATTGCATGACATTTGTACATGTACATGTAGGTGGCGCTGAACGGCTGTCCACCAAAGACCTGATAACCGTCTGGCGGGTTAGCGAATTTCAACATAGTGCGGCTATTTCGAAAGTCCGCGGTTGAAAAAATGACCAAGGCTGAACTAACTGCAACCAAGCTAAAGTTGTTCGGATTATGATGTGTGTTATATTTCAAGAAACAAGTCTTTTTACACTGGGTCCTGAACAATCGCCGAGATTCAAGTAAGCCCAAACGGGAAGAAATCATCTGTGCTCTGGTGGTTCATGACGCTTCCTAATGAATACGGGGGGTTGTCGCAAATTCAAAATCTAGACCCAAAATTTACTACCTGAGCCCTTCGGACATGGAAAAGGGGTATTCAGAGGGCAAAATACCCATTCGAGTTGAAGGCACGTACAGTTGTACCACACTGAACACAGAATGACCCATGACAGGCAAATTGCACTATAGAATGGCTCTGGCAGAAACAAAAAAGTACCCCTCAAAAATGAGGTGACTCATACATTCTAAGTACCACAAAAACAATTCCAGGTGATTCTATACAATGTACATATCACTGACCACTAAATGCCTCATGACAGAGAAAATAAAATACACTCTGTGTTGTGCCCGCCAGAA
>NMRA01000102.1:646055-659647 GCA_002633005.1 Phoronis australis | reverse complement strand
CCCCCCCCCCCCAAATGTAAATCATGGCATGCATTGGAAATTTGATCTAGATTAAATAATCGAGTAACCACCTAAAACTGATTTCAAACGAACAATAGTACCGCAATGAACAGCGAATCACCCATGACAGACAAATTGCACCCTGGAAATGGTTCACCAGAAACACTTAAAGGACCCCTCAAAATGAGCTAGCTCATACATGTACATTCAAGATGCCACAGTTAACAATGGGGCTATATCATTTTTACATTATTAGACGGTGCGCGTGTAGTAGATGTGATAGATTAAGCAACCTGGTTTTCGCGAGCCCTTTAAATACATGGTGAAAGGGCTTGCGGGCTATGCCAACTGAATCTGAGATTGCGTGAAATGAGTGCTTCTACAAGGGGAAGTAAGCTATTCACAATATTCGAGAAGAAACAATAATCAGTCTATAAATATAATGGCAAATTGAAAAACCACATGCATACACATTGGAACAACATCGTTAAAAACAATTGTAATCTTCGCAATGCAACAGAGTCCATATCAAGGGCTGACTTTCTGAATTGAGAGGTTCAATTCTCTCGGGTTATTGGTGAAGGACTGCTTTTCACTTTGTCGAAAGGTAAAATAGATCGTAAGGCGGCTGGTTTAAGTCATATCCTCTCACCTGTAACAGAATTGTCAGATAAATATTAGCAAATTATCAAAGGAAACACAAGGCAAAATCACTCTTGTAAGGCAGAACCCACTTGGCATTTCGTCTTCATTTTTACATGTTTATGTAGAATTGATAATCTTTGTACCCAAGCCTTATTTAAGATCTGGATTAAAATATGTGTTTCTGATCTCAACAAATAAAATTTATTTTGGAGTCAATATTTATTCCAATGCAATGTTACGAATTTACTGAATAGCTCATTCATGTTAATTCGGTAACTAATGTCGTAGTCTTGGGGGTGGGGACCGCTATAAAATAAGGAAATGCATCAATCTAGATAATTTTATTGGACATAGAGTATGAATATTAACTGCTGTGAAAAAGTCACCCTTGACTTCTGAGTGGCACGTCCCATACACCTTTTATATTGTGGGCACTCCCACCCAGGGCAATATGTGAATATTTGCTGCTGGCCTATCATCCGGTTCCCTGGTGAGTTTCTGAAAAAAACACATATTTCCACTGAATAAACTCGGTTTTCAGTGGGGTAACTGGTGGGTACAACATCACTGAAAGATGTAGATAGAAACTAATTGCTAAAAACTTACCAGGCAACGGAATTATTTAATCTCTCAATGGAAATTCATAGAGCACACACGGGGCGTGAGGCTTCGGCATCCACACACTTTTTGCAGAATATAATTTATCTGTCATGGGTCATTCGGTGTTCAGTGCAGTACAGTTGTCCGTTCTAAATCAGTACCGATACGTCAAATATTTTATCTGGCTCATTTTTGGCCTCCTTGTAAGAACCCCAGGGGTCACACCCAGACTGCAGACAACGGTAGACTTCCAGTGCATATACTGAGGCGGACTCTAAGTGCTCTTATGGTCAGTTGTTGATACCTCGCTCATCTGTGCTAAGTGCTCTGAGCTGCCGGTCTCTTCTGAACAGATTCCTGTAACACCAGTGATTATATGGTTTCGGGTGAAATGTTAACGGAGATTACGGAAATCGTTAATATTCAGATGCATTTTGTCACTGTCCCAGTAAACGTCAAGGTAAGGGTTCTTGACTGGTCATGTATAAGCCAACACTGGGCCACAACAACACGTACAGTCATTGGTCCAACAAAGGTCCAGATTGTGTAGACTTGGCATGCTGTTTTTATATTGGTCCTACACAGCTCCATGTATTAATATGCCGGTATGAAGCCACTATACTTGAACTGGGCTAGAAAAGCGTCATGGTTGGCGCACAATAGGGGGCTGGGAGGCTATATCCCCCACTTATTTCTGTGATGCTCCGCCCATGCACACAAGCTAGATCGTCACGTGCAGGCTATATGATATTATATTTCTACCGCGCAGTTATGGGACGAAATCCATTAAAGATAAAAAGGTGGATATCCATTTCCCCCAGATATCTAAAAATCAAGATCGTTACTGAAATGCGAGAAATAACAAAGAGTGTAATATATCAATTGGCTCATAATTTAACTATGTAGTCAACTTATTAATTTGTAATGTCATTTATTTCTGGCGTACAAGTAGTAGTTCATAAAAATGAAAAAGAAAGAGAGTGGTAAGCATTACATACATTAATAATATACTCAGAGGCGAAATTATGGGGGTATTCTGGGGGTCTATAACCCCCTCCTAGGACTGGTTTAAAAAAAAGAAATTGAAAAAACGTCACCAGGAAAATAAATCAGCTGCAAAAACCAAAAAAAATTCTTATATCGGAGGGGGGAGGTCGGGAGATCCATTCTAGAGACGATCATAACTACCATTTTTAAGCAGATTGCAACAAGTGCTGTGCCCGTTATTTCTATAAGCATCTTTGTATGTTCCAAACCTTACTGTTCCTTATCATGTGCGGACCCAGGGTGCCTCGAACGAGCCCCCATTTGACGAAGTGGGCAAGCAGGTCCGCTTCAGAGAAACAAAAACTCCGAAAAATGGAAAAAACGAGATAAAATTCCAATAAAAAGGCGGTAACTACTAAAATTCGCGAGTGCACAATTCTAAACGTACCCTGTAAATTTTAGTAAAAGGGTCAAAATCCTCAAAAATTCTAGCACCCCCATTTGTAGGCTATGTGCGTGCATGCTTATGAAAAGAAGTAGGTTAGACCGGCTAACTGGGTGTGCAGTGGTGTGTGCTTTGGTCAGGTGTTTTAGTTTTTTTTTGCAAGTAATGGAAGCTGTTTATCAAGTTCGTTTAACTTTCAAATTTTAAGTTTAAAATTTTAAAAGTGAGCTATCTAAAATGTCAATTCTGATCCCTTGTGCTCCCTTGTTGTAACCTTGTACCTTACATGAAACTGATAAACATTCCTAAAAACCTAATAATTCATCGGCAACCTGTGATCATCACACATTTTGTATACCAAGGCTTTGCTTGAAATGACGAAAAGTGAAACTTCTCATAAAAGGCAGCCTGACGCCCGTGTTACTAAGCGCACGCGAGGCACTTGCAACGAGAAACTTTTGCTGAGGGTACGGTAATAGAGAATTCTATAATTCGGCATTTTAAACTTGCCTTTTGCTCACTTTAATGAATGCCATTTTGTTGACACACACGAGTAGGGTCCCGAGCGTTCTCCCGAAGCTCCCGCCTTTCGGTAGCGTGATTTTGTCTAGAGTTGCAGTGTCCTTCTTTTTCGGGAGTGTCTTGCGTCTTCGGAATGCAGTTCTGATGTTGATGGCAATTATCGTCTAGGCTTACGCATGGTCGCAAATGTCTACGTTATATATTTAAATTTGGTCTGGTATAAACGTCTTTGGTGTCGTGGTTTCAAGGTCACAAACAATTTCAATTCCTTGCTCAATGCTGTTTCAAGGTACACAACTAAGTTATACCAGGAAGAGATAAATCTTCCTGCTTATACGTATTATGAGACTTATTATGTTTTCAGTGTTCCAGACGTGTGGCGTTTCCTGTGATTCTCAACCTTCTAAGCCATCGTTGTATCAAGCCTGTGGTATGTCGTGCTCATCTCCTTTCGTGGCAGATAGGCGGAACCGTCAAAAACAAGTGTGTTATTGTGATCTGTTTTGTACCGACTTCGGTGATTGTTGTCACGATTACAAACCAAGTGCAACAAAGTTTACGTCAATCAACATCTACACACAATGTCTGACATTAGATTACACCATTTACCCTTTCCGTAGTAGAGTTATCTCGCGCTGTCCTGATGATTTTACCAACGGTGATGTTACCAGCAAGTGCCACAGTAGAGGCAAAGACGACGTGTTTCAGATTGTGCCCGTTAACGGATTCTTGAGAGATGGTAGATTCTACTCCTTCAGGAATATTTATTGCGCAGTCTGTCATCGTGCTGACGTGTCTCAAATCCTCAGAAAAGGAGCATTTTGGAAAACCGGCATCGCCTTTAACCCTGACTATGAATGGATGACACAGGAAGAGAAAACATTCATCTTGAATTACCTTGTGCAAAATCACACCGGCACAGCACGGGTACGATCGATTTACAAGTCAGGGTATATTCAATTATTCGTTATTGCACCATCGCTCACTCACCATTGCAATGTACGGGTAGAACCCAATAGCACAGAATGCACTAATCGTTGCCCAAGTAACGCAACGGAATGTTCGTCTTACATGTATTTCTCAGACTACTTTCCAGATACTAACAATAGTGATAAGTTACAATTTGCGCGTTGTACAGTTGGAGGCTGGCCAAGGTTATTTTGTTTTGATCCCCGTTCAGTCCCCACTGCAAAGGCTTATAGTTTTTCTCATCTAATGGATTTCACAGGGCTAAGTGACGAATTTAGTCCCAAGATAAGTGAGTCCTCTCTAAAATGTTCCGAAGACAGAATCTACGACAAGCAGGCACAGAAATGTCGGCCATCAGTTTGTCCACCGAAGGAATATAGAATGATTGATGGATCGTGTGGTCAAGGAGCTATGAATATTACGAGCTTGAACAATACTTCGTTGAATAATACCATTACTGCCAATGATTCCTTCTATTTTAAGTGTCCATTGATAACATACACAGATGGCGAGTATGAAGTGNTTGCGCAGTCTGTCATCGTGCTGACGTGTCTCAAATCCTCAGAAAAGGAGCATTTTGGAAAACCGGCATCGCCTTTAAACCTGACTATGAATGGATGACACAGGAAGAGAAAACAATCATCTTGAATTACCTTGTGCAAAATCACACCGGCACAGCACGGGTACGATCGATTTACAAGTCAGGGTATATTCAATTATTCGTTATTGCACCATCGCTCACTCACCATTGCAATGTACGGGTAGAACCCAATAGCACAGAATGCACGAATCGTTGCCCAAGTAATGCAACGGAATGTTCGTCTTACATGTATTTCTCAGACTACTTTCCAGATACTAACAATAGTGATAAGTTACAATTTGCGCGTTGTCCAGTTGGAGGCTGGCCAAGGTTATTTTGTTTTGATCCCCGTTCAGTCCCCACTGCAAAGGCTTATAGTTTTTCTCATCTAATGGATTTCACAGGGCTAAGTGACGAATTTAGTCCCAAGATAAGTGGGTCCTCTCTAAAATGTTCCGAAGACAGAATCTACGACCAGCAGGCACAGAAATGTCGGCCATCAGTTTGTCCACCGAAGGAATATAGAATGATTGATGGGTCGTGTGGTCAAGGAGCTATGAATATTACGAGCTTGAACAATGCTTCGTTGAATAATACCATTACTGCCAATGATTCCTTCTATTTTAAGTGTCCATTGATCACATACACAGATGGCGAGTATGAAGTGAAAGACGGCATTGTATATGTAAACTCTGGTTTATCGTTTCAGCCAGGTGACTACTTCATTCAAGGCAATTCAGTGTATGTGTGCAATACGTTCACAAATGGGACTGCTCTTCGGTTTTTTAAATACAACAAAATTCAGTACAAACTGACAATCGCTGGAAACGTGATCAGTTTATGTGGTCTAACGATATTTGTGCTGACGTACGCACTTTTTAAGGAACTTCGAACACTGCCTGGTCAAATTATGATGAACCTCGCTACAACACTTTTCATGGCGCAACTCATAATATTAACTGCAATTGATCGTACTGAATTACCAGTATTATGTAAAGCAGTAGCTATAGTTGAACATTTCTTGTGGATGTGTGCGTTCTTTTGGATGAACAGTATGTGTTTTTGTATTTTTAGAACGTTTCACAAATTTATGGAGAAGCGGCAAGCGTCCCCGCATGCAATTTATAAGTATACGCTGTATTCTCTACTGAGCCCTTTAGTGATAATTGCCACGTGCGTTACGTTGGATTTCGCCACTGATATACCTTTCCAATACGCAGATGAAGAGAGGTGCTGGATTTCCGGTTACGAATCAATTACTTATGGTTTTGCGATGCCCTTAGCTATTATCGCATTCCTTAATATCATTTTTATCGTAATGACGGTTATCCAGTTTATAAGAATCAAGCGGCAAGTTAGAAAACATGACAAGAACAACGGTGAAAATAACCGCGTGCTTGTGATAACAGTTAAACTTTTCACTGTTATGGCAAGCACGTGGGTATTTGGGTACTTAGGAGCTCTTACTGAAAGTATTGTGCTATGGTATCTATTCATCATCTTCAACTCACTGCAAGGATTCGTCATATTCCTTGCTCACATCTGCAGAAAAACTATATTTTTGAAATACCGGGAGTTATTTTCGAGGAAAAAGAGCTCCGATCGTGCGTCATCTTTCGCTGACCGTCAGCGGGAATTCTCTAAGACTGGGTGTAACGATTACACCGACGGCACTGAGATAAATGATTCAGAAACTACAATGTAACCAAGTATTGTATTATTATTGCAGTTGTCCAAAAGAAGAACATGTACCTTTACACAAGAAGCACTTTTCACCGAATTAATCAGCTCTCCATACCGCGCAGGCTTACATTTCGCGCGAGGTTTGAGATAGCCTAGTGGCATCAATTGTAGATTTTAGCCGTTGTATGAGATGAAAATGAGAGCTGAGTAGGTGAAAGTGGTAATTTTCAAGATGTAACCACGAACCAGGCGACTATCTCTTACATTTGCGCAAGTATAACCCTGAGTGTTATTCATGGTGTTGTCCGTTATTAATATTTGTTATCTAACGGTAAGTGTTTTAA
This sequence comes from Phoronis australis, assembly GCA_002633005.1. Lineage (NCBI taxonomy): Eukaryota > Metazoa > Phoronida > Phoronidae > Phoronis > Phoronis australis. The sequence goes on along the minus strand of NMRA01000102.1, from coordinate 652,872 downwards.
AGTGTAGATTTACTTTTACGTGTGCAGTTTTAAAAAGATCGTAGAATCTCACAAAACCACTTTGCTCCTCGATCTTACGGTATCCAATGCGCAGGCGGCTAGCCCTTGCGCTATATAACAATGTATTACACTGGGTTCCTTTGTGTGATTTTATCTACTACGTGTTTATGTTTCTAAGCTGACAGAAGATTTAAAAAATATAAGCTTTCATGTGTTAAAACTTGCTATTGTCGGAAATGGTCAGATGTGTTAACATAGTGGATCACATTGGACATAGGGGACCTGTGCACTGTTTCATGAAACAGTCTCAAACAGAGACTCAACTAAGTTTCCTATATCTATTGCCTATTTTCGGGCTTATAAAAACAATGATTGTCACTTCTTAGGCAGTGCAAGAATCAATACTAAGCCAATTTTGGCTTGGATACAAATCTATATTGAACCCTACATTGAATTCTACATAAGTAAGGATCTTTTCATGCAACGCCCCTAATTTTAGGACTATGTCCTTAATTGTTTTGATTGAATAAAGATCTGAAGTTTAAGTTGTATTATTAGAAAACGTCATGAGTCAAAGAGGATCATAAAATGATAAAAAATATCATGTATGTGATTAAATTACGAAACAAGTACGCAAAAGATTTAGGCAACTTAGTTGCGTCTCTAGGTGAGACCGTTTCATGCAACCGGCCACTAGGGACCGTCATCTCTGTTTTGATCCGCTATGTTGACACGATTGTAACGACTTGAGAAATAGGAGTGAAGACGGCATAGAACGTTCCCTCTGTACATGTAGCTGTAACACTGCTGAGAGTGGTGATGATAAGATTACGAAGTACAACGTCTTATCCCATATATTTGAAATTATGGTCATAGTATGCGTCATGTCATTAACTGCAATACACGGGAAAGTAGAGCCAATCCGTATATAACGGTAAAAGCGGTATACAATGGTGGAAGCCGTATTTCACGTTTGCTGTGCAGTCTGTTGGTGGAGCAAATTCGCGTGTACAACTCCAAATTTTATTTGGTTCAATAATTTGGGTTACCTAAATTATTAATCCAAGGCATCGTTCCTGAAAAAGAAATTTACTGCCCTAAACTCAAAATTTACCGATAATCAGATCGCTATTTTGGGTCTCGCTGAAGTTTCAATCTGGGTCATCATACATGTAAATAGGTCAAGAATCAAGATCAAGAATCTTTATTTAACGTTGTTCGAAGAACAGATTGTCATTAGCCAGTTGGGCTATTTCTACGACATTGAATTTAACAGAAACATGAGGAAAATGGAATTTAAGCTTAAGGTGGAGAATAACACCGAGATATAATTGTAAAAAAGCTAAGTTGCTGTAATTGCTAAGTAATAGACTAGTGTATAAATGTCACAAATGACAGCAAAGATTAAATAAGTAGTAAGTAAACACGATTTGAATAATGTTGGCCGAACGGCAGTTCGACAGCTAAAGATAGATGTCACTGCACTCTGTTGGAATTCCATTTTGCGTGATGACAACCAAAATGACAAAGTTGGTGTTGTTTGTCATGAGGACAAGAAAAGTGATGCAGAGTTTCAGCACGCGTGCAAAATTATCTGCGATGAATTTCCAGACCTATTCAAACCTGAACTGGGACGTTTAAAAGCTTTCGAATTAGATGTAAAATTCAAGCCTTATGTACGTCCAACCAATATTTTGCACACCTCACACAGTACCTTTTGCTTCACTGGATGACTTGAATCTGGTATATGTTGCTGGTATTAAACGTGGAATTTGGGAACCTACACAATTCAACGAGTATGGAACATCAGTTGTCCCTATAAGAAAAGCACCGCTTCCTGGCCAAAGTAAACGGAAATTAAGAGTGCGCGGAGATTACTCAGTATAAATCCTCAGCTTGAAACTCATCGTCATCCGATAACCCTGCCTGAAGATCTTATGCGAAAACTCAGTGGCGGCTTTTATTTCACGAAAATTGATTTGGCTGATGCGTATAATTAGATTAAATAACTTCGGAAAGTCAGAGACGTCTGGCACTATCCACACATCGTGGAGTTCTTCTACGAAACAGATTGCCATTTGGCAATAGTTCAGCCCCTGGTTATTTCCAAGATATCATGGAAAAATTAACTAGCGATTTAAATGGCGTGGTTGTATACTTGGATGGTATTTTTGAAAGCGGTCGCAACGCAGAAGAACATCTTCAGAATCTACGAAACCTACTCCATTCTAATGCAGATGCATTGTGTCGCTTACCCTGTGGTAAGGATCCGAATTTGACAGGGAGGAAGAGCAAGCAGACGTGAATGTTGTCTGTTCTGTTAATCAAGTAAGTCTGTAATTGAACACTATTAACTCTAAATTGCTTAATAAAGAATCTACCAAGGATTTTGGCATTTCTAAAGCAATGAGATATGCCATAAGAGATTGGCCAGTTTCTATGGATTCCGAAGAATTGAAATATTTCTGAAAATTGAAAGATAGCTTGACCACAGAAGATGGATGTCTTTTTCATGGTACACGGGTAGTTATTCCAAAGAAATTACGAAAACAGGTGTTGGATCTGCTTCATATTGTCCATTTCGGAATGCAGAGAATGAAGCAACTAGCACGGACTGTGGTTTATTGGCCACATATTAACGAGGATATTGAAGAACTGGTACGTGTACATGTACGTCATTGCACGGCTTGTACTGAACATCAAAACAGATCAACGAAAGCAGCTATTCATCCATGGATGCTACCCGAAAAGCCATGGAGCCGTGTTCATGTTGATCATGCCATACAATTTCTTGGAACAAACTAGTTGGTCATGGCAGATGAGTGTTCTAAATACCCATGTATACAGCCAACATTCACTGTCAACAAAAACAACAAGGGAATTGCTTGAAAGGGAGATTCCGCATTTTGGTTATCCTGACACGTTAGTAACTGATAATGCAGCAACATTTTACTCTGAAGAATTTCAGGCTTGGTGCCTAGAGCGTGATATTGTACACCTGTACCCCCTACCGTCCAGCTACAAATGGAAATGCAGAGTGTTTGGTACAGACTTTCAAGCAATCTGGTTTGTCGCCAAAAGAAGCGTTACAAGAGTTTTTATTGCAATACAGTCGTACACCTCTAGATTCTGGCTATTCTCAAGTTGTAAGCTCATGTAGCGCAAGGGAAGCAGTCATGAAATGCTGCGAAACCACAAATTGCTGAGTCCGATCAAACAGATTCATATGTATATATGTTATGCCTTGTGCTATGGGCCTCGTCAAAGTAGGGACCCTCGCTGGGTACCTGCTGTTGAGAATTTAAATTTCTGAGCGCTTTCCACTGATGACAAAATTAGTTACTGAATCAACTGTTATTATCAGAAGAGTTAGAAGCCCGAGTTTGTGACACTTCCTTCTATCAAAAGTTAAATCGGGTAAATGTGGAATGTGCGACATTAACAATAGTTTAAAAACCTAATTGGATTATAAAATTATCATCCTAGATCTGTTCTGTTCACGTTTCTTGCACAAGAATTAGCAAATCAAAATTAAAAAAATCTATCGATAGAAAGACCACCTCCAAAAAGGCGACTTCGACGTCCGCTTCGAGATGGGTCCCGTTTCTAAATCAACCAATGGCATTCAATTGCAAACTAAGACATTAAGTTAACGGTTGACACCTTTTCACAAATCACGACATCAACTTACGGCGGAAAATACTCAGAGATACATAAGATGGCATCGAGAGCAACGTATGTTTCTAGAAAATGACATTTTGCATATACTGCCGCCGACTTCGCTTCTTTAAATGAGTATTTTATGCTGTGATTATGAACTTTTACAGTATGTTGCTTCATCCAGGTCTCACAACTACCACATGTACGATTTTAATTTGCAATATTTAGGCAAAATTCTGTTTTACGGCTTGTGGAGCGTGTCTGTAACATAATTCTTATTCGCAGACAGTTACAAGTCTACTTACAACGAGCTGTGGAGAAGATAACGCCAAAGGAAATTGTTATGGAGAGCTTGCTACTGGAACCAGACCTACAGGAAGGCATATGCTTCGTCATAAAGATGCTTGGAAGCGTGATCTGAAGACGCCAAGCATTAATGTCACATATTGGGAAGTTGTGGCTTCCGATCCCAGCAGGTTGAGGTCGACTGTCAAGTTGTGAATCAAAACTAGTGAGCAGAAAAAACAGACAATACTTAATGAACACAAGAGTAAGAGAGCACCCTCTGCTCCTTCTGATCAGGACCTAACATACACATGTTACAACTACTGCAGAACACGCACTTCCAGAATCGGACATTTTAGCCACAGTTGACGGCGCAAGCCAACCAATGACTGACAGAGGGTGCAAATCCACTGTAGGTCGAGAGAGACGGCTACCAACCACATTTTATGTCCAATTTAATTCATCGAAATCCATGCTAAACCGTTGAGACGGTTTTTATTCGTTAGTTTAGTTATGCAAATATTCTCATGGGTGGATTATAACGGCCAATAGTTCGGTTTTGATCAATTTTGCTAAAAAGACATAAATAAGTAGTTCATATGTCGCCAGCTCTCCAAAAAAATTAATAGGACTGGCGTGCAGCCTTGAAAACATCAAGCTGTTCCTGTGGTTTTGCCCCAAGCCACGACGTCGACGGCTTTACTGACTTCCTCCACAGAAGGTGCTCTCTCATGCTCTTCCTGTATGGGAAGCAAAGCCATCCACTATAGTTTCTGTCGCTGACTTTTCTCTCTCGAGTAGAATGGTTGGTATTGCTCTACACATCTTTCCGTCTGCTTACTGCGGTCAGTTATGATGTCAACAGAGGCAGTCTTTAGTGGAGCAATCTTACTTACGCTAGGTCCAAAGGCCTTTTATGCATGGCGTTGATGATTTTTTGGTCAGAAGAGAGATAGATATTTTGAAAGAGATTCAACCAGTACACATTGACACACCTTTTAGTTACGCTGGTTTTGGATTTGTTGATGCGTTGGCGTTCTATTTACCTAAAGAGGTGGATTTGTTTGGGCTGAAGCCACACCCTGCTGCTCACCATGGAGTGATCAGTGTCGCAGACGTCACTACGATAGCTGCGAGTGAAGCTACGCTCTTAAGAGCAAGTCTTCGAGTGACAACGAGGTCCTGTTCATGCCATTGGCGATATCTAGGATGTCACCAGGTCACGCTGTGTTGCGGTTTGGTGAAAAAGAACGCGTTTGTAATACAGAGGTTGTAGTAACTGCAAAGCCATTGAAGCCTCAGTCTGAGCATTCTCGTTGAGTTTTCCTACACCAAAGTGCCCAATATTTCTAGACCATGAGTAGTAGTCGGATCCCGCTTGGACGTTGACATCACCATGCAAGAACATTTTCTCTGTGGCAATAATCCCTCTGATGGTAGTGTCCAACTCCTTGTAGAACTCGATTTAAGGCTCAGAAGTAGAGCACAGTTGGCGCATAGATACATGTATTAACTCGGCACGAGGATGTTGATAGGTAAAGTGAGACGATTCGGGTGGTGTCATTTGAAGGTAGCTCAACTGCTGACACGAGAGAATTTTTAACTCCGAAACGTACTTCGATAATCCTCGCTGTAAATCTACAGAAATTTGACGAAATGAGGTTCCTATTTAATTTTTCAAAAAATCACGGCTACAACCCGCATTCCGTGGTAAATTTGCTCTACCCAAGCAACATGGCCGTAGTAAAAACAAATGTCATGAGCTGCTCTCTGTTACAGCGGCTATCGGAATTGCGTAGACGATTCAAATGTTCTTTTCGTAATGATATCTATGTTTTCATTGCTAATATTAGCTATTTCCAAGGCATCAATCATCGTTCCAAACATGAAAGTGAGGCAGTCAAACCGGATATTATTTTTTCGATATAACCATACATCACAGGAAAGGTATCAGTTTCTGCTATGCAAATATGAACAAGACATCAAAAAATTTTTGTCAGTATTTGACCCACATTTTATTCTTTGCGTTTCAAGAGTTTACATCAGAATTAGATCACGCCGATGTTACTTGTTGAGTGATTAATGTGCTCACATTTTCCGTTGAACTCATTTCCGGCGGAAGCAACAAAATTGCGAATTAATGTGTTCAATTGTTACTAAGACCGCTTTGGCTAAAATATTATTAACGTAGCTGGACTGGGATCACTTCAGTTTGAACTTGCCCTGTAATCCTAAATTATTGTAAATAGTTACATGTATATTGACGTATGACCTCAGTCTTTTATTTGTATTTGTTGTCCCTAATAGATAGAGCCTTTGTTTTGTTGTTACTGATATTGTTTGCGTTTGCTGTTCAGTCCTCGTTGTAATTTCCACAAGAACCTTGGAAGTTTAAAACCTATGTATCCGATATTTTGGGGCACGACATGTTCATGTCTCATGTGCAGTGCAACAACACGTGACGAAATCAGTTTTAGTTGGAATATTTTAAATCGATCTGAATATTTTGAAATGAATTTGGATGTAACAGGTCATTGGCTGTGGAAACCATATCGAGATTTAAGATGTTAATCACTCAATTTTATTTAAACTGATACTTAAATAATTAAATCATCAACGCCCATTAATTTGTTAATTCATTTCCGAATCAATTATTAATAAGCTATGTCATTAAATGGAATTGAAAAATCACCACGCCTTAATTACAATATGAAAAAGTCAAGTTTTGGAACGGTTAGGTAAGATTTTGTTTGTTGACAATCTTCTTCACTTGGCAGTGCCTTGGTCTCACGTTTAGGAAATGAAAATCAGCTTTTGTCGTGGTATGGACAGTTTGAGACACTGTGTGTGTGTGTGTGTGTGTGTGTGTGTG
>NMRA01000102.1:602344-645758 GCA_002633005.1 Phoronis australis | reverse complement strand
TAGCCCCATGCAATTCTCGGGCTCCTCCCGAGCTTGATTGCATCTCACCTTTCGGATCTGAATAACCAAATTGCCCCGTTCTTGCACACACAACTATTAATCAGCGACTGGCTTGCCCGTGTATCAGAACTGTATAAATCACAACGCTGCGATACTAAATCATGGAACAACTGGATTGCTTGTAAGTGTGAGATATTGTAGTTATATATTCTTACAATAAACCTATGTATTATTCTCCAACTTTTAGTTTTCAATATCACCCTCAGTCCGCACCGGGCTCGTAAAATCGGGGCGCCTTGGTCGTAGATACCGCCCCCGTTACAATACATTGCAACATTAAAGTGATCAAATTTCAGCACTTAACACTGTTTCTCTTCAAATAAATCGCGCCAGGCACTTTAGTTTACAAAGATTACGGTTTTGAAATAATCTACATATATCACTCTGGCATCATCTGCCATAATTGTCATAAAGTTTCTGCACACATCACCAAGGCGAGGTAGTGACACGTGAAACGGGGCTCGTTTTTAATTGGACCAGCATTGCATATTCCACAAATCCTTTCAGCCCGTCTATATTTAATGACAGCGTTCGGTGTAAATGTTTAATTAGATGCCCGGTCTTCCACAATCTCCTGTCTGTCCGTCAAATGCCTAGGTGCATGCTTTCGGGATTCATCTTAAATACAACCAGTAAATTGCGGATTTAAGAGGTTTCAAAATTAGTTAACAAACTTATGTTATCTCAAAACGCGCGCTGTGTGTACCTTTAGTTATACACTGCGTTAACAATTTGACGGCCCAAGGTGTCATTTCTTGTGTCGGGTAACCACCAAGGGTTCGTTGGTTTCTGATTTCCATGTCTATTCATCTACGGAAATCGACTGATTCGTAGACGATGTTTGACAATTGGAAGCTAAGCTGGTAAAATGGACGATGATTCAGACTGAAATTCGAGAAACTCAATCTAAAAAAGGCAAAGAGCTCTGACTATGTTTTACCAATTCGACGTTTTCGTTCCTCTGGTTGACTCCGTGGTGTAGTGATTAAGGTGTTGGACTCGAATTATCTAGAGTTTCAGAAGTCGTGGCTTCAAATCCTGCCTACGACAAAAAATCACACCTGAGTGTACCACATATTCGTGCTCGTTTTTCTAAGAACGCGGGAACATTGACGATGACTGGAAAATAGACCGACCGAAACGTCATGACAGTGTAAATAGACCAAGAGATTTTAATATTAGTTGTTATACGCTACCACTTCGGAGCGGCTTTAGAAAGTTCCGCGTGGGAGTGGTCCCAATATACTGTAAGAGGTGTACGGGACGTGCCGCTCAGAAGTCAATCGTGGCTTTTACACAGCAGTTACTTTACAGAACTATGCTATGTCCAATAAAATTCTCTAGATGAGTGGGTTTCTTTAATATATAGCGAACCCCACCCCCAGGACTACCAGATTAGTGACATGAATGAGCTATTCAGTAAATTCATTAGATTGCATTAGAATAAATATTGACACCTAGAATGCATTATACTAGAATGCATCATATTTGTTGAGATCAGAAACACATTTTAGGTTTCATGAAAAATACACTTTTAGCCTGTTTCACATATTTTAATTCAGATCTATAATAAGGGTTACATACAAACATTATTAGTTTCTACATATACATGTAAACACGAAGAAGGGATGTCAAGTATAATCTGCATTAAAATAGTAGACTACTAAGTTTTATTTTGTGTTTTCTTTTATAATTGGCTAATAATTATCTGTTACAGGTGAGAGAAAATGACTGAAACCAGCCGCTTTTCCCTCATGTGGAAAATTTCTTGCTTGACTGGTGACCGCTCAGATTCCCTAAGCCCCAGACAAGTTTTAATATGACTATTCAGCACGCCCTCTGTTTTGATGTAGATCTGAGCTAATGAAGTGGAAAGGTAATTGCTTCCATTTCTGTCTCAACAGTTATAGCCTGCAACTCTGGAGAGTAGTTTTTACTTGGTACATTACAATTATTACGAAATGACTAAAAATGTTAACTTGTGTTTATCTTCACCAAGCACCACTTCCCAAAGGAACGATAAGTTTTATATTGGTTTCCTTTGTTTAATTTTTAAAGCTTCTGTCCACTTGTTTTTTTTTACCTGAAACGGGTTGATAACTTTTTGTCTAAGTTTTGAACTTTAAGTAGCAAAAACAGTGGTAGATTTTGATCGCCAGCTAAACTTAATTAGTTAAGTTTATTGTGAGCCCATCCCTAAACTTACCACATTACAGGTTCACTAAACATTTCACGTGTCATTAAAGTTTAACCTTTATTAGAACTCAAATCATAAAATATATACAAAAGTGCAAATATGGTGATAACCAAACTGAAGATTTGGAATCTCTGGACAATTTCGGTGGCACTGACTATATAAATATTCTAGCTCTTTGTCAGTAATAAAAATGAAAAGTGGGCACAACAACTATTTCCTGGTAAAAAAATCTGGATAAACGAGATTGGAAGAATATTAAAAAAATGAATCCAAAAGATATTGTTAACTCTGATCAGCATTTGTATATCCGCCGAGTATATCAATACGTAGTTTATCTTCAATCGTATCCAATGGTTGTAGTTTTTAGATTATTAGTTCTTCGATTTTTAAAAATAGAAAATCGAACTTGGTTGATTTTTTCAGCTGAATACCGCCGCTGTTTTCGTTGATAATGAAAATTAGTGGTTATTGCATTTTGAAAATTCGCCATTATGCACAGTCAGAGATGTTTAATACAGTTTATGGTTGGATAATTACATTGGATTGGGTCTTGCTCGCATCAGGCACTCGGTCATCACAATTGTACGTGATTCTGGCGCCGCGCTATCGTTGATCCAGGTACAAGCCGCCCCGAAGAACGAGCGGTGAAACTTTTCGCATATCTTTAGAAATGCGTGACTTCCTTGGAAGTGTGTTATTCACGGTATGTCTAATTTACCTTTCGTCAATACGAAAAGCAGTTTTTCAGCAATAACCTGAGGGAGTCGAACCTCCCAATTCAGAAAGTCAAGCTTGATGTCACTGATAATGGACGGTTTTACATTGGGAAAATTACTGTTGTTTTTAGCAGTTAATCTTAGGTCGTTCCCATACATATGCATGTACATGTATATGGTTGTTCAGTTTGCCAATTTGTTTTTAAATACACTGATTATTTTTTATTCTCGAATCTTGTGCGTAGCAGATTCTTATCCAGTTAGCTACGATTAAAAGCATAATTACTTTGCTTGCATTTGGAACTCTAAAATAGTTTCACACATAAACAAATCAAATGCAATCAAAAGGAATACTTCTGTTTGATTGCCGGAAATTTCTATAGGTTAACAGGAAAATGACAATTCGCATGCGCAATCGGTAATCACTTCAGTTTTTTAAAGGAAGTAGCTCTGCAAGGGGCTTTGAAACTGAAGAAATATTGTGGTTTGAATAATTAGTGACAAACTTGCCTGTTGAATAAAAAGTCGATTTGATCATCAAATATAACAATCACAGGCTTTTTACTGACAATAAGACAATCGATGCAATCTTTGAATGTCATTTCCGCATAATGCGTACCAAGTTGAAAAGTTTTTAACCATTAGTATAAAGCCTTTTTTTCGGAAAAGAAAAGTTAATGTCACTCGGTGAGAAAGGACAGGTATTTATACCAGATGCTTTTGGTTTTCATTTCACTGGGGTTGAGTTTAAATGGCCTCTAGAAGTACTTGTAAAAAGGTGCAGTTTTGGCACATGGCTTTCCTTCATGTAAACTTATTCAGCCTCAATAAAGTCCAAAATTAATTCAGTGAAGGTAAACACAACATCACATCACTTGACTTGCTTTGTGCCCAAAATCTGACCCTGATCTAGACCAAGAGTGTTACTAGGTTTTCTTTTGGTTCAGTTCCTCATGTTTCTTCCAGGAAAGAATATAAGCCGCTGTTGTCCACACGTGGCTCATTGCCTATGAAAGGGCATCCTCACCAATTAGGCTGGCTGGTGTGGCAGTCGGATATAGTTCCTCTTCACACACAAACAATCCACTGGCACAATTTCGTATGGTAACTTAGTACTGAGCTTCACATTTCTCCATGCAGGGTCACTGACTTGTGCATTGTCAAATCTTGCAATTGCTTGCCAGCTTTTCTATAACGCCATTGACTTCACCAGGTAAATACATTTGATACAAACTGTCACTCAATTCTTCCAGTAGAACGCTGGACTGCTGCCGCTGGTGTTGTGTGTATGATTCCGCGCTTGGGCTTACATGTACCTCGAAAGACTACTTTACTGCATGACATGTACATAAATTAAAATAAAAATCTGTTCAATTTCATGTCACATTTCTACGTGTGGCAGCTTGCAAGTTTGTACTAAAACCACGTAACGTGATTTGACAAATTCGAAGCCCCAAACCGAGTCGAGTCTGACTTCAGAGATTGGGCACTGGGCATGGTCTAGTTTTGACAATGTGCGCAATGGAAACACCACAACTTCTAAGGAAACCAAAGTAACAGACAACACCATTGATAAACTTTTATAGTTTGCGTTTTTGTTTTTGCAATAGTACGTATGAAAGAAACATTGATAGTTTTCAAAAGGACTGTTGGTTTTTTGGCTTGCATTAAGGAAATACAATGTAGAACCCTCTTCCATTGACCTGTTTCATGATAATCTGCCGTCTAAGCCTACTGGACTCAAGTGCAGTAATATAACTAATCCATGGATAGACGTTTTGAAGATTACATTTCGTAACAAGACTATTTACTTCAAAAACGCCAGCTCCTTGTTTGAGGCACCAACAAAACCATGATTATAGGCTTAAAGAGGGTATGTATCATTAAGTTGTGAAAGTAGTTTAAAAAAACTACTCTGGGTCTTCTCGTGTGCTGGAAACCATCCGAGAACCAGTTACCAATACAATCTTGCAAAAAACCTGTTTTGCAACACTCTTTTGATGTAAATAAGTATGGTAATGTGTTATTGTTACAATAATGAAACAAGGCACAGTTTTCATTATTTATTCATTTCACTATCAAATGACAATTGCGTAACATTAGGAGTTACTAGGGTTTTCTCTAGACCTAATTCACGTGGCGGACATTTAAAGCCAAAGCGAGGCTCACTGCGATAAACAACGCGGAAGTTGAAATTGCGTAAGTTAAATGACCTATTTTTCGAGATATGCCTAGATAATAAATCTTAAAAATGCGTCGATAATTAACCACAGAGACATAGAAAAATGCACTAGATAACACGTCAATACACCAAAGAGTTGTCTGACGAAAGGGTGTAATTTTTTTTCGGAAAACTAGGTTCGAAACATGAAAGGTAAATATGACCAAATTGCGGGTATCGTAGTGTTACGGATTTTAGATATTATAATTGCTCAATGCAGGGTTACGTTTTTTCTTGTAAACTGTTGATAAAAATACTTTCTACAGGAACCAGGTCATCTGCTCCATAGGGGGATTTAGAGCGGACCCAAGGGGCCCTGCCCCCCTTTGGCTACCGCAATAAATAAAACAGCAAGAGCGAATTTAAATATTCCCGGTTTTAATGGGACATAGCATCTTTAAGCACAACTTCTAACCCAACAGCGTCCAAGCCAACTTTCATTGAAACTAATAGTCTACTCGTTGACGTTTTTTCAACGATATCTCCAGCGGAAAATGACCCATCTTCCATCGCATATCATCACTTTGGACGTGACTTGTGCAATTTGAAAGTTCAATTGCAAGAGATATCGAGCTGTCGTTCATTTCGGTAGCCATTTTGTTAGTGAACCACACGGACATCAGAAAGTAAACTCATTCTGATATTTAATTCAGTTTATTTTGAAAAAAATCGATATCATGTTGGAAGAGCATTTTTTGGACCTAAATGTGAACAAAATGGTTTGTGTAACAATCCCTTTTGTGATTTTTTGTCAAAAATAAAACAAAAGTTTTCTTTAAACAATGTATCATTACAAAATGGAATCCATCTTGGAAAATGCAATTTAGATGAATGTACAGTCATGTGATTAAATAGGCGAAGGCAACCTTTTTTCATGTCAATTTTAGCAAAAATAAGGTTCGTTTATTATCCCAGACATATTTTTCACTTATTTACTGCTATTCGTAATTTAATTAATTACTTGTCGTCTACTCCGGAAATGACGTTTTTGGGAGGCAAGAATTTCGCGACAATTTCTTTTCATATAGTCTGACTGTGAGAACAGTCGAGTCAGTCATTGTTCTATCTCGGTTGTGATAAGTTCGATCGTCGTTTGCTTTTGCTTACGAGTCAGTCAACATGCCACGCTGTTGCTGCGTACTGGGTTGTACTTATTATCCACTCACGTACAGAGGAAGAACTGTCCCACTTGCCCGAGTGTCCCGCGACACACTCCCACTGGAGGGTGATCTGAGCACCCAAACTGCATACATCCCGCCGTGTGACTCCCGCGCCACACACCTGACACCTTCCAAATAGCTCCAAAACAAGTCCACAATAAACTTTTCAAACTTAGGCTCACCGATCTGTTCATTGGATGACAAACTATCCTCTTCACTCGGTGTCGAACTGGGCTGTATTCACTCCCACTACTCAACATCGCTGCAGGGCTGCTTACATGTACATGCTCTGGGCTGGAGACAACAGCACAGGGCGAATCATTGCTAGTTCTCGGAGTTGCACGCAATGGGTTACGTTCGGAGGCACGGGTAACAGTAGATGCAGTGCCTCCAGTCACTGTATATAGTGGCCACAGCTCGCGAGGCTTCTCGCTTCAAAACTCTTGCCTCCCAAAACGTCACTTCCGGAGTAGAGGACGAGAAATTAATCAAATTACGAAAAGCTGTAATTAAGTGAAAAATGTGTCTGGGATAAACAACGAATCTTATTTTTGTTAAAAGTGACATGAAAAAAGGTTCCCTACGCCTTTAAATTCCCGAAATACACGGAGCGCCACCTTACATTTTTTGGGAAGGGCATCAGACGAATAACCAATTGTATACATGTATAATGTTTTAGTCCTTGCAGTTCACGTTTGGTTTTTCTGTTAAATCGTGATGGAAGTGAAGGGTAAACAGGGGCAGCTTTCAAAGACGCTTCAGGAATAACCCAGGATGAGTTTGTTGAGTCGAAAGTACAACTGAGTTGAGCTACACCACCAAGTCGATATGGTTTTTGCCATTGAAATACATGTATTATGTTGGTGCTATTATCAAAGGGAAATTTCCTCTAAAATTTCGTAACGCTTTAATTGTCAACTTGCTTCCGAAATCGCGGCCTTTCAAAAGAATAAATTTGCATAAAACGGATTTTAGAAAGCTTTCAGTGACTTGCTGCTGGAGTGAAAAAACATGTTATCAACGTTAATGGAATATCATTCTAACATATTGAATATGGCGTCCAGTTAAGTCATTCCTTCTTTCCGTTCTTTCCGTAAGCGCTTTAGAGAAATCACACACGCAATGGGTGCTCTTCTGGACATTTTCGAAATTAAAGAGGAGACTGGTAATTAATATTCCAATCAATAGACAAGATGATCTGTTGACAATAATTGTAAGATGAATTATCAGATAAACCTAAACAATTTCATTAAAATCGTTTGGGTCTATTTTAGAAACGATTTAGGATAGTGTCGGTGTACCTGATGTCTCCACCGAAGAAAATTATAATCGTCATGTAATTACGTATCTTATTCATGAAATGTATTCACCTTGCTATACTTTCACGCTACTGTATGTACAAAAACCTGTAACCGGAAGTGAACACACCTGTCCTTCTGGTTGCTCAGATTTTCAAACCCTAACACAGCACCTCGTGCGCGTGATGTTTAAGGAGTCTCCAAGGAAAAAAAAAAGACCCAGTAACCTTTGCAAATATCAAAATGGCGGCTATGAATAAAAGTTGTATAAGCTATAACGTTTACTGGAGATAAGGAGGATGTTTTTCATTTGCACGTTTGCACGTTGATTTGGACCGAGAGTCGGACTCACGAACTTGTAAATATAGTACAAACCAGTTTACCGGTAATGCCCCTAAACTTCACGTGTAAATTAAGTACGCGCATGCGTGTAATTTACGAACATGAGCATTGTCTTCAGTAACGTACAAAATAAATAACGTACAAAAACAGAAATATTTCTGTTTTGGTGACAAAGGAAGTTATTACATCCGAAAATTTCAAATTTCAGCTGATCCATTCTTGTTGTTTTATTTACCGATTTATATTCTACATTGTCTTCACACACGTGATTTACAAGGCTGATCGCAAACTGCATTTGCGTAAATAGTGAGGGCATTGGCAAATTGTATCGCTAATACCTGGTGTAACATCTCAGTTCTGACAAACACAATTTCCAGTATTTTTTGTGCCTGAGAAGTTGTTTTGGATGTAAGCTTGAATGAACAAGCACAAGTTTTTTCATTGAAGCTTTTAAAAACTATTAGTGTTCAGGTGGTTTCAGTAATTTGAACAGTCGTTTTATACACGTTATTGTTGAAAACAGATAAAAAAATCATTCGCTACGGTAACGCCACCGTATGAGTGACATTTTGCAGTTAGTGGTGATGGCGAATATGATTAAGTCACTGTAATCTTAATGGGTGTTCCAATGCTCATAAAACTTCTTCGAGATTGTAGTACACCATTAAGTGCGCATAATATTTTTGTGGGTCGTTCTGATACTTCAAAGGGTCATTGGTCCGATTGAAGGCCTAGGTTCCTTAACGAAATTCCGTCGAGTAATAGTCCGCAGAGCAGATAGTTCGAAACTCCTGTATTCTGAAAAAGTGACGACTCCTCGGCTGACATACATGTAGTTATTTACCATTTTAACAACTCAAATTTCTTGATTTGTGACTCGCTGAAGCTTGGTATATATCCGACATTACAATGCGTGATTGCTAACGAATTGAACCTTTTGTTCTAGTATTTAATTTAACTTTGGAATGACTGCTTCTGCCATTGGCATGCTTTTAAGGTTTTTAAATTCTAAACTTCTTACGAAATGCAAATGCCGGTATTCCAAATTTTAATTTTACCGCGTTTGCGCCTATCGAAGCCAAACATTTATTGTAACAAACTAACAATACACACCTACATAAACATATAATGAAACTTTTCCAGCGTTATAGTTGTACTAAGTACCATTTTTCGTTGTAATTTTCTAATGTTCCTATTTTTTCAAAACTCTAGTGACGGAATTTTGTTATGCACTCTACATTGAGAAGTGACATTTTTTTATTAAAACTACAAGAATTATACTGTTGTTACATTCGGTAATTCCAAACAAAATGTCAAGGCCGTGTAAGATAATGAAGCCACGCCTTTATTCAGAATTAGATGCATGCGCCTATACAAGGACCGATCGAGTAAAACCAAGTGTGAAATTGATGTCACTGACTACCTCATCATTTGAAAAACAGACTTCTGTTTGGCTCACTGAATGCAGTGAAGATTCTTGCCAGAGTGAAAAAGACTCGCTTGGTACTCTCACGCTTACTGTGCGTGTACACGTACGTGATAGCATCATCTAGATTAAGCAGTTTGCTTTTCAGCTGGAAATTTTAGAAAAAAAATCCACTAGTTTTGTTTTGAAGGTTATGCAATGGTTTAAATAGTGATAATTATTCTTCTGGTAAAAGTCACAAGGGGTTAAGCATTTTTGAGAATAGTTTGGCCTCAGCAAGTGCAGCCAACAAGAGAGGCGGCTACGCAGTATCAGCGGTTTTTAGTTGACATAAGTGTTCTTGTTGTTGTCAGCAGCCTTATAAGCGTGCGCATTAACTGCCGCAAATGAAACATCTCGGTCATATCACTTTGCCAAGAATGTTGCCGATTGAATTAGGAAAATGTGGAGGTATTTATGGTATTTATTGGTTTTGATGTTAACAAATGTAACTAGTGAACGTGTTTCAGTCGCAGATAAACTGTGACTTAAATTACTACTATTATTCTGGAAGTGCCTAGCCGGTGGTCGTATTGGATAGCAGTTGAATATCTTCCTCTCTATTATAGTATATATTCAAGGGTTTTTTAAAGATGCCTGTGCTCGCACCCACAAATTTGAGTAAAGCTGGGACACTTATCCCACTAGGCCACGGTGCTTTCTCGTGAATACGGATATGTACATGTACATACGTTTGGTCCGTACAGGTTACATATACATGTATGTAGACTACATGTACGCGGGAATTATTATCCATCCATGCAAAAACTCAACTACTATGACTTCTGGAAATTACTATAAAGTAAAATTTCCAACATTGCGGAGCAACGCCTTTGTTGGCAGCACTTGCTGAGGCCAAATTTCTGAACTGTTCTACTCGGCCCAAAATATTTCCATTCCACTTGTCCATTTCAGTTTTGGCGTCAACTAACATCTATGACGTCCCATGAAACAAGATCACGAAGACGTCAGTGTTTGTAAGTAGTAATTCTGATGGCATGAGTGCCTTCTTCCATCACTCTGATAATTTATCTATACATCATCTGGTTCAGCATATGTAATAACTCAGGGGCTCTTCTTGACCTGCTGGATGTTGAACAGCATGGAATAACTGCATACACATGTGGGCGGCGCACCATAGGGCGCTGGAACTACAGCCCCACCACTTTTTTCAGTGCTGCACCGCTCACTGTCTATGGGCGGTGAACAATACCAGGGGAGCTGGGGGACTATAGGCCCAATTTTTCCATGCTGCGCCGCCCATGACACTTAAAAGATTGTTTAACCTTTATCCTGATAACCCTGTATTCAGACTACATTTCCTCTGTGCTAAGCTAAGTAGGCCAGCACTACTGGTGTACACTAGTCTCTTATGAAGGTCACCCGGACCTACATGTAGGAACGAGTAAGAGAAGGAATACCAACGCGGCAAACCCTATTGATACGAGTTCCGTTGCGGGCTTGCAATCTTTTCAGTCAATCGGTCGTTGTACAAGACATCGTCGCCACGGAGTTAAGCCGCATTCAACCCGACTGTCGGGTATTTCTGGACTGCGATGATTACCGAACATTGATTCACGTGAATTCTCTCGAGTGACGAGAATGCAGTCGCCATATTGTTTGTAGCATTGTTTCTGAAGTCGGTTCATTTATTATGTATTCTAAAGATAGTTTTATTTCGTTTGATGATAGTAGCATTGATTGGAATAATATACTTGATGTTAGTTTCGAAGACGACCATGTCAGCAATTGCAGCGACGATACTGTCATGAAGGTCGACATGGTAGGCGATGTCGATGCTGTGTACGAGTGCCCTATGTGCCAAAAAGAGTTGAAAACGGCTTCCGGAATCACAAGGGAAGTGAAAAATCACGACCCGTCATTGTCTTTCTCTGGCAAATTAAGTAATTAATGTTTAGGATGTCGACTCGATGGTGTAAAACATCGTACATGTACATGTTATAGAGACTAGCTAACCAGCTATTAACTAGGCTATCGTCAAGGTTCAGCTGAGTGCGACTGTGTGTTGAGTTTGTTTAGACCACGAAATTTCACACAGCCCAATTAGTTGTGTTCGTCACCTCCTCGTGAAATTCGTATCATCATGTAGCGTGACTAACTAGAGACATAAGATATAACGAAAAGTGCGCTGGTTCCATGGTAGAAGAAAACAAATCTGAACGTTTTAATTTGGGAGAGAATGTAAATACTAACCTCACCTCTCTCATTAAAACACGGATGCTAGAAGCGTGTCACTGTTTTTAACTGTTGATTTTCTTTTAGTTCCTGAACTGATGAAGACCAAAAGCAAGTCAAGTAGCATGAAGCAAAAAAGGAGCTTAAAAGGTATGATTTATATCTAGAATGGTTGCTAGTTCACCTCACACCCTCGGGAGATTGTAGCACAGGAAATGCAGTATGATGAAAAAACTTTGTATGTTATAAATGTTCAAATTCATACACCGAGGTTTTTGCTGTAAAGTTGTTACAACATGAAGTTAAACTTGTTAAAAATTATGCAATACTGGCTTTTAACATTCAGATAAATGTGAAATACCTACCACAATTTAATTATCCATGATGCAAATTTAGTTTATATCTATTTATATCTATGTGAATGAAGGAGACCGGTCCTAAAAACCTTAGGCCTGTGCAATCTATGTGTTAGGCCGAGGGTAAAACGCAGGGGCAATTCAGTCTATGAGTTAGATATTGATTTCGTACTCATGCAAGGTCAAGTGAAACATTAAAGTTATTGTTGGGAGTACTTTAATTCGTATCCTATTTTTAGGTAAAAATGTATTATCGGCATTCACACGAGACATTCTCGAGGAGAGAATGATCTACATTGATCTGGCTGCATCAGAAGTTAAAAATGATGAATTTATGAAGTTATCAGCTGCCGGTAGAAAGATCATAGAAGTTGTGGCTGGTTTTAGGCACGGTGGTCGTCTGCAGTTCATGACAGACTTTGTCTAGGAATGTCTTACTGCTGGGGGCCATTTTGTTCTGCCCAGTCGACAACCTGAAGCAATGTGGCAGGCGTATCATCTGAACTTGACTGATGAGGAGTTCATTGAAAAGGGGAAGTGGCCTCTTAAAGACCGGTTGTCAGGAAACCAAGCGTCGAGCTTTAGGATCCTACGTGGGGAGACTTTTCAACATCATTTTGAAAGAAAATCTCAAGGAAAACTCTAAAAAGCACAGCTTTAGTGTGGATGGTGAAGTGAGCTTTATAGAGAAAGAAGCATTGGAGTACATTTCTGGTGCAATGTCTGCTCGTTTACTGACAAAAGTTGGTAATCGTAAAAAGGGACATAAAATGGTTCAACTACTACAAACTCTGTGTAACAAAGATCAGGTTGTTGGCACAAAGGACTGGGTATCAATCAGTGACCTTTGGGGGTTAGTGCGCCCATCTAAGGCTCTAGTAGAGTTCATTGTTGAACTTGAACTTGTGGTGAAATCTTTGTTCAGTACGGAGTCTGTGGACTGTTACCATGGGGGTTATGTGAGAGATGGGGTGTTGAATAGCGCGCTACAAAATGAAATTTTACTGTAGTAGTGGGAGAACGCCATTGTTGGGTTTACTCAAGGGGTTAAGTTAGATGTTATGTCCATGTTTGTGAAATTGTTCGTCACCATCAGGAGGTTTTCTTTACAAAAAAACTTTTTGAAAGCTACCAGAAAACTGAGTCAAAGAATCCTAAGTATGAGAAGGGCTTGAGGAAGACACTAAAAAAACATATCTGATATATATATTGTGCCTAAGGGGTTGTAAACGAGTACATTTTTATGCATTGAAATGTGCTTATGCAACACTCAGGAGTTACTGAACGCCTAGAATTATTACTGTGCATTGATAATTCAATTTGCAGAATTGGTCATTCAGTCAAAGGTAATTGTTTAGGAAGAAATTCTGTGCATCCGATAACTAATACTACTGCCTTGACTAAGCAAGTGTTTGTTGAATAAGCATATTTCATCGCACAGAAAGGTGCTCGTGCCTTTTGGATGTTCATGGTAAAGAGACCTTGTCATTAGTAGCTACTCTTTCCATTTCACTTTTGTTACAAATTTTGCAGAACATATTTCAATGCGAAACATTCCACAAATTACGGTGTATCGAACTTAACGCCAACCAAATTTATTGAATGATGTTTTGTAGTTTTGTGACACCTTTCGACTGATGAGTTATGAAGTAGTGAAAATAATGCAATGTGCATCTTTAGCAAAAATATCGCAATAGTTCAGTATTTTGAGTCTAATTTGTAAATAGACAGCAACTGGTTCAACGACCTCATCTGTAATTAGAGAAAGCAACTGGTTTAAATTCATATGTACAGTTTTATTGAATTAGCGTGCTTGTGAAGTTGATTGCATTGTTACATCTAACAGTTACTAACGCAATATCACAATACCAATACTGTTTTGTGTACATCGACACATATTATGTCCAATTGGTTACGAAGTTGTCAATATATTGAGCAAAGTCTAACCATTACACTCTTGACCATTCATCAGATATTAAAGACTGGTTCTCTGTCTCTTGGGTAGGAGAGTGTTGTCAATAACCCTATCATCGGGGGCACCTCTTGTATTGGCATTGAATTTCTTCATAGCACATGACTTCTGTGACGCAGTGTTGATTAACATCTGGGTTTTCATTTGGACCACCAGCATGGATGTGCATTGCAAACCACTGCTCTATTGGATCTTGATTAAAATGATCACTCAATACAAAACTGGCACCATTATTCAACAGAAATGTACACGCTTCAACAAATGACTGAACATTGCTTTCAATTCCTTGCATAGTTTAATAACTAAGAAGCATCTTACTTCGTGCAGCGGCTCTGAAATTGCCAGGCCTATCTTGTATCTCCTGCTTCCAGTTGTGCAAATCTTGCACACATCCTAACAGCCGTGTGAACCGCTCATCATTGACATCCTCATAAGGTGCCAACGCAGACTTTCTCTTGAGTACATGTTCATACAAGGTACGACCATTCAAGCAGTCAAACAATTTATCAACATTTCTCAACAACGTTACAGTTTCAGTGACCTGGGGCCCACCAGTGTGTTCGATTACATTTGCCACAGTTGAACTGAGCACCTGAGCAGCTAAACGGACTTTCATTGTTGCAAAAGATGTGAGAAACACATGGGCACGAGAGAGTTTTTTGTGCAAGTCTCACATCCTGACGAAACTGTTGCTCGTGCAATTGAATAACGTGAAACCGAGAGATGTCACAACCATTACGCCACATGTTTCTACTTCGCTTGTCACAAAAAAAGTTCGACAGACACTTTCGTATTGTTTTCAAGAGATGTGGCGCATCTGAAATAAAAAAACAAAGGCCTTTTGTCGTCAGCCTAAATGTTGGTAGTCTTGTACACAACTACATCTAAGTTAATATCATGCAACCTAAAAAACTTCCGGTTTGGTGATGCTCCATAACAGGTAATGCAAAGAATTTTCAAACCACAAATGTCTAAACAATCTACAGCTTCCCACAAGATTGGGTACAAATAATCTGCTGTTATACCATTACATGGAAAATGAGCGATGGCAAACTTGAAATTTTACGTTAGTGAACGTACCATTAAAGTGAGAATATACTTAGCCAAGTCTATTCTTGGTTCGTTGTTGCTCTTCAGGTTTGCCTCAAAATCGCATAACTCATTCGCTATGTTGCCAAGGTCAACAAACCCTATGAGCTCCCCACTATTATCAAAAACAAGATTTGACTTTATCTTGATCTCATCTTGTAATAAAGTGCAGAACTTTTGAGAATCATCCAATCTGGCAACTTCCATTTCTCTTTGCATTTTCTGGAATGCTTCCACCTGAAACCCAGTCCTTACTGTAAAGACACTGGTGTAATCCTGTAACGTGCGTTGGGATGGTAGTTTAATAGAGCCAGCAGACCGCAATGCATCATATGCGGCAGACGACTTCAGCTTGATGCTGAGGGCCCATCTCACTATCATAGGACACCAGCGCATACTTCTGGTACCCTTGGCCTCGAATGCCTTCCTCTTTTGTTCCCACAGTAGGGTCATAAATGAATCACTTTCAAATGGATTTCTTTTTGATTCATGGGATTTCGTATCTCTCACAAGTTTGTCAACTTCAGAGTCTAATTCAACACCGTTGGTGCCTATATGGTCTTGAATTCTGGTCTCTAATTTCTTGACTGTCAGTTGCATGTTGGGTATGGGCCTTTACTCGCATTCTCAACTGGTGGTTGTCTAAATGATTCAAGGGGGTATTGAATGAAGGGATTGTGGGATCATCGCAATTATGACGTTTTCTTGATTCTATTGCTCTTAGGGTTTTCCGATATATACAGCATTCATTACACCGCGCATTTTCCTTCGTAATCAGCAGCTCACATTGCTGAGACCTCACAGAGATTTGGTATCCTTCTCCCATTGGTCCTCCTAAAATCCGTTGTCATATCTTGAGAAACCTCGGTACTGCTCATCAGGATTACCAGTGCATATGCACATCGTGTTGAAGGCATTGACTACATTAAGTACAGAATTTTCAATTTTCAGACTACTGTCACTGTAGATCTGATGACTGAGTGGCAGCTCTCGACCATGAACTTTAATTTTGAAGCTTAAGTCCCGAGAAACAGTAATGGCACATTTACAATGAGGCACATCGTTGACAACACACAGCTTGAGGATCATTAGATGTTCTGCTGTAAGGTTCAACACCCAAGAGTCTGCTAATTCTTCTTTTGGGTTATTCTTGATGTCAGCCAGTGTCTTGACATTTCCATATGAAAATAAGGTAAAAGCATACTAGTAACAAAAATGTACACAACATTAGCAGATTCTACACCGAGTAACTTCAAATACTGAGTAAGTCCATCCCCACTTCAAAAATCTATTGGACTATTTATGCCAACATCTAGCCTATTTACATTGGCACGAGGTTTCAGTCGGCAATTTTGCTTGCCATCTCCGGGTGTTACATAGTTCTTAGAAGACTGAGCATGATTGTATGGTACACCCATGGTGGTTAATGATGCACACCTTTTTCCCCAATTTTGGTGTAAATAGACAAACAGATTTTAGAAATGACGTTACTACAGCAGCACCTCAAAGCAGTTTTAGAAAGACATTGTGGATGAAGATAAATTTCTCAAACATAATTAAAACGCAGTATCTCTCACTGATAATCATACCTTGATAGTGAAGATCAGCAGTCGCCGAAGGGGACTCATTATGTACTTGAGGAAAGCCACAAGGCTGTGACAAAGTTGGTGTCAGTGTCCCTTCGTCTAAGGCATGGCGAATGTATATAAGTGAGACATCTTCCAACACATGGGCTTGCGACACTGTTTCTGTTAATGTGGCTTTGAACTTTGCTAAGGAGATGTCATCTTCTGAATTACTTGCTTCGAAAGCTACATGTGAAAAAAACAAACATCAAATTTCACTTCAGTAAAGGGCAGATATCTGTTGTGGAACACATTCTTAAATACATACACAAAACGCACCAAGAGTGGCGTAGATGAAGTAATATCCCACGAGACATCATTATACGTATCAACAGAGACCACATGCTTCAAATTATTAGTTTCTTTATTTTTTTGAGATTTTTTTGATACTTCACTCAGAGAGGTTCACGTGGCAGATGTCGTCCTACATGTAAGTACTTGGGCATTAGGTTACAAGTTTTCTCTAGTAAAAGAATGTAACAATTTATTACTTGAAAAAAGATAACAAAGATGGAAACAGTGGTAACTGAGCACTGAACTCGTAACCTCTCCTGAAATTACTTAAATAATATTTCATATTGTAGTTACCAAGGAATAGGCGGCTGAGTTGTGTACAATATAATATTAAGCAATTGAAAACTGAGACAGAACTGTCATATAAATAACAGTGCTGTTCCATATGTTACGATTGAGACAAGATTGCATGTTGAATGTTATTTACACTGCTGCAATTGCATTACTTTAAACTATTTTCGGAAAATTCGATGATCGAACACGTCAACGACATTGAGTCAACATTGAGCAATGTTTTGAAGTTTCCATGTCAGAGGTTACTGTTGAAGAAGTGCAGGAGGTAAATACGGAAACTATTATCACATGGCCATAGTTCACTCGACTGATTTAACGCGTATGGCATCAATGTTAATCAGTCGAGTTCTTAAAAATAAAGCTTTGCGTCTTAGTGTCTTAATGATTCAAAGATCTATTGCCATCATCATTACTATTAATTAATTTTAAAAAATTAACATCCAAATATAGATGTTGTGTTACTCATACATAAAGAAAATATAGTATCTCTCACTGATTATCATACCTTGATAGATCAGCAGTCGCCGAGGAGGACTCATTATGTACTTGAGGAAAGTCACAAGACTGTGACAAGATTGGTGTCAGTGTCCCTTCGTCTAAGGCATGGCGAATGTTAACATGCTAAATGGAAATGTGCCTCTCAATAACAGGTCACATTAAGTGTTTTTAACCCACTTCAATAGACAGACATCAAGTCCAAAAAATCCAGGGCTATGGAATACACCGATTTTACAGCAAGTGGTTGCTTAATTAGTCAAATCTTATGTTTTTCCATGAAAAACTGCCAGAAACCAGTAATTATGACCCAGCTATATTTTAAATTGTTCCTCTATATCATCTGCCACAGTATTTTTATCCTTATACAACATCCAGATGACGGGATCAGAAAGCTAGTGACGATAGAAAATTTATCGATTCACAGAAATTTGGTTGCAAATATTACAAAATTGTTTTTGCAAACAAAATCTGCAAAAAGGTGTTCTTATGCAGGCTTGTGCTGAGAAAAGCTACAATATCTCTGAATGCTACAATGAAGAATTTGATCTTGAAAAATAGCTTCTAAAGTAAAAGTTCATAATGTAACAGAGTAAGTCTCCACTGAACCTCAGAATATGTATTTTCTCTCATCAGGCATTCGTTTCAGTTCAATTTGCACATGATAACGATCAACTTTTCATGAAAGCAAAAGAAGGAAACACCCTTCTCCTAAGCCTGTCGCTAGCGAAGTGCCCGACACATACAGTCGCGCCCACATGCCCACGTAACAAAGGCGCACTGAGACGCAACAAAGACATTAGCATAAGAATAACTGAACATTTGCAACTAAATAAGAATAACAATAAGCGTAAAGTTACGAACGTCCCGTCACATTCTCCCCCCTAACAAAAAATGTCGTCCCGACATCATTAACATACAATATGAAAACAAAGCGCAGTGAAATGGAAATCATTCAGTCTCCTCGTACTGGCTACAGACATCACAACGCACATTCCACTTTCAGCACGGCAACGCCTGGCGCGCTCGCAACAGCAGCAAAACTCAAAATACTACAGACCTACCAAGTCCCTACCATCCAAGATCTCCGACCTATTTACAGTTTTAATCGGTCCGGCACCATCTGCCGCCCGCACAGAATACACATTATTTCTCCGAGAGACAATGTGATAAGGAACTGAACCAAATGCATTCTGAATTTTATTCCTCCCTATGATACTATGGTCTCTCAGAAATACCGTTGCACCAACCGGAAGTGATTGGGCGAACACACGTGTATCATTTCTAGCTTTATTTCTATCATTCGAAGTGTCCGTAAAATACCGAGCACGCTGCCAAGCGTCTTTCATTTTATCTGCTCTTAACTTTACATACTCATCTGTGCAACCATCTGCCAGATTTGCTGCATCAAACCGCAGGAGAAAATCCGAAGGAAATTTCGGTTCCCTGCCAAAGAACAAGAAAAACGGAGAGTACTTAGTAGTGCTGTGTGGAGTAGAATTATACGACATCACCAGATCATGTACATACTCCGGCCATTTACGCTTATGATCCATTGGCAAAGTTTTCAACAGATTATGCAATGTGCGATTAAAACGCTCACACTGTGAATTTCCCTCAGGATGATATGGGGTTGTACGGGATTTCTGAATGTCATATAATTTACACAACTGTTTAACCAGATCGCTTTCAAAATTGCGACCCTGATCGCTATGAATCCTGTCCGGAATACCGAACTTATTGAACCATTGCTCAGTCAGAGCCTTGGCAACAGTCAGGGCAGTTTGATTGCGTGTCACAACAACTTGCGTAAACTTCGTGAATACGTCCGTCATCACCAAGACGTTTTCCCTACCGTCACTGGACGGCTCGAGAACAGTAAAATCAACGGCTAACACTTCATTGGGTCTACATGCAGTCAAGTGACTCATGATAGTCCTCGGTTTCTTGTATGGACCCTTAGAAATCTGACACCTCGCACATGATTTGCAATAGTCTGCCACATCTTTTTGCATGCCTACCCAAAAGTAGCGATTGCTAATCAAGGCAAATGTTCTCTCATACCCTTGGTGCCCAGCTGCATCATGCAGAGACACCATAATCTCACTTCGTAGCGACTGTGGCACAACTAACATACTAACAACTTCATTATCAACCGAGGAGACCCTGTATATGAACAGCATTCCCCGATCTAAGTACAGATCATTCCAATACCTCAAATATTTCCGTACACCGCTATTTGCGGTGTCAACAGGCTTACGTTTTGCTCGCAAGCATTCCATCACGTCACCAAGAATAATATCATTACGTTGTAAATTCACTAATTCGGCGTTTGTTAGAGCAGGGAATGACGACGAAGTGTCCAACCCACTCCGTGTCGTAACACCACAAAGCAAAGCCTGGCCGTGATCAGGCCACACTATTCTTGACAGCGCGTCAGCGTCTAAATTCGACTTACCAGTCTTGTACACAATCTGAAAATTGTAATTCGCTAACTCAGAAACCCACCTCTGAGAGCATACATCCAGCTTAGCTGTAGACAATGCATATGTAACAGGGTTATTGTCAGTGTACACTACAAACGGCAAACCGCCGTATAGGTAATCGTGAAACTTAGACGTTATGGCCCATTTAAGAGCCAGAAACTCAAGTTTATGTACAGGATAGCGTTTCTCGGCTTCACTCAAACAACGACTCGCAAAGGCAATGGGTCTATTCAATCCCCCGGACTCCTGATATAATACCGCACCTAACGACGTCATGCTGGCGTCAATGTGCACAGAAAATGGCTGCGTAAAATCAGCAAATGCCAGTACAGGGCTACTCGTGCACCTGCGTTTAAGTTCTTCAAAAGCATACTGTTCTTTATCACCCCAAACAAACAGTCCATTTGAGGTATCAGAAGAATTACGTTTACGACCCGTTACTGATCCCTTTGTAAGTGCATGAAGAGGCTGAGCAATTGATGCAAAGTCTTGAATAAAGCGACGGTAAAACCCCACAAAACCTAAAAAACTTTGCAAGTCTTTCACACACTTTGGAACAGGCCAATCCAACACAACCGCTATCTTATCGGGATCACATTCGACCCCTTGTTGAGAAATCACGTGACCCAAATACACAGTTCGCTGCTTAAAGAACTCACATTTTGACGGCTTAAGTTTCATACCAAACTCACGTACGCGTTGAAACACATTTCTCAATCGGGTTAGATGATTTTCAAATGTATCACTAAACACCAAGATATCGTCCAACAAGATCAAACACTCAGACAAATACAAGTCCCCCATACACATTTCCATCACTCGTTGAAACGTTGCAGGAGCATTGGTTAACCCAAACGGAAGTCTATTGCACTCGTAAAATCCGAGTGGACCTACAGTGAATGCTGTTTTATGTTTGTCTTCCTCTGCTATATCTACCTGCCAATAAGCAGATTTCATGTCAAGAGTTGAAAAATATCGAGAACCATGAAGCGTATGCAAATTTTCAGTAGCACGAGGCAAAGCATAAGCATCCTTTACCGTGATCTCGTTCAATTTACGAAAATCTAAGCAAAATCGCAACTCTCCAGACTTCTTACGTACTAAGACAATACTAGAAGCATATGGACTAGTGGACGGTCTGATAACCCCCAGCTGCAACATATCCTTTAAGTGAGCTCTAACTTCATCCAACATGTTAGGAGGAATAGAGCGATGTCGGTGTTTAAAAGGAGCATCGCTTGTCAAATGTATCTTATGCTGAACCTGAGTAACATGACCAAGATCCAAATCATTCTGCGCAAAAATATCTTGATATTCATTGAGTAAACTTGCGGCTCGGGCGCGCTGCTCAATACTTAATTCTGGGTTTATTATGAACTCCTCAGAATTCTCAGCTGAATCAGAACACGGAATTTCAGCTGCCGTCTGATCCACCGGTACCAAGCTGCAGATGCTTGAACCAGCAGGAACAGTAACAGACTTACAACCCACATTCGTGACTCTAACAGGAATCATATGATCCCCAGGGTTAATCTCATGCAATGTGGGCCACACCTGCAAGTTACTAGGAAGTGACAGTGAACCATACTCTTCGGTGACAACCTGTAAACTACAAGATGTACATGGGTTAACACAAATACAAGCATCGATTATTTGGGACATCCCAGACGGAATGGTAACAGAATTGTCAGTCTTAACTACGCCTGGAAGAGAGGTTTCACGATTAAACATGACATTTTTCAACAACAGCAACCAGTCCGAGCGATTGTCATTATCAACGAGATCGATCAAAACACGCAAAGCATTAGTACCCACTATAACAGGAACACGGAAATTATAAGAAGTGTTTGGAACAACCAAAAACAAAACATCAATTGACTCATCGGTATCGGGTACTCCAACAGTGACACTAACGTAACCCTTGTAAGGCAAAACTTCTCCGTTAGCGCACTCAACACGCAAAGGTCCAGTAATATCTGAAATAGGCAGCACAGACAAACCAATATGCTGACACAAGCTCTCGGAGATCGTACTTACTCTAGAACCTGTATCGAGTAAACATATGCATCTCACATTTGCAATCATAAATTCCTTTTCAAAGGACTCCCCTACTAAGCCTACTGAGGGGGGTTTTCCATGCGATCGGTCGGAAGCCCCCCTGTCGACGACCGATTGAAGTTTAAAGCAACCGTGCAATTGACAGCCCTATGACCGTATTCATGGCACCGGAAACAAACGCCGTCAAATCTGGGTAACGAGTTGTCAGCCCGCACATCAGTAGACTGGTAAATAGTCTGTTGTTCTGAACGTTGCCGGTTCACATTACCATAGGGTTGTCCGCGGAACCTAGAGTTCCCGTTGAAAACATTGGACCTATTTCGAGTGAAACTACCTTCAAGTTTCTCTATTCTTTTAGCCAAAGCATCGATCATAGTGACCATTTTATCAGTTTTATCACCACTATCAAGAGAGTGATGTGACTGCGATTTTCTGCTGAACTCAATGTCTAAACGACGGGCGTAAATCAGTAGCTCGTCAAATGATTCTTCACTATTGTGTTCCACAAAATGCTTTAGACCAAGTCTGACGTCATTTGACAGCAAACCAGACACAAAATGTGATTTTAGCACAGATGGCAGCGCCTCTTTCGGAATGGGACATGATTCAGACATTTTCATTTGAACTACTAATTTCTCTAAGCGCCCAGCCCATTGGGTAACGCTTTCATTTTTATCCTGTCTAGAACTGTAGAATTTTTCAACAATTTTTCCAACAGGTAACACATCACCGTATCTAGACTTTAACTTACTAAGCAATTCGTTTACAGACAAATCACATTCAAGCAATTCAGCCGCACTGCCCCTCAATGAGCGTCTGATAGCTTGTTTCAGAAAACCATCGTTTTGCAACGTAACCTGCAAACACTGAACTTCGCCTAACCACTGCTGAAAGGAAACACCCGAGCTCTCACTACCTGAAAATGCGGGTAAGCGAACAAGGTCACTATGAAAAACATTACCCCATGAGTTCACACTTGAAGACGCATGTTTACTCTCAACACTGCTAGGGTCGTCGGACCCAACAACAGATGACACAATTTTCTTTTGAACAGGAGACAGCTCCCCTATCAATGAAATCAACGATGACATATTTTCATCACTTTTACCGGCACATTCACGGAGAAATGACTCATCAGTAACAGTAGCTTTTGAAATTTTCAATTTGAAATCCTTGAAATGGTTCTTACGTACAAAATTAACACACTTGTTAACCATTTTTTCAGAATCAAAGACGATATAAAAGGATAAGTTAACTCGCCAAGCATGCTTAACGCCATTGCGAATTTCAGCGGGCAGAAAATTCAACAACTCACCATCCTCACACTCTGGTACGTCACCAACAATCACACATTTGTCACACAGCGAATCCATGACAAAGGATGAAATATACGGAACATGAACAAACTTAGAATCACCCCAATAATGTGAGATAACTCGACCTACAGCATGAAAATACACTAGCTTAAGAAATTAAAGAACTCTCAATACCCGGCACATCAAGTGAACTTATGTCAAACAACAGTAACACAAAACATTTTCAGTGACACAAAATGCAACTGAGTCCAGTTTCCTGCAGGATAGGGCGTCGTCAAACACATAGTCCAGAAAGTTCCGTTCTTGGCGAGCACGAGGATCCGTTCCAGACACCACCACGAACTTGTGACCACAGTAGCAAATTAAGACATTGTCCTTTCCAGAAAATTCTTACCCGAGTCGCGACATAAATCTTGTAAAGTCAGCAAGCAGTTCAACTTTCCATGCAAGGCCGTAGCACGGTCATAATTTTACAGACGTCGTCAGAGAAAAGTTCTGGTTTGTTCGATTTACGTTGGGCGCCAAATGTAACAGAGTAAGTCTCCACTGAACCTCAGAATATGTATTTTCTCCCATCAGGCATTCGTTTCAGTTCAATTTGCACATGATAACGATCAACTTTTCATGAAAGCAAAAGAAGTAAACACCCTTCTCCTAAGCCTGTCGCTAGCGAAGTGCCCGACACATACAGTCGCGCCCACATGCCCACGTAACAAAGGCGCACTGAGACGCAACAAAGACATTAGCATAAGAATAACTGAACATTTGCAACTAAATAAGAATAACAATAAGCGTAAAGTTACGAACGTCCCGTCACAATAATAACACCAAACTAACCATATTTTAAAGGAAAGTACTACGTGAGACTGACAGACGCACATGCTGTCATCGATTGACCCAGTAGGCCTGAACGGGGGGCTTTTTCAATCATCGTTTATTTCTTAAGCAAACGCTTTTTAATCTTGTGGTACAAAATTTCAAAATAAAACTTTACTGGTGGGTGGAATTATAAATACGTATAGTGATTTACGTCCTTGATTTGGCTTTGAACCGCTTACAAATTCGCCGGCCGCCATTTTTAAATATTTGACTTCGACGTTTTGGTGAACTTGCGTAATCAATTACACAAAATTACGCCAAAATTGTTGACAAAACTATACGTTGTTATCAAATTTGTTTCTAATACTTTCTGTAAATAAGTCCTCAGGCCTTTCGAAGAGAAAACTGGCGCAAAGAAACGGATCAAAATCGACAGTGACCTTACCACGACATCGCGTCAGTTTCCAAGAGGCACATCCGGGTCACTGCGTGTGGTACCCTGGGTAATTTCCCATGCAAGACCGCAACGAAGTCCCGAGACCAATTATAGGAGTAGCCACACAGCTATGCTTTGTAACTTGCCGCGTTGCTATTCCTTCTCTTACTGGTTCCAAGCCCAGACTAATGGCCTAACAAAAGAAACTGGAAATTTGAAGGAGAAATGTTAATTTCACAGAATAGTAGTCAACACAAAAGTTGTTCAAAATTTATTGGAAATTTTCACCATTTGTATATCTGTATCATAGCCTTAGTGAAAATAAACTGATCCATTGTCATCCTCTCACGTCTGAATCCAGACATGTAATGAAACTATGTGTCTACGTAAACTTGTCAATATCTCCCAATCTAGTAACCACAACCATATGATTAATTGGAGACATGCA
Organism: Phoronis australis; assembly: GCA_002633005.1. NCBI lineage: Eukaryota > Metazoa > Phoronida > Phoronidae > Phoronis > Phoronis australis. The sequence goes on along the minus strand of NMRA01000102.1, from coordinate 620,415 downwards.
GAGTAGTAGGTGAGCTATGGATTACACATGCCTACATACCTAAAAATATCCACTCTCGCATGCTTTAATGAAAATCACAAGTCTCCTGGAGTTTTTGCAGTCTCTTAGCGCGACCAGCTGCAGCTTATCATAGTCGATTGAATACACCCAACGTGCTGTAATAGCATATTGAAAAGTCTGCGGATCTCGGAAAAAGAGCGATGCTCGGGGTTAGCAGGGCTTGTATAACTTTTTATCGTGTTATGGTCTCATGGTCCTTTTTGTAGGGAAGTTTGTGGTCATATGTTTCAAAGCAATTTTTTTACAAGCGGGATAATGAGGGGCTTGTAAACTGTCGAGGCTATACCTAAATTTCTTGCAGTTCCGGAAACACTACAAACGATGAAGTACACAAGCTGCACAACTGCAATCAACACCACATCCAGAGCAGAATAACTGGGGTTTCACAGAGAGACCAAAATGGCGTTGTCAGTCTTCCTCAGACTACCTTATTTGTAGAGCTGGGCTGTTTAGAGTGGTCTCAATATGCTCATATCGAGACATCACTACATTAATGTTACATTGTTGTCCTATGACTAACAGGCAACTGAACAGCGTCTCAACGTTATGCCCTTCCCTTATTTAGCAACTCCAACATTTTGACTTTTCTTAATTGCTTTGTACTTTGCTACTTACCGAAACTAAAAGTCTGACTACTCTGTTCATGTGCAATAACCAGCTAGTTCTAAGCAATCCTTAACTAATCGCGAATGCAGATGTTATGGAGATATGGGTGTTGGCAGTGAGAGGATGTCTGCGTTTCTGTATCTCCTCTGCAATCTTCCTCTACTTTTTTCCTGCCACTTCACTACGTGTATTTTGTTCTTCACCACCTTCATTCTACATGATGTATGTTTACCATGGCAGCATCAAGGAGGCCACACCCACTGAAACTCTTCACCTAGACAGCCACGTGTTTGGCTCTTATTAAAATGACTTTTACAGTCTCGTAGCCAGTATTAACTGTCATTTCACGAGAACACCAAAAGGTCGACTCTAGAATCACGGACTTAGATCTTGAAAAAAATGTTTGTAACATACATCCTGGTGGAACATACTCGAAATGCTCGTTTGAAATTCCTGAGCCCATTTTTTTAGGTAGAGCATCACGGCATCATGATTATTTGGGCTCAGAATGGCCCACTTTGGTTCAAACAAATCCAGTTCGTGAAGTTGTTTTAAAACGGCTTGAAAGAACGAGAAAAATTATTTATACTCTGTACCTAGATTATGAACTTCTGTATCAGAAGACAGTTTTTGAAATTAAACTTCACTGAAATTTCCAAAATTCGATAAATTTTGCCCAATTTTGTGTATTTGATTTTAGCCATTTTGAGGTGCTCTGGGGGACAGTTTGACGGTTGCTGATAATTACCAATGATATTCTTCATCAATATGCTGTCTGACTAAGAAAATACAAAATGAATGGGCTTTTCTATGTTTTTAAGCAACAGCCGATAGAAAAGACCATAGCGTATTTTGCGGTGCCTAACTACGGGCAGTATGCGGCTGTATCTCATAAACCTCATAACGCGGCTTCATTAACTCTTGAAAATATCTCTCTATGGGATCGACCGTTCATAAGTCTTACCAGTGACACTGGCAAGCATCTTATCAGGGTGGTCTAAAGAGAAGTAAGGCCCACTGCCGATTGCTGCAGTTGCAGTTGACACTATATTATCCGGCACAGGTGTTGCATGTTCTCCGTGAACAGTCCATACAGGACTGGTTGACTGGAAAAAATATGCAAGCAGTTATCAATAAGAATGGTATTATTTAATTTAAATGCGACATTAAAGCCGTGTTTTATGACAGAACAAGTTGCGTTTACGACCGCAAAAAGTTGTGAAATTGGTTTTACCTTATTAAGCGTAATATCTGAACTTTCACAGGTGTTGAGCGCATTACTGTTAGGTACATGTATAAAGTGAAGAGATGTCCACAAAATAAAAAATTAGGAATAGAACGTAAAAGAAAATGTTATGAACAAATTTATATACTTACGAGAGGTACACGCACTGTAGGGGGTGGCATAAAGAAAGTAAGCGTACTACCCTCTACATGTCTCCATCTAAAGCTGGCATCTTAAATACAGGAAAGCAAAGACTTTATTCCTTACAATGTTAAAAATCACGGCCGGACTTAGCCATTAGAACAATTTAGTAAATTTGAATGATATGAAACAGGAATACACGACGTTAAACCAAACCTTTAGCTTTTCTGCAATGATTATTGCATATACATGTAAATGATATACTTGGCTGACATTACAATGTCTCGTTCCTATAACTTAGAATATAGAAGGAGGAATGACACAAACATGACAAACGGAGAAGTTGCGTCATGGAACGGAAAACTACATACTAAATTCCATTCACGCAAGAATATCGCGGACGAAATATCAACGGTCACGTGTTTCACTTGTAAGACGATGCAATGTCTCATGATTTCTTGGGTGAGTTTTCGCGATGTGGCGTTAGCTGAACCGATCCAGCAATTCAGAGTAGATGAGGACAAAGCCCTCAGACAGCTTCTCAAGATGGAACGGTCTCGCCTTCTGTCCTCGCTATATTGGATGTAGACGTAGAGTGATCGGCGTGGAACTGGCTGGCAGACGATGTTGTTCTTCTTTAACGAGACGCTGGCTGGATGGCAACAGCGTTGTTGGCTTTCTTTGATGTGTATCAATGAAGCTGGTTTAGTGGTAACTGCTGTTAAGCTTGTCCTGGGTTGTCATTATACTGCCCCGTCGGAGACAGTTTGACTCGCATATGAAGCCGGCTTAATGGCAACAGCAATCACGTTTGTGCTTGGTTGTCTTTATACTCTCCCGTCGGGACAGTTACTTGTAGAGCAAGGCCAGCACCCATGGTGCTCCTGGTATAGGCTTGTCACTGGAATCCGGCTTCATGGTTGTCTTTATACTGCCCTGTCGGAACAGTTGTTACCAGTTGAGCAAGGCCCGAACCCTTAGGTGCTCCTGGAACAGGCTTCTCACGGAAATGCGGCATAGTGTGGCTTCGCGGAGTGACGGCAGCCTGTCGGAGACTGTCTGCCTTCCGGCGAGCTCGGGTAGTATGTCGGTTCGGGAAGGACAATACTTAGTACAATGTGGTATATAAAGCTCATTGACTTAGTATCCTTTACCCGCGGGGCCCTTATTTACGTTAGGAGTGGGATTGGTCCATTATGCCTAGAGGAGGTGAAGGACTTTACAAAACCGGTTGAAGAATTTTGTTTTTGTCACAAACGTTCGTTTGAAAGGCTGAAGATTGGAAATATAAGGACTTAAGACAGAAATTTAAAAGTAATTTGTCCGCTCACAAGAATTTAACAATAAAGAATAAAAACAACCATCACACCCTGATGTTCCTGTTCCACCTTTGCAAAGAAAATGACTCTGGTTACTTGGTGGTCATGAACTGCAATGTACTTGCTTAAGATGATTGATAGAGATTTTGTGCGGCATACGTTCGACATGAAATTAGTATGTAGCCAGCTGATGGATTGCGAGATAGATTTTGAGTATGTCATTTGGTTATTTCTGGAGTATCAATGTGATCATTATTTATGTTAATTGTTCTACCAGCATTCAATTTAATTGTACACCAATTCATAAATTAGCGAAATCGGTGATCCAAATCCCCAGAAAATGTGCGCATTCTGCTGAGATAGTAATCACCTGATAAGTGCCAGGGAAGATGACTAATTTGGTTAGTTCGCTCACTAGGCTATGGCTGAAGTTCCATGTAAAGACAGGAGTTCAAGAATCACTATCTTTTGGGAAAATTTACAGGACAATTTTCGTAAGAAATACCACATGATGTTCATCAAAAAGCAGTAAACAACACTGGATATGTGAAGACAAAATTAAGTAGTAGGCCTACCAGAACTTTAAAAAAACACCCATCGTCAAAGAGCCTGGAACAGATACAGTGTATATGATGTCTTATTTTCATTACCGTTTAGACAAGAAATATTTTCCCACGGCTGATTGTGGGGTCTCCGTACGCGATGAAAACCGATTCCTTTACATTTCGCCTGTGTGGCCAAACACCCGGCCACACAACAACGACCACGATTAGCAGAAGACGTATTTGCCGGAAATAACCCCAGATAATTGGGCCAGGTGTCCCCAGTGAATAACAACGTAACGGCTTCTGCGAAACACCACAGAATTTTTCCATTGATTGTATAAGGAGTTGACGATCCATGTACTATAATCTATGATTAAACTCTTATGAAACTCTTGAATTGCGCAGAATAACATGTAAAGATATGTGTCACGAAACTGAATAGCGATGAAAATAATTCATTCACACAGGTGACCTACAGTCGTAAACATAAGCATAATAAGCAGCTGATTGTCGTACTACCCAATGTCCGTTACCAACTGCTAATGTGATATCACGGATATATATCAGCCTTCACAAATATACGTGGTTTGACAATATTAATCCTTGTTTGCCTCCGTAAGCAGAGTTTTGAAAGGGCACTGATATCGCGGGTTCATTTTGAATGAGACCTTAAAGTCGTGACCGTTTCGTTTAGACGGAAATGCACGACGTAAGGCCACACAAGTGAACTACTGTGCTTACAGTTACTCTAGACGACATAAAACGCATTGCATTGTTGGTTAAATCAGTTTTAGTTGAAAGGAACTGTTATATGTTTTGCACCCAACTTTGATGTGCACAGATGTTTTCAATGAGGCTGTTCACGTAAAACGCTGAGAACCCAGCATCATAATTATCTCTCTGTATTTTATTGCTTTGGCCTTACAAAAGTTGATAGACCAGGGACATTTTGATACATTGTTCAAGCTACCCCTGGAGCGCGTGTTTGAGTAAATCTGAACGATAGATATTTTCGAAAATATATCCCAAAAATGCACAAAAAGTGGATTGGTGAAATACGCTGTTTTTAAGATACATTTGAACAAAGAAGCCACTCACTCACTGTTTGTTATCATATTATGAATACCAACGCGTATGGGTATTCGTTTGACGTTCTTAAGCAGACTAACGCTGGAAACTTCAAACCCAGAAGTCGCGGGACCGCGCAGAGGAGGAAACAAAATCGTTCACGATTTTAGGGCGCTCACGACTTCAGGACTTCTGACGGTACAAACAGTTTTAAATTCGTAATTTATGCACACCCGATCCAAAATGTGGGTCAAATGCTGACAAAAGATAGAGATAAACTTTAAAAGCACTGTATAACTTTCATGAATCTTCATCATTGTATTACAGAAACGGATACCTTTCCAATGATATATGGTTACATCTTCAAGTCAAAACTAATACCCAATTCACCTGCCCTACTTTTATTTCGAACTATGAGGGATGCCCTGAAAATAGCCAATAATAGCATTGAAAAAAGAGATGTTACTACAAAAATGTGTGAACACTTTAAACCTCTCGTCAATCTATACCATTCTGATTACCTACTACAGTTGTACAACAGATAGCCAGAAAACCGCTCACGATTCATTTTTATTACGGCCATATTGTCTGGGGAGAACTTCTTTGCGACGTAGGGCGGGTTGTAGCAGAATAGAGAAAATGAATAAGTTTCACCTTTCGGTCAATGAAAATAAATACATTTCTTTAGACTTACAGTGGAGCTTATTATGTTTTGAACACCCGTGAAATTGCTAATAACAGGTAATGAATCGACAGCAGTAGCAGGATTTCTTTAAAATTGTCCGACTGCATCATCATTTCAAACTCAAAAATCACAACATTTGCAGTTATTGATTCCAACAGTAGTCATTCAACTATAACCAGTTAGGCAGTCGTTTGGCCTGTTTGAACATCAGGAGAACAAATGACACAAAAAGGGTGTTAATTAGCGATTAGAGAGCTTGTCTTAAAAGCATAAAAATGAACAAAACATGATATTATTTAAACATTTCGAATTGGTTTTTGTTATTCCCTTTTATCAATGGAGTATGTTGACTTGAAACTGTGTTTAGAATTGAATCTCGTCGAACTCTTTGCGCCACATAATATTGGTCTCAAGCAGGTTAAGGCTTTGTATACAAACACACGCACAAACCATCACCTCTGGGTTGATTCCACGCTGCACTCGAATGCATATTTCATACCTCACAATTTTATAATATTAAATTTGAAATATGAACATAATTATGCATGACAGACTAGCTCATTGCGAGATCACAGTGTATAGGGGCAAATTTGAAATGTTGTTACGCTTCTCGTAGGGGTCTGGCGTCAAGCGAATGAGTCGGCCGCAGATTTGCCTAGTGGCCGTTTTGAATACAGGAGAGGTTTATTAGCAGACTACAACAGGGGAAATCAAAACAAACATTCACTAGTTTGAATGGATCGTCCGTTCACCGATTAAGAGCATCTCCGATGACCTTCAAAATCCCGATGAGTTTCCGACTGCAGTCCGGTATTTTCAACGGATCGTCGGGGCAGTCGGCAGGAGGTCGCTGTCAGAATTCACCAATAACTGCACCATCGGGCGTAGTTTAAAGTCCTTCTCTCAAACTGCCCATGTGGTTCCAGTATCCGAAAATACTTACTACATAAATTCTTATTTTCGACACCCTTTCTTTATATTCTTTTCGCCTTTCTTGCCAAAAGCGATTTTTTAACAGTATTTGACCCTTCTCTCTGAGCGTATGATTACCGGTTTTCATCGGTTATTTCCGTTCCCACATTTCCGGCTCATCAGTTCAGGAACTTGTCCTGAACGCCGCCATTTTTTCCTTGAAACTGTATGTGCTATGGCTTGCTCGAAAAGTCTTCATTATTTTGTTTTATAAGTATTATATCGTGATTCGTTTGCATATGTAGTGTATTTATAGTTTGTAGTTAGTGGTTGTTGATTTTTTTTGGAATGTTACGCGTACTTAGTATGTTGAAATAGAATTGGTGTTTAGTTCCTTACGTAGGCGGGTCGAACCTAGAAAAGAATATGGGTCGAACCAATTTTTTTCGGTTTTATTTTTTTCCTCGTTTTGAAAAAGTACTTTGCTATCATCGGAAAGGTAGTACATTCTACTCAGTAAAAATCGAAAAAGTATCAAAATCGGGGCAAGCACTGTAAAGTTATTGCAAGTTTTGTGGCGAAATTTGGGTCACTTTGTTTGGATGGCGTCGGCCATATTGGAGGACAGCGGGATGAGTTACGAGTTTAAAACTTTGTGTAAATTGTTTTCGCCAACAAGTTACGGTGGAATTTAGTTAGACATTTCTTTACTTACTATTCTGCACGATTTAACATTGTTCACCAAATTTCAGCCTCGCAGTTGTTACTCATTAAGTGATAAATGTGCTCACAATTCCCGTTGGACTTCGTCTCATTTCTGGCGGCACCGACAACATGGCGACTTTTGCTGAACTGAAAGGCATGTTCAATCGGCTACTTTGTAATTTGTGAAGATTTAACGTTGATACATTTTGACAAACATTGCTACAAAAAGGAAGCTTTATTCAATTTTCGTGTTTTTTTGTGTTTGTGGCCAGCGACCAGTTAGGCCTAAGGGTAGCCTTGGCCGCTCAAAGCTGTATAGGCCTACTATGAAGCTGTATTTTGACTAAAGTCTTCACTGGTAGTTGGTGACTGAGGCTAACTAAGGTCTGCCGCGGCAGTGTGACACTGGACTAACCAGCCCGTAATTTCATGCAAGTGTCTGAAAATACCCTTGAATATATGTGGCATTTATAATTTGACCATTTTACTTCGACAAAACAGCTTGCAACCGCATGCATTTACCGTTCGCCAGTGTCTGGTCTCGATCCCCACCGGGTCCGATAGGCTGCGGCCCCGAGTCTGGCAAAATAATTTCTGTCAAAATTTATTCGCCACATTTCTTCAGCAAATTCCATAAAAGTGTCCGTAGTTTGATTTTATCAAAATTATGGCGCGCTGTCGATTTTTTTATCCCCGTTTGCTGGCTGGTAACAGTACAGGCACTGCTCCAGCCGCACTGACGGCGTTTTCATGGCCTGGGTTCCTGAATGAATTGTACTTCCGGGTTCGCGGCAACTTCAAATTGGCGGTGTTTCTTCGGGTGCGAATCGTTTGTGGCGCGTTCATTTAAACTTTTTTTCGAGTACGGATCGTGTATTAGTTATGGGGTAGGTACTTCTTGGATCCTTATAACATCTTCTAACCGTGTAATAAGTGTTAACAACGCGTGAGAGAAGGACTTTAAGTTATTCCGTAGCCGGGCAATTTCCGAAAACAGCGGGAGGTCGACTGATCACCAAATATTTGCCGACATTTGCACCGTTGACCAGTAGATAGCCGGCCGATTTCAAGTGTTGGGCCGCCATCAACGCTCACCGCTAGTTGTTGCCACTCCTCCCGATCTGATAAACAATCTCCCAAGCCCCATCAGTAGCCTGAGATCGGCTAAGCATCGCTACCCCCCTCCGTCATGTGACTGGGAGTTAACGGAACACCAATGCTGATTTGTTGGGCGCAACACATCATAGACCATGCAAATCTAAGCCTTGGTGTTCCCAAGATACATCATGTATCCTCAATTTTGGATAAATTCGTGAAAATATTGACTGAATGGAAGACCTGTTTATATCGTCTGTGATATCTTCTGACATACCCCCTCCAACGTCTTGTAAAAAAGTATTCTGTACGTCTTTTCTGAGGTAAGGCAATAGAGCTGCCTGTGGACTTGTTTTTGCCATCAACCAAAATTCCCTTTCATTTTACTCACTAGCCTTGAAACTGAACTGTTTTAATACTCATTTTCGCAAAATGATATCTTTAAGAAAACCAACCTTTCAGAATTCGATTATGTTTTGCTTTCACTTTTGGTTTTCCAAGGGCCCTGCCATTTAATCGAACAGATTGTTGAAATCAAATTTTAACGAATGTTTGGGAGTTGGGATATGGGAGCGAATTATGAATTGCAATGATTGGCGGAATTTCTTTACCTGCATGCGCATGAATCGGTTTCCACCGGTGGATCCTAGACTATTGCCTTTAAAGCGTGCGATTTCGACCTTTTCATGAAACTATGACAAGGAAAATGTCCATCCTTCGTTTTCACTGCTCCTGTAGCTTTTTGTCCAAACTTTTGTATTTTTGTATTGTTGATGACGGCAACGTTCAGTTAAGCAGCATACCAAGATAATTGGCTATGCTTACAAATGACTAAATGCATACTGCTTCCATGAGATCCAGTTCTGGGGCTTGGCATCAGTGGTAGCCTACTCACCAAATGTCTTTGCGCACCGTTTATTACACCGGTTCGCTTTACCGGACACGGGCCTTGGACTGTGACCCCTAATCCATCTAATCTCGACACCACTGAACATCACTATAGATAGACTTGACTGTTTTGTGGGTGGGGGGCATATCATATAACTTTGTCCGATAGTAGCCGAATGAGAATTTCACCCTCACCTGTCGCCATGAGTTCTTTCGGCATCATGGCCAATAAAAATTCCCCAGCCACCATTTTCACCCTACGATTGCAGATGATTTCTACCCTTTTAGATGTTTTCCTGCTGCCCAAACCTGTTCTTTTTTGCTCGGATTTTCACATGTTTTGGTCCCATTATTGGGGCTATGATATGAAATGTGACATTTGAAATCAGGAATTCGGCAAAACATTTGGTAAATTTGCAAGTTGATCGTAAAAATATTATCCCCGCACACACGTCTTTGGAACACACGCTCACGCTTGGTGCAGCACAACACAATGACAGAGACAGGACTTCTGCTGATGACGTCATACGAAATTTTTGTTTTCATAATTTTTTTTGTGTTTATTTCTTAATTGCAAGCACACAAACTGAAAAAAATGCTTAAAATACCATATCAAAATTGTTGGTAACCGAATGCAAGCATTTATGACCATGACGCAAAGGGCTTTAACTATTGAAAGGTGACGTGACTTTAACCTAATCTCTTAAGAGTTTTGTCTGAGAATGTTGTGGGTTGGCGTCAAGTCACTGTATTGTAATTGACACACGGTCACTATTACCTTGTCACTATGGTTTTTGAAAATTAATTGAGTAGCGACAGTGATTTATTAGGTTTTCAAAGTGTAAAACGGCGGTCTACCGTGTGATTAATGATGTGTACGTATCATATGATCGATAGAAATACTTGAAACTTACTAGCGATTCTCTCTATTATTTTCATTTGCAAGTATGACAGTGAACCGCCGAGTGCCTTCCAAGAATAATGTGCTAAATAGCGTTTATCAGATCGAGAGAACTGCTGCAGGGATGTAACGGTGGCCAGGAAGTTAGTTCGGCAAATTCCCGCACATCGACTATCCGAAATTTGGTGGTGTGGGAGGGGGATGATACAGGTTTTCCCGAGTTTCACCAACCTGCATCAAAATGCAACGAAACACCAATGTCTCAAAATTCGTTGGACTCAAGTGGTACAGATTCTCTCGAATTTCAACATGTGTAACAATTCATGGTGCCAATAATTTCACTGTAGTTGACAATACAAATTATGAATAAGAACTGTGCAGCCTATTGTAGTAGGAGAACAGACGTGTAAATCATGAAGCAATGAACCTTTGATATGCTGAGACATTCTAAACAAGGCAACCCATTGCAAAATGATTCACATTTCAAGTTTTCATTTTAAACATATTTTTCAATAAAGAATGTTCCAACCATCCCAGAAGGCATCAAACGCATGACCACGAACATTCAAGGAAAAGCATGAGTAGAGTTGTCTAACCTGGAGTTTGAGACATCCAAAAATTCCGGAGTTTCCAGAGTGAGAGTGTCACGGATTTAGGCTGATAAAATTAAATGTTTGAGAATCACAGAAATAAGTATTTACGACTGTCAATACTTTGAGAACGTTGAAATTCGAATCTCACGGTCTGAACAGCGCAATATCTTCTGGCGCTAATATCGATAATTTTGCAATACTGGCTCAATTAGGAACATAATCTTTTTGTGCGTGATCAAGTTTATGGTACCTAGCCAGAAAAAGTCATAATTTTCTTGAAAATATTCCCTAATTCAGGCGTAAATTGGTGATATTAATTAAATCTTGATTTTTACCATAATATGCTTTGTCTGAGTTATGCTACAAGCTACGTCGCAGACCAAAACAAATGGCGAATTGTAAAGATACCATTCGTTATTTTACAAAACAAAGTAATACAGAAAATACTCTTAAGACGGGCACTAGAAAAAAGCGCCTCCAGGGTGTGTACAAACTACACCTGGAACAGCACTAGTATTACTCAATTCAAAACACGAGTAAAATTTAAGTAACTTATAATAAAAACATGAGTTAAAAAGTTCCCACCAAAATCAATTATTATGCAAATAGTCGCGATGTTTTAATTGTGAAGGATTTTTTTCCAAGTTTCCCGCTAAATGATGGAATGGGTGGAAGACGTTTGGTTACTTGATAATCAATTGCAGTAGCAGAAGACAGCAGGTTAGAAGACGAGGACGATTTTGAGCGAGAACTGGACAATTATTATGCAGACAGAGAAGAGAGTGGATGCAGGCATCACACTCAAGTACTAGAAGAATCAGACAACGTGTTCGTTTTCCCACTTAGCGAATTTTCTTCGGCTTTGAGGCCATATGAAGTTGACCCACTTTTGGACTTAAGTGACCCACAAGCAACTGAACCAAGGGGTGGTAGATATTAACAAAATAGACACTTAATAATCACTGACAAAGGCCACATTAAAACTGGACCACTTTCGTATTCACTGTTGCCATTATGGAATTAGCACGACCTAAACACAGTGCATAAGCCTACGTGTCGTGACACTCTGTCTAGGCTGGGGTCGAGGGCCTGGCATCACCCGCCATAAAATGGAGGCAGTTTGTTCGCTATTTGTAAAATTTGGATATACGCTTACAAGGGGTGAGTTCTTTATCGTAATGCCGTTTTGTGTGTGGTCGAGACTCGATTCCGTGTCTAAAACACGCCGCGCAATGTGTGGCTGCAGACCGAATCGTGCATGTATGTTCCACACCGTCATTCCAAGCTGTCATAAAATGCGGTCCAATTTCTGTGCAACTTTCACGTCTTTAGGAAATTCGAACACAGAGACGTTCTAGGTCAAGCTGCAACCTCCGCATAAGCACCTGTTTGTGTTTGAAAACGGAGGCTTTCCGCGAACTATCCTCACGACTCCTCAGTATCGCAGAGGTAAAAACAACAATGGCGGAGATCGTATTTCACCCATTACGTACAACCCTGATTACAAAAATACACCTCTTTAACTTTTGGCTTGTTTCTTAGCAACAGGTATACCGAAGTCTCTTAAATCTCTTAAGATGTATTTTTTGAGACACAGGGTCATGGTGGGAACTCTTTAAGGGGCCACAAAGACGGCCAAAGTATTACATAAATCGGGATGGAGAAAATATTTAGGTACGGTGAATTACGTCTTGAGTACAAATCGTACACCTAAACTGCGTTCTGTGCACTCAAGAAAAGCAGCACTGGAGTGTTACAGTAATCACAAGCGAACCGCATGATTACACTCGCTATACGCGTTAAATTTGTGCCTCAGCAGAATGCAAACTTGTCTGAAGGAAGCTGTCGAAGGAATGAAATATTGACCAATGAGGTAACGAGTACAGATGGTGCATTAATATGAAAGTATTGCTTGACGCGGAAAGGTAATCCCCATAAATACGACTTCACTTGCCAGAATGTACTTTGCCTGTGTTACGCTACATGGACGTACAAAGTTGCAGAGCAAACAAATAGGTGAGTGTTTCAAATGCAATTTATGGTGAAGTACATGTATATACAAGAAACAAAAGTGAAACTTTCGTATATTTCGCTGTCAGTGCAGTTTCCCGTGCTTTTCCATTGAATGCTACGCTGCCCGAATGATTTTCTTGCATTACGCGAATAGTCTCCTACGCCCCCACCCCTCCCTCAGAGTATACACCTGCATGTACATGTACATGTATGATTTCATGTTTTCCAGGCTATCTTCAGAAGGATACTATAATATGGTGATTGTCAATCACCACTGTCATGCTTATTTTCCTCAGACGCTACATCGGATATTTTTTCGCCATTACAAGCTTTTTGGACAAACATGGAATGGATTGCATTTAGACAAAAAAGCCACAATTTCTGTAAAATAAAAAGTAAACACACTTTCAAAATATTTTCATTGACAAGAAAAAAAATCATTTTAAATTAAGTTTTGACAGCAAAGATATTTTACTCAAAAAATGTTTTTATATACCTTTTTGGATGAATTGATATTATCTCGGTACCTATATTTTTCTTCATCCACAGTCCCGCGTTGTTGATTCCCAGTTTGGGTTGTTTTCTTAATTGATAAAATACCTTTTGTAGTGCACGCAAATCGGATCTTCATCAGCAAGACACTTTTCGGAAGAATCATATTTTTATTGAAATTGCTATCGTTATCTATTTCAACTTTTGTATTAGTAACCTTGAACACATCACTAAGACTCTTGGTGCATTTGTATATTATTAATTATTTTTAATACGCAAGTATATGTACTAATAAGCATACACTTCGCCCGAGTGATGTTTGCGTAGATGACAGGATCGTGCAGGTGATTAGGCAAGGCTTGATGTTATTCAGCGGCATTTAATGCGCGTGGTGTCTACACTGTAACAAGGGAGTGTAGAAGTGAACGTTTATGCGTAGCTACATGTAAGTTACAATGTACATGGCAGCGAGAGAGCTCGCAAAAAGTAGTGCGGCGTAGACATCAGAACATAGGTTTGTTGTTTGCTATTTTGGTATACTTGCTAGCATAATACGGTAAAGTGCAGACATTTCCAAAAATTTCAACTTAAAGTAATCGTCTAATACACTATATGTTTTTTTATGCAGTGTTCATTTTGACTGTGGATTGGTGAATTTACATGCATGCGTGTACACGTGTGTGCGTTGATAGGCCAAAAAACGTAACAATTTCGTAAACTGTAACAACTACTACATTTTACCAAATTGTTACATTTTATGTTGCTACGCCTGAACCTAAAATGTAGCAAGTTGTTACATTCTATGTAGTTGTTGCAGTTTACGCCAAATGCACATGCGAAAACATGCACCATTGTTACATTTTACTAAAGCGAAGCCATATTTCATGAGTTTACCTTGGATTTTAACACAAATAGTTTTTGGTATAGACCCTATTCACGCAGCGGCCATTAAGATCCAAAGCGAGGCTCACTGCGATAAACAAAGCGAAAGTAGACATTGCGTGAGTTAAATAGCCGGTCTTTCGAGTCCAACCTGGATAATAAATTTTAATGATATGTCGACAATTAACCACAGAGACGTAGAAAATTACATTAGAGAACAAGTTAAGGCGCCAAAGAGTTGTCTGACGAAAGGGTTTAATTTTTTTCGGAAAACTAGGTTCGAAACATGAAAAGTAAATATGACCAAATTGCGGCGATCGTAGTGTTACGGATTAGGTATTATGCTGAATGCAGGGTTACGTTTTTTCTTGTAAATTGTTATAATACTTTCTACGCGGACCAGGTCATCTGCTCGTATTGTTGACGAGTTGAAGACATATTCGACAGTGGTGTCTGTCATGTGCAATNATATATTTTTATTAAAATAAAAAACCAGGCTCGTAATTGAAAATAAAAATTATTTGACCATCAATGCTTTCTTGGTTGTAATAATTCTTACGTCTATTTCATGTGTTAGATTTCAAATATCAATCTGGACCAAGTTGAATTTTAAAATTAAAACACCTAATTCGTTCGTCCAAAACATAACATCGTTTTAGAACTCAATTTCAGTTAACTGGACAATGCAATCATAGTTATCATGTTTCTGCAGAAGCCTCGTTCATCCGAGGGGAACGGTGCCAGTGCCTACTGAGAGGCGATTTTTTCGCCGAGTGAGGGCGGGAACAATCTACCTCCCGATCACCATCAATAGCACCCCCTTCTCTCATAGGCTCTGACTCAATTTAAAGTAGCCTTTTGTGCTCTTAAAAGTTGTCACCTGTGTGGTTACAGGTGATGTGAACTCGGAGATTTTTCACTAGGGGAATTTTTATGCCTCGTGGGGGGGAATTTCGCGTGATATTTCAATACAATGTATGTTTGAGAGGGGAATAGGGCCTATATTGGGCCCCAAATTTGAGGAATTTAGGGCCCAGTCCTTTTTGGAAGAAAAATTATGTTTCAACCCGTAGCAGGGGCGGATCTAGGTTTTTTTGTTAGGAGGAGGGGCAGGGCACAGGAATAAGCAGCATTTCGGCAGATGCGCGCGCCCAGCGTAAACTCTGGGGATGCAGGGGTCTTGAATTCTTGGGTTTGCGGACCTGTTGACTAAAAAAACGGTAAACGGGGCGGTTCATTCAGCGCCTATGCGTTCTTTATTCACCCCCCAAGACCCGCCCTGGTTGCGCACGTGTGCTAGTCAGCAAAAGCACGCATTTATTTTCGGGCAGTTTGGCATATTTTTACGAGTGCAACGGCAAAAGTTCGCCTTTGAGAAGTGCGATCCAACAGTGGAGGCATGGTCCCATGTTTTAAACAGTTTACGAGCTGATATTATTGTTCGTATGATGTCAAACCTTTTCCGAAATGGTGGTGGCAGCAACAGATCAAACCGTGACGTGTATACGTAAAACTGGGAGGCTTAGCTGGGGAAATAGAAAACATGTTGGTACTCTGAAACGACATGATCATTTTGCTCAAACAGGGTCTAGGTCGATAGGGGCAATAGTCCAAAAAAGTTTACTTTCGGCCTTTTGGAACACAAAGACAGGCAAATTCCCTTTCTGTTGACTTTTAAGATAAAATATCAACAAAATTTGCTATTTTGCCCATATTCGTTAATCGGAAGCACATACAAATAAATACAGAGATTGGACATTCTAAGCGAAGCGACGGGTCTCATAAGACGCCATTTTTGTTACAGCTCGTTGTCAACAACACTCGTAGTTATAAGCAGATTAGGGACTTCTTTGTATTAACCCTATTGCTAGATCGTGTAAAAAGTGCACATTAATTATTGTTTATCGGTTTGGGGACATACCAGCGACACTTGTTAGCAAAGTCAAAGTAATCCAACGACCCGGTGACCCCAGCCAAAACCGACTAGTTGCCAGTTCCCGAAAATCGTCTGCCTCCATAGTTCACTTTAACGCAATTTTTGAACTAACACATCATCGTGGAACGGGCTCCAGTTCTTTGAAAAGGAATGTTTTCAACAAGAGGCAAAATGATTACACGGTGGGTATCCTCACGTTATATGTAAGTAGCAAGTAAAAGATTACAGTCTGAATTCTGCTCTTCGTGTCAAATTTCAAAAGAATGCAATGTATATTTTCGAACGTGTTGCGTCACGAGGACCTGTGACCAGCGAGAAGAATCGTAGACAGAAGATATTGCATGCAAGTGGTGCGTCACGAGAGACTGTGACGAGCATTTACACTGTCGCAATGCAGTTTGTGTAGTTCGAAGATTCAACAACATGACTGTCTTCCAACAAATGGAGAGTCTTACAGCTTGGATAGCAGATAAGACATTTGATGATTTGCTCGATTGATTGAAAAAACATTTAAAGAGAACGCTAGCGTAATTTCTCTGCTTTGTAGTTGATTACTTACTTAATTAACAACCGGTTTCACTTGTCTAATTAGTAGTTATCAGATAATAAATTAATTACTGGATTTAATCAATCTCTTTTCATCTACGCACAATCTCAAAGCATTGCTACTGTCAGAAGATTGACTGTGGGTTTATTTAAAAGGTAGCTATGCTTTGAGATTGTGCGTAGATGGAAAGTGAATGATCAAATCCAGTAATTAATTTATTATGTGATAACCCCTAATTTGACAAGTGAAACATATTGTTAATTAAGTAATCAACTACAAAGAGTAACTACGCTAGCGCCCTCTTTAAAGATTACTTTAATCAAACAACTAAAACAATCAAATGTCTTATCTGCTATCCAAGCTAGGACTCTCCACTTGTTGGATGTCTGTCCCGTTGGTGAATCTTCGAACTACACACACACTGTATAGCGACAATGTACTTGCTGGTCACCGTCTTTGGTGATTCACCACTTGCAGGCAATTTCTTCTACTCGCGATTCTTCTTGCTGGTCACAGTCTCTGGCTGATGACGCAACACTTCAGGTAGTACCTTACTACCCACAATGCAAGTGACAAGATCTTAGTTCACTTCCTGTTCGTGAACACTTGCCCTTGCAAAGATTTTTTCTAGAATCGTCCACGAGATGGCTCTGTTGTACAATTGCCTCTGAACACTGTAGCGAGTCTTTATGCTTCAACTATTATAGCGCATCTAATTATCTTGTTGATTTCAGCCCATAATATAGCATTCTACTTATTTAGTGATTGGCTAATAAAAACAACATGATCATTCTCTACTTTCACGCTTTAGCGGCGCTGCAATCGCCCGGCTCGAAAACGAGGTTACACGACGCATCAGAATGGAAGCTCCCAGTGCTTGGTCAAAATTGATTGACGGTTTACCAATTATCAGTCTTTCCAGTGTGGACGCTATTTCCCAAAAATATACAAAAACGCCGAAAAATTCAACTCAGAAAGGCTACAAGTTCTTTTGGGATCATTATATTCACAACGTAGAAGGTAAGTTTTAGTTTTTGAGTCGTCGGAAATTCAGCAGTTTTCCCGCGGTTTCTTTCCGCGACAGTGTGCCCGTCACAAAACGAACGAAAACAGACGTGGGTTTCGGTTTTTATGCTCTGAAAGTTATAACTATTGAAGAAATGGTGGAATTTGATGCAGTTTAATCATGGTTATAGCTCTTGTCAGTTTTGTGTTATTCGGGTCTCGAGTCCTTAGTCTTTGTACTGCATTGATTGGTGCTGACTATCGGAAATTCGTCAAAAGTTTGACAAAGCCACATTCTGCAATCACCCTAAGTAAGATAGTGAAAATCGCATTGAGTACGAGATTTGTATTTATTTTAAAAGGCAGAAGAGTTTATGTCCGTACTCTTTGTTGGGAATTACGTAACCCCATTTTTGTCTAATGGGTAAATATGCAGCTCCCGGGTGCCTGGAG
>NMRA01000102.1:572753-601066 GCA_002633005.1 Phoronis australis | reverse complement strand
ACACAGTCTTGACAGCCTGCCGAAAGTTAAAACACAGCTTGAAAGGAATTGCGACAGTGAACTGACACATGATCAAGACAAGTCGGCAGATATCACTCGATCAATCTCAGCTGATCGGTACGAATTACGTTAAGTAAATATGCGACGATAAAATATTTATTTCAGCACTTCATTTACCTTGAAATGTCTTCCAGGATCCCTTCGAATGTTACAAATCCATTTACGACGAAGAACTTCATCCTTAGGGAATTTATGAAACGAAAGTTTACACTTATTTGATGAACTGCTGCAATGCGGCACACAACAGAACATGCTTGTTAAAAGGCGGAACTAGGTCACATCTGCTCGCCTCGTTTTCGATGCGTATTTGTAAACATGGCGAATGCGTGAAAGTAGAGAATATCCCATCATATTATAGGTTGTTACAATTCGTTCTCAGAATTTTCTAGAATCTCTAGAATACTTTGACGCTAGAACCCGAAGTTGTAAACACCACCTAAATAGATTTTGACGTTAAAGTACATATCAACAAGCCTGACCCCATGATTTAAAAATACATATGCACAAATTTTGGGCAACTTAAAATGGAACTATTCTTACTAATTACTTAATCAATATTTATTCTGACAGCTACCTTTTAAACAAACCCACCGACAATCTCTGACAGATTCATCAGCACTTTGCTAAGCATCTATTGTTAAATAAATTTAAAAAGTAAAATAATCATAAGAATAACAATACTAATAATAATAATAACGTTAGTGGTGAAACTAATGATAGTTGTAGTAATAGCAGTAATAGTAGTAATAGCAATGTTGTAGTAATAATGGGTACACAGATCCATGCCCTGTCAGCACGAAGGGCATTCCTATAGAAGAGGTATGCGAAACGTGTCATAGCAAAAATACTCTCCAAAATGGTGCCATTTTCGACTAAATATTACATAAAAGTGTGCCTTTTTCTGAATTTCTTGAACAAAACTGCGGGAAAAAAGATTTTTTTTTCACAAAGTTACTCTCTAAATGGTCGCTTTTTTGTCCGATCCCACTCTCTAAATTGGTAGATATTCAATTTTTTCCGGCGGCACCCCTCGTTTAAAAATAATCGAGTACCCCCCGGCCGTGTCAGATACCACTTGTTCGTGATTTTAGTCGTTTTCTTTGAAATATGACGTTGGTAGGGAAAAGTAGGTCCAATAAAAGCGTTAGTCTTCTCTTATCAATCGTGCAATGGTGCACAACCTCGCAAACTTCATACGAGCAACAAACTTGGCGTAGATTTCCAAAGTTACATATCACTATTCTGAAAGTCCATTGCAACTCTAAAGGTCCAGTACTCGATCTGAAGTTTCACTACTCCGAAGGTTCGCTACCTTCGAAAGTTCACTATTTCGAATGTCCACAATTCCGAAAATAGAACTCCGAAGTTCATTACTCTGATTTTCTGCTAATGAGTCAGGACTGACATGAATAAAGTATTGTGTTTGTGTCCATTTACAGTGTTGTTACCATTTAAAATGTGAGAAAAAATAAGGTGAGCAAGAATTGAACAATGCTTAGGCTGTTTACAAATGAGCCCAATTCCATTCACTGCCAAGCGTGATTCTTGAATCTAACAAACTACTCATTCTCAAGCAGGAACAACGTCTGGCACGAGTCAGGGATGGGGTGACCAAATGCAGTTTTAATTTTAAGAAAACAGAATGGGACTCTCTGACTTAGTGAAGACTGGCAGGGACAAGGTAGCCTACTCACTACGTTTAGTTTCGACCTGGCCATGGGCGTGGTTACGGCGGAAGAAGTTGAGGCGCAGCGTCCCTAATCTTTTCAGTCACGCTATGAAACAATGCGATCTGGACATGGATTTGGTGAATGTATCGTAGTTCTTGAATTATCGATATACTTACTTCATGTTCGTTTTAAAGTGCAATGTTTCGTGGTTGATAGTTAATCAATATTCTTTTTAAAATGCAAGTACGTACTCATTTTTTCGTGTTCGTAATGTAAGATATGCGGACAATTTTGCATACGCGTGCAGTCGTATATTTTTTTCATTTGAAAGTTCAAAAATTACACAAAAGTCCGAAATTTTATAAATTTTAGGAGTAGAGAACCTTCGGAATAGTGAGCTTTAGAAGCAGCGAACCTTCGTAATAGTGGGCTATTCGTGGATGCCATCGGCGGCCTCTCCAGCTCTCTGAGAAAGCGAAGGCAGCGTCAAACGACTCCATGAACCATTTCTCCGTGATACAGAATAAAGTGTAATTTTCAATTTAAAAATCTGAATCAATTTTCTCTGGAGAACGTTGTCAACGGACTACCATGAGAGACCTACCACACAATCTACAGTATGTCGATAGCGATGGATCGTTGTAGGAATATCGTGCGACTACTTAGCCTCGGAATATCTTGCAAGATTCGTAACAAGCATAGGGACTGTGTTTAATAAAAAATCTACACCAATTGGCAGTTTTCTTATAATACATGTACAAATACCGGAAGCTATGTGGCGATATGAATGCACTGGTGATTAGTGTTAGGCAAATGGCCTTATAACTGCAAAAAAAGAAATTTCAGATTTCGCTCTCATGAGCATAACAGACATTTTTGAAGTGTGTATGCAGCATTTTTAAAAAGCGGGAGCCCAAAAACACAAAGGGCCTATCCAGGGGAGCCCAAAAGGGTAAATTGAGAATTGGTAGCTGACAAAAGTTCGTCAAAATTTTGCTTCCCTTTTACACGTTTCAATATTTTTCTATTCCCTACTCCACCTGTCATCGACCCGCTACGTCGGTCGCTACAAAGGTGTCATGCTTACGCGTGCAAATAACTGGGGGTGCGCAAACATCTCGCTTCCTACTCCCTCTTAAGTAAAAATAGGGATGTTCGCTGCAGTTAAACAACTATCGTACTTTCTAGTCATATTGGGGATTGAGGTTAGTTTTGAACCACAGAAAAGTAGCTCTTCTGTATTTCACTGTTGAATAATAGTTATTGCATGGTGGTATTATCACGTAAGATAAATTATAATCTGCTAACTAAGAAACGACCGACCAAGTAAGTGAATTTGTTCTTTTGAAGTATATATAATGGGTTAGGCAGATTAGCGACTATCTAGGTATTCGAGCCACACGCTCCAGATTTGCTTTTAGACACGGGACTCATAGCTCAATTGAACGCCGTGGTCATCAGTAGAAAATTCAAGGAATAGACATTCATTTAAAAATTCACTTAATTCACTACCTATCTCGACTTCGTACTAAGCTAGAACGAAAAAAAAATAATTCAAAGTTCGAGTTCGTGTTCAGAGTGAAAATGGGGTGAGGCAGAAACTAAACGGTATTGTGATTTCCAGGTTAAGAACTAAAGCTTTGTCTTCGATGTGCTCACGCACCGCTATGGGAACTTTGCTCCTTTCGACCACTTTATTGTTCAGCTCACTTCAAGTTCTTGGTAAGTGTATATATTAGAGCAAATAGTACAGTAAAACAGAGTACGTAAAATGTCTAGTTACTTTAAAACTTATCATCCGATCGACAGTAAAGCTTGCTTACGTCTTTGCATGTTATGCATGGAAACGAATATCACATTTGTTACGACACCTTCGAAACAGAGCATTTGTCTTGAATCACTCCAAATGTACACCCCAGCAGCCACATACATTGCGTCACTGGCGGCATATTTGAATAAACGTGTTCTTCCAGTTTCCTGCTGTTCTTAGAGCTTCGAATTCACCGGTTCAACATTTTCACGTCGTCTGGAGGAGTGTAATACGCTTTAGCCAGCAGGTAACAAGGCGTAAGGAAGTCAGGAGATGGCAGGTCGGGTGAACAATGATGCCGTACTTTTGTCGGTTACCAACTATTCTCTCATTTAACAGCTCTCTGAGTTTGCTCAACACGCGTAGTATACGGCACATGTATGTTGGTCGGAAGGATTAAGGGTGCCGATGTTTTGGTGTTGTTGGTACACGTATGTCTACCCCCGTATTGAGTGTGTCACTTTTTCATGGTTCACTTTGACATCCATGTAAGTAACATAAGCAACTCAGGAACCGCGTATTCGAGATCGAAAAAGTTGGCAAACACACCTTTGACGTTTGCCCCTCTCTAAGTTAACAGAAATAACATCGTTATAAATATTAATCAAAAATTTTAGACAATAACAGCCGATTTCATAAAGGTGGTTTAAAGTTAAATCTGGTTTAAACTGGACATAAAGGGGGCTTAACTTTTATACCAGTGGTCTATTAAATCCTGGTTAAACTCCAGTTTAGACCTGGCCCAATTCAGTTTTCATTTCACCACCTAGGTCATATTCTTTAGACTTGTATTAAGATCTTAAACCAGATTTAACTTAACTCGGTCAGACCCAGGTTTAAATGTTAAATATGAGAGACTTGCATGATATAGGTGCAACTGAATGATCCGCGGTGTGCAATTACCACGCAGTTTTAGACCGAAAATGGAGTATTTTCAATATTCAGTTTTACGACGACACAAGAACAAACGTAGCAGAGGCGGATCCACGATTTTGAAGGGGAGGGGGTCAGTCAAGGATTTTTAAGGGGGATAACACTAAAATCAAGAAAAAGGGGTCCGGACTCCTGGACGCCCTCGGATGCACCTATGTGTAGACCACTACCATGCGCGCACCCAGCCTTCAATATGGCGGGGGGGCTCGAATTCCCGTCGTTGTGGACCTTTTGATAACAAAAGAGCCGACGGACTAAAAAAAAAAACTGGAGCATTGCTGTGAATTGCGCGATTGTGTTTATTTAGTGGACTTTTGTTTTTCAGCTACGGACCTTTTTGTCCACTTCCCCCCCCCCCGAACCCCCCCGTGCTGGATGGTGTCCTGCTGATTCCGCAGAATACCACTGGTCTAGCAGGGCGTCGTCGTTAGACTGAAGACTGCATCTTCGGATGCTTCTGAGTTCCACCTCCATTGGTCTCGGGCATAATGCTGCCGGGAAGGGGTCTTGCCCCACCCATTTTGGCCGCGAAAAATAACACTAAAAAGGCTCGAAAATAAATTTTGGCATTAATCATGTTGCAGCTAATCGTGAGCATGTACTTTAAAGTGTGCACGTGGGTTGGGCAGAGACATGACATTTTTCCTCATGAGCAAAGCTTTTAGATCTTTTTCGCAAATGTTTGCACTGTTTTTACTAATGGGCATTTGCCATTGTATACCCACGTGATCAAGGTTTCATTAAAGCACTTCAATAGTTTCATACATGGCGGCGTTTTCTCGTTCAGTGACTTTTCCACACGTAGAGGGTTGTGATCGTATTACATCATTTAGCTTCTTTGTTTTGTTAAAGCCAAGCAGTCTTTTGTCTGGTATGAAACAAGCAGGCTAATTATCTACCAGGCTTATTGCAGACCATGTGTGAACACAGTCAAACTCAAAGCAAATTGGTACGTTCGTAAAGAACAGATTGTCGTAACTTCGGTTGTAGTTGAGCGATTTTGGCAAGTCAAAAACTAAACATGATCACCATTGGACAAGCATTTCCGAAATGCTATTGGTTTGTGTTCAAATATGTTATAATTTAACTTTTATTTTTAACACCACAGCACACTCAATCTAGATACGATATTATTGTAGATTAGAGCAATCATCTAACAAAAGAGAGCTGGCCCTCCAACCATCAATGCCTGAATGGATTTAATCAGTCGTGTAAAATATTGGCTACAGGGGTCATCTTCTCAACTTGTTGTTGGGCTATAGAATCGAACAAGTTGGGAGCAATGGGAAAACGCCGTAATGTGTAAATTCAGATTGACACAGCAGGGTGGATAAGATACTTTCAACCTGGTTTTACTAAACCGGCTTCCTGGTCTAACAAAACCAGGCTTTCGGACTTTTAAACCACGTTGGTGAAATGCAAGTTAGGTCTAAAGTTAGACCTGGTTTAGGAAGACCAAGTTTAAGTCTTAAACCTGTTTTTGTTGAATCACCTTTATAAAATCGGCTGTAGGTGTACGAGATAAATACTTATCGTTACCAGTCACTTTTATAAAAACCTTTTGAGTCCTACAATGTATTTTGTTGTGTAAGCACTTCCTTAATACTGTCGATAGTTTCTAGTACTCGATTAATGAAGTCATGTTTCGATTTTCACGGATCACGAGATTGTCGATACCCCACCAGGCACAAAATCTGTTTATCAAGGGTCTGGAACACGTTTTTTCCACGCCGGACAGTTCAATCCCGATCGCGTTCTCGTTGACACGCTGAAGGTTGTTTAGTTTGAGCAAATTCACGGCTAAATCGATATATCCAAAACAAAATTAGTCAGAACTTGAGATCAAAGTTTACTGCCATGATGCACGCCATTGTCTTATTCTCACACGGTCGTTTCAGTGGCATTGAAAAACGTTACCCCTCAATACGCACTTCATAGTGTATTACTAAGTTATTAGAAATCGCCAGCAGGCAATTTCAAGTACGCATTGCCTATAAGTACATGTTGCTGAATGGCACAAATGCTTAATAATTCAACAAGTGAAGTGTTACCCGACACATGCCTGTCATTTTCTAAGCATGATCAGTGAAATCTATCAGGTGTAATTATCGGAAAGTTCCGAATGACAAAATTTATTCAAATAAAATCGTTTAAGCGCCAGCAATACTAATTTCTATTTTCGTTTTCGTCGAAAACATGGCTGTGTGTGGACTGAGTGTATACGTGGAAAGAGGTCACGCTTGATTACGAAAGCATATCATGCAAACAATTTTTTCAGATGCACAGAAATTTCCCGGATCAAAACCAACTGACAATAAAGGCAGCCTTTTGACATGTAATAGCTCCAAAGAGCAGGCGTGTGAAGGTATGTAACTAAACCGTTTTCAAAAACTTCGCTGCTTCACCACCGTGCAACTCGTACTTATGAATGTTGCTATTAATTTCGAGGGAATTTCGGGATACACGGGCAGCCAACACTGTTGGCGATTTTGCGCTGCAGAACACGTGTGCTAAACTGACATCAATATCTCCAGAAACAGCCTGCATCCCAATTCTGTCAGTCTGCACTTGGGACGTTTGCTTTCAACTGAGGCAAAAACGACGTCACTGTAGACTGTTGACACATAGGATAACCCCAATAAAGGGATGTGAAGGTTGATTTTATTTAGAAACAATCGTCTTAATGAGCTTACTTAATGGTATTCAACTCACGTTCACGACCATCTAAATACGTCAAGAACAAAAAAGAGGATGCCGTCATCCCGAGCCTCAATCCACACAAGCAATCAAAATTTTACTTGATTTCACCAATTTGGCCTACTTGATCACACGACTTCATGTTCCCTGCCGATACACTTCACAAATATTATATTCATTTTACCAGATACGCTGTGACCGGTCAGTTTATAATTTAATCCACACCTCTAGTACATCTAGCGGAATGCATTTTAAAATGAATAAATAAACAATGGCAGTATCGAGGCGGGCACACTCACACGTCTACTTGCTCGGCTGTTGACGTGTCGGTTCTTTGAATTGATAAGCCGCTACTGGAGTCTTATCATCCGAGTTGCTACGGAAATACGCAATTCTGAGTAGGTCTTTCTCGGCATTCTCGGAAATTTGCTCCATTTACAGTAAATTTGAAAGTAAACTCGACAAAACATTGACAGAACAGTGCCTTACGCTGCCAGTTTTGGGATAAATTCCTTGGCGGAATTTTTTGGCCTCTTAGTCGAACAATTATTGACAAAAATAGCGTTTTTGTCCAAGTTTTAGTCGACGTCAATGCTCCTAGCCGCTATTGTTTATAATGGATTTTTGCATTGGCAACAACATGCAACACCTGGCGAGGTGTTCTCCTGATTTAGCCAGAACTGAATGGAGTCTAGTCGAAATGACTTTCGTCGATATCCGTTTATTTTGAAAACTTGCGTCAGTGCAGATACCATATATAATGGCGCTATTCGGATAATTCTCCTCGCGGTGTCGCTGCTGTACTAGTGATGATTGACTTGCGCATGCGTCGCTGCCTGCATGTAAGCAGCTGGTAAAAAGCAGATTGTTATCAAAATACGTAGTCGCGCTGAGCCTCATTATTGCTATATTCCCGGGTGAAAGTCTTCGACAGGTGGTCACAAATTCCCAAAAGACCTAAGGTTACTACATTCGTGGAGAATTGCCGTCAAAAATGTCAACCAACTGAGAAAAAGCGTGTGCAAGCCGGAGCCCCATTGGGAGACTACTTAGCGTTACTTGGTAAGTTTTAGCAATCAAAATTCTATTGAAATCGTTTGGTGATGTTATCCCCACCAGTTAAACCACTGAATAATGGGTTTATTGAACGGAACTAAGTGTTTCTTTTCGGAAACTCACCCGGGACTCGGATGCTGGGTAGGCTGGAAGCACAAGTTCACATATTGTCCTGGGTGGGAAGACGTCCAGTATAAGAGGTGCATGGTCCGTGAAGAAGTCATGGGTGACTTTTTCACAACAGGTTCTCCTCAGAGCTATGCTATGTCCAATAAAATTCTCTAGATGAATGAGTTTCCTTATTTTATAGCGGATCCCATCCCCAGGACTACCATATTAATTACCAAATTAACATGAATAAGCTATTCAGTAAACGTCGTACCATTGGATTGGAATAAAAAATGACACCTATAATGAATTTTACTTGAAGTCAGAAGCACATTTTAGGTGTCGTGAAAAATGTAAATTTTAACCTGTTTCACATATTTAATCCAGATCTCAAATAAGACTTGGATACAAAGATTATCTGTTTCTACGTATAAATGTGAAGATGAAACGTCAAGTATGTTCTGCCTTACTAATGTCGTTTTGTCTTGTATTATATATTATAATTTGCTACATGTAGTATTTCTCGGACTATTCTGTTACAGGTGAGAGAAAACTACTGAAACCAGCAGGCTGACCGTCTGTTTTACCTTTGGACAAAGTGAAAAGCAATCCTTCGGCAACAATCTGAGAGAATTGAACTTAATTCAGAAATTCAGGACTTGATTTACCTGATTATGAACTCCGTTGCATGGGAAAATTACAATTGTTTTAACAATGTTGTTTATTTGTTTTATGTGGTTGTTCAGTTTGTCGTTTTGTTTTTAAATACCCTGATAATATTCTCTAATCCTGTGCATAGCAGATTCTTATCCAGCTAGCTACAATTGAAAACATAATTTTCTTGCACGTGGAACTTTTGTTGTGGACAAGTTAACACAAAACTTAAAATTGTTCAAAGGCCTTCTTAATAAAGCTCTAAAAATAATTACACACACAAACAAATCAAATGAAAACATAGGGAATACTTCATTTTGATCTCTACTCATTTCTAGAGGTCAACAGGAAAATGACAATTCGCAAGCGTTATCGGTTATCATTTCAGCTTTATAAAGAATAAGCACAACTTTTCTGTATAGGACTTTAAAGCTGAGGAAATAATGTGGTTTCAATAATTAGTGACAAATTTGCCTGTTGATGAAAAAACTATTCAATCATCAAAGTGTAACATATACGGACGTTCTACTGACAATAAGACATTCGTTGCAGTCGCTGAATGTCATTTCCCCATAATGTATACCAAATTGAAAATATTTTACCATTAGTATAAAGCCTTTCTTCTGAAAGCAAAAATTAATGTCACTCAACGAGAAAGGACAGGTATTTATACCATATGCTTTTGGTTTTTATTTCACAGGAATCTAGTCTCAATGGCCTGTAGAAGCGCTTGTACAAAAGGTCCAGTTTCGGCCCACGGCGTTCCTTCTTGTAACCTCATTCAGTCTCAATAACATCTACAATTAGATCCTTGAAGGTAAACACAACATATCACTTGACCCGTTTTGTGCCCAAAATCTGACCCTGAACTAGACCAGAGTGTCACTAGGTCTTCTTTAGCTTCAATCCCTCAAGTTTCTTCCAGGAAAGGAAATAAGCTATTGTGTGCACATGACTTATTGCCCATGAAAGAGCATCCTCAGCAACGAGGCTGACTTGTGTAGCGGTCAGATATAGGTCCTCTTAATACACAAACAATCCACTGGCACGTTGTCTTATGGTAACTTCGTACTGCGACTCACATTTCACCAGGGCCACTGACTTGTACATTGTGCCATGCAGCACTCCTGGTGTGTGGAAATGTTGTGGGAAGAGAAAAGAGTTACAAAGCTTATCTATGTTGCGGCTTAAAGTGGCCTTAAAATGTCACTGAACCTGGAACAAATATTGAATTAATATGAATAATTAAGAACTCGATGTTGGGTCAAAAATGCACCCCTGTTTTAAAAAAATATGATATGGTGGCTGCTCTAGAATTTCTCACAAAATTAAATAATTACTATTTTCAGAATGCAAGGGTGTATATAATAAGTACTGTATAAACCTCCGTCATTATTTTTCATTCGTAGCCATAAATTTTTCTTAAACATATCACTTGTATACAGAATATGCAAGTTATTTGATTCAACTTCAAACCTTTGTTACCCATGCATTTTCAAGCATTTTTTGATACTTTCAGCAATTTTAAATTCCGATTACAGATTCATGGGTCTGTCAAGCATACTTCTAGTCTAAGGCTCAGAGTTTTTATTTTTCTTCTAATAGAAGGTATGAAGATTTAGGTCATTAAAAAATGATCTATAATCTTTCTGTAGTTTAAGAGTAATTACAAGCCGTAAGGCACCATCAAAAATGCAATTTTCACAAAAACGGCAGTCTTTTGAATTTATAAACGACTTGCAACATTTCAAAGCATGAGTTAAGACAATGGCAGTCACTGAGAATTCAGAAAATGTAAAAATATATTTTAATGGGTTTACAATTGATAGCAAAACAGTTTAATGAAATAAATTGGAAGGAAGTTCATGAAGGTTAAGAATTACCTTACCAAGTTATTTCCCCCAGACCCTATTACCTGTTATTTCCACACATTTAGTTGCACCAAATTTTACAAAATCAACCCCCAATGCCAATTCCCCGCTAAGGACCTGAATAAGTAAATTAACAAAACGACTTACATACTTTTCTTTAAAAATAGCTGTTCCTTTTCAAAGGCTTTGCTCGTTGTCTCCGATATAGAAAGTACATGTAGGCTTTTACAAGAGTTCAGTACTGAATGGGAAGATAATGCTGGCTAGCTGCAGTCATCTGCTTGAAACCAATTTTTGTCCATTCAGGGACGGTGCAGTAGCGATGCATATCTCCTCTGCACGGTACATGCCCTCAAACCTATAATCCAAAGGTCACGTGAAAACAGACATGATAGATTTCTATTTCAACGTGTAATAGATTTCTGGAAGACATAGGTTAGGGAATAAACAATTAGCCTAATGGATATTTGTCACGTACCCTTTGCCATGGCATTGAGCTTGGATTGTAATCGTAACTCACAAACCGATATCGAGTTAACAGCATAAACATTCAGCATTCATTGATGTATTTGTCATTGATAAATGTGTTGGAAATCATTCCAAACAATAATACTGATTTGATGTACGAAAAGATCCCGAGTGCTACGTCAAGTATCGTAACACATATCACAACAAAGATTAACCCGATTGGCGACTGCCGCGAAGTCGACATCGGCGAGTAACTCAGTTAACAGGCATTAGTAAAATAAACATGGAATAATATTTAAAATATCCACAAACCTCACCTTTGTATCATGTCGTGCTTACTTCCTCTCATAGAAGCACCCATTTCACGCAATCTCAGATTCAGTTGGCACGGCTTCAAGCCATTTCACCATGAATTTAAAGGGCTCGCGAAATTGAGGCTGTTAATCTATCATCACTAGTAAATGTACACGCGCGCACTCTAGTTAATGTGAATTTTCCGAATAGCCCCATTGTGACCTCCTGCTGATGAGATTACGCCAACTTCTCCTTGAGACCAGGCTATAGAAGGAAGAAGACAGTAATCTGAGAGGCAGCAGTCCAGCCATAACTCCCGTTCCGGTTATTATTCATTATGTCCAGGTAAACACTCAGCTCTTCATCAGCGCCTGACCCCATTCGAGTAGAAATCCAGAACAGTATCAACTCAGCTGCCATGAGATTGTGTGCCCACAGTGAGTTGGTCCAAGCATTTCCGTTGACTATGATGGAGAGTCTACAAATGTAGAAGTGTGAACATTTCTATACATGGTGCCTTCTTTAGTGTGCGAATAGAACCCTAAAAACCCATGAGTAAAGATTTTTATCAATTTATAATCTGCATAATCAGCGTTTTAAGAGAATTTCACGGAGTGTATATTGAAGAAAATGAAAGGCAAGCGAGAAGAACTATATACCAGAAAGGTGTTGAGAATTTTTTGACCTTTGACAACTAGGATGACCTTGAGGTTGACTGCTATACAACCAAGAGCAATGTGAAATGGGCCCACGGATGCATCGCAAATGGTGTGCTTTTGGGGTTTTTTATTTGTATCACAAAAACGGTCGCAAGGTGGCGTAAAATGTACAAGCGATCCAAAAACGGTGTCAGAATATAGTCTGACAGTATTTTTAGTTTGTTTTGTTTTGTTATTCTGTTTGATTGGCATGACCCCTGAGTTAAGTACAATGATGATGTAATTTGCTTACTACAGAATAGTATGGAACTTTCTAGAAGACTGAGGTCAGAACAGTGATGATGTAATTTGTTTACTACAGTATAGTGTGGAGCTTTCTAGAAGTCTGTAGCATGACAGTGATTGATGAAGTCTGGAATATTCTAGAGACTAGTACATGTTTATAGAAAGATTGGGTAGGTTCCAGAAAGTTCTGGTATGTGCTTGAATTGATGAAAAGTTCCAGAACAATGCGTTAGGCTATAAATACACAAGCACGGGTTTGTGTTAGTCAGTTAAGTCAGTTGAGTCCAAGAAGATCAAGTCGAGAGATCAAGTGAGTTCAAGTAAGTTAATCAGGAGAACTACAGTTGAGTTGCAGAATCAGCAGTTACAGCGATAGTCAATAGAGAGCCAGCTATAGAGACAGCAGGTTATTGAATTGAGTGTAACAGTTGCTGGAAGTATCTCAGAAGTTCAATACAAGTCAAGGCTTCGCAGCACTGGCTGGAGCATAAACAGACATTACGTCGGACGTTTTGTTTAAGTAGGCTTGTGAACGTACGGTCGGGATTAATAAAGGATTAACTCGAACCAGTCTTCAGTCAATCTTCGCACCGAAAGCTATTAGCACCGGTCTGTAACAACCTGCGCCCACCCACACACGGGGAAAAACGTGACAAACGGATACATGTCATATTTCATAATAATCTGTCAAGTAACTTCTGAGAAGGAAAAGAGAACAAAATGAAATTGCCACTTGTAGGTACAGCGTCCGCTCGATCCTCCTGAAAGTCGTCGTCTGTTATTTTCATATAAATACACTTTCTAATGATTTAATAAAAATCCTGGAGATACAGCTGTGGGCGCAAAACATAGCAAAACTACCACTAGGAAGCGCCACGGTAGTCAGTCGCCATCATCTAACGTACTCTGCACACTGAAAACATATACGCTAATTTTCAAAAAACATCCCTAGAATGATTTGGTTGATCGAGGGGTGGACGCCGAAAACAAGATTTGAAAACAGCAAAAATGGCCACCAGGTGGCGCAAAATACCTCGATTCTTTCCAAAAACAGGATGATAGCGTCATCTCGCAAACATATGCCTATTTCAAAGTTTTATGAAAGTCTGTTCAGGACCTTTGAAGATACAGATTGGTAAACACAAAACAACTAAAATTGCCACCAGGGCGCACACAAGTAGTCAGATCCGTCCGAAAGTTGTCGTTGTCCATTGTCAATATCATATAAATAACTTCCTAAGTTAAGTAAAGATCCTGCAAACGCCGGGTTTAATAGATGCAGCTATGAGCGCAAAAAACCAAAAGCCATAAGGAGGCGCTAAAGTAGTCAAACTCGTTGGAAAATCATCTTCATCCGTCCACTTTGTAGTAACAATATTCATGCCAATTTTCACAATTATCCTGAAAGCGGTTTGGTGGATAGACGAGTGGACGCCAAAAACTTGAAAACAGTAAAAATGGCCACTAGGTGACCTTTTAACATACAGAGGAAAAAGAAAAAAATATCAGTTGTCATATCCTCCTGAAAGTCGTCGTCTTCCGTTGTTAACATCATGTAAATACATTTACTAAATTTAGTAAAAAATCCTGTGAACGGTTTAGGAGATACAGCCACAGACGCATAAAACTGCCACTAGGAGGCGCCACAGTCGTCGTAATGTAATACCTGTAATACCTGTCACGGACAGGATCATTGGGGATATGCTGGTACATCATTCCCCTCCTCAGACCATCCCCGTGACAGCAGAAGGCGCAGAACTCCAGGGCTGACGTTGCCTGTAAGCATTTGATTTGACAGCACTCGGGCACGGCTCTTCTTGTGACTCTTCGCAGCATGACCATAAATAATACCGGCTTCGAACAGTCGGCTGCCATCATTGAACTCAGCCAGTTGGGATGCAGTCTGCTCGAGCTTGCGTTTGCGGGCCAGCAGCTTAAAGGCGAAGGCAACCTTTTTCCATGTCATTTTGAGCTAAAATAAGGTTGGTTGGTTATCCTAGACATATTATCCACTTAATTACACCTTTTCGTAATTTTATAAATTACTCGTCCTCTACTGCGGAAGTGACGTTTTAGGAGGCAAGCGTTTCCCACCACTTGGTTTTGCGTTGACTTTATCGTTCGAATCTGTTCTATTCTACTTTTGTTTTGTGCTGTTTTTCAACAATTGTCGCCACCACTTTCCATCGGCGAGTATTCTGCAGCAAGATAGGTTAGTAGAGAACTCAACTACGTTGGATTTAGGAATTGTTTAGTGTGTTGTAAGCTGAAAATGGCTGGAGTCGGTGACCCGTATCACAGTGACAGTAGTGTGAGTGACGGAGACCTTGTTCACAGCAGTGGTGACGAGGAATTTTTTCACGGACATTCAGTGGGTGGGTACATGTTTGAGCCCTAGTATAACGAGACAGAGTACGCACAGGCACAGGCAGCTGTTGATAGAAACGAGGCGGCTACTGAGGACAGACGTGGTGACACATCTTGGTACAATTGCACTGTGTACGTTGTTATGCCTACCTCAATGGAATGCTTGTGCTGTTCAGAATTCGACGAGGCCAAGCCACTACTGGACATGGTTAAGTGGACCTCCGGCATACCACGGACAGAGGAACAACTGTCCCACTTGCCAGAGTGTCCCGTGACACACTCCCACTGGATGGTGACCTGAGCACCCAAACTGCTTACACCGTGTCGTGTGACTCCCTCGCCATACACCTGGCACCTTCTAAATAGCAAAAACACTTTAGACAATTCCACAATAAACTTATCAAAGTTTGGCTCACCGATCTGTTCACTGGGCGACGAACTGTCCTCTTCACTGGGTGTCGTACTGAGCCTGTTATCACTCCCACTACTCAATATCGCTGCAGGGCTGCTTAGAGGCTCTGGGCTGGAGAAAACAGCACAGGGCCAATCACTACTGGTTCCAGGAATTGCACGCTCTGGGGTACGTTCGGAGGCACGGGTGACAGTAGATGAAGTGCCTCCACTGGCTCCAGTCACTGTACTGGCCACAGCTCGCGAGGCTTATCGCTTCAAAAACCCACTTCTCCGGGGTGGCGACGGGGCACTGCCGGGAATCAATACAGACGGAATGGCATCCTTCTTCAGACGTGGGGACCTTCATCAGTTCAGCGTACAAATCCCTTTCGTAATCGAACGGCAGAAAGTGCTTGCCAAACACACGGTAATTCTCCACTGTTTTGTACATTGCGTGGACGAGTAACGCTGCGTTCTTCACACGAACGAGCCAAGCACGGCGAAGTGTGTCATCCTTCAGAAAGCGATGCAAAGGTACTCCCAAAGGGCGCGTGAGCCGATAATTAGTACATCCTGGTACGCAGCAACAGTGTGGCATGTTGACTGACTAGTAAATGAAAGCAAACGACGACGGAACTAAACACAACCGAGGTAGAACAATGACTGGCTCGACAGCTTTCACAGTCAGACTACATGAAAAGAAATTGGCGTGAAATGCTTGCCTCCTAAAACGTCACTTCCGGAGTAGCGGACGAGAAATTACTAAAATTACGAAAAGCTGTAATTAAGTGGAAAATATGTCTAGGATAACCAATCAACCTCATTTTAGCTCAAAATGACATGGAAAAGGTTGCCTTCGCCTTTAACGTCAGCCGAATATAAGTAGAGGGGTTGGTTGGTGGTGCATGAGCCAGCGAGGTAATCTGCACGCTCATTAATCAAGACACAAGCGTGGCCAGGTACGAAAGATCAGATCACTACATGATGAGGGTGGCGTGATCGAAGACACCCCAGTTGGCTGGGAGGTTTCCAGATTGAACTTTCATCAACACTGCCATGGAATCGGTGGCAAAGAAAATGGTGTGATTCTCCAGGTCTAGGAGTGACAGCTTGGTTAGGGCACGTTGTACAGTATAGCCTCAAACTCCATCCGCCTACTGCTTGTGTATACACGGTGGCAGCCACTACCTTCCGCAATGACGTTGTTAGCACAGTGTTTTTGATAACCCCATCCCGCACGATTAGTTTCGCCATCGAAGGATCCATCAGTTGCTACAATGATGACATTAATACCGCCAAGATCACGCCATTGCTGACGGCACAATGCTTGGGCTACTCCAGGAGGCCATTCCCGAGCTTCCCTGTTGAAAGCAATGATGACATTCGGTTCCTCACCAAGTTCTTGTACTGGCAGCCAAGCAGTGTCTTGCGCGATCATGTGTTCGCCGATGATATCCATGGTTGCGTTAACAGCAGCGACAGTCCACGAGCACCTGCTAAGTCTTTGGTGGGAGGCATTGCGAAAAGGTCTAGGGCGAAGTCCATAAGTTTCTGTTGCAGGGACGTGGTTCACGCACCTGTCAAGTGCAGTCTTCATTTGACTGTGTAATGGATGGAAGGAGCTTTGAACAGCCTTGGCTACAGTAATACCTTGTCTGCAATGCTAGGAACACCGACAAGGTAACGTAATGCTGTGACTGACTTAGATCTGTTACATCCAGTGATGACGCGAAGACCAATGTTTTGGAGCCTCTCAAGTCTGTTGATTTGATTTTTACTGATGTTGATCATGGGGAGAGCGTAGTCAAAGACCGAAGTGACCAGGGCTTTATAAAGCATGACGAGGTGCCTTTCCTCCGCCTTCCGACCAGCCGCAGCCCTAAGGGCATTGATTCCTCTGTTAGCACGGCTGATCATACTGTTAACTTGAGCCTTCGGTCGAGTTCTATACCCAAGTGACGCATGTGGTCAGATGTTGCAAACAACTTCCCATCTTAGGTAGGGCAAGGGAAATCATCAACACTGAGGCTATTGTCCAGAGTACAGAAGAGAGCTTCACATTTGTCTCCATTGCAGCTCATTCCGCTGGTAGCACAAAACTCGCAGACTTCCATCAATGTAGACTGTGCTTTTTGGAGAATCTCATGATGTGTTTGTCCTTGCGATGACAGCAGCATGTCGTCTGCAAAGGTGCGAAGTCGGCAGTCAGCGCGGTTCAGTCTGGCGAGTGGGAGGGTGTAGATATTGAACAGCACCGGGGACAGAGGTGAACCTTGGGGTAAGCCTGTGTTGACAGATACCCATTCTGAACGCCATGTGCGATGTTTTAGCATGCATTGCCGGCTGTTGAGGGCACTCATCACCCATCAAATGCATCGTACAGGAATACCGAGATGAAGCATGCCATCCGCAAGTTTTGGAAGTTGAACAGAATTGTACGCATCTTATAGATCAAGGCCAACGAGGAGAGTGTTTTCTTTGTTTTCAAAACCTTGTCATATCTCATCTGCAACAGAAGCTGCATTGGCCCACCCATGAATCTCCACCAGGTCGATAAGCACCTATTCCTGGGAGGAGCCAGGGTTCAATTAACTTGGTGATTCTTTGCGCAAGGATCCTTCCAGGGATTTTTCCAATGACGTTCTGCATCACTATGATGTGATATCCCTTGAGTGCACGATGATCTTTTCCAGGTTTTGGTACAGGAATTAAGAAGGCATCTGTCCAGATGTGAGGGATGATTCCAGTGGCCAAACTGACGTTGTAGGACTTCAAAAGCTTGGCCAGCAGAAAGTCAGGCAAAGACTTGAGTGTCAGGATTCTCACGCCATCGGGGCCAGGGGCACCCTCTTTGCAAGTTTTGATAGCATTCGCAACCTCTGCTGTAGAGAATTCACTGTCCTGTTCAGCTGTCTTGCAAAGTCCATCTAGTTGTTGGATGAGGTTTCTTTCAGATTCATCACTGCGGTCACTTTGCTGGATGAAACGCAGGAGAAAAGCCCCTCCCTGTTCCCTGTCATTTCTGAGAATGGTGTTGCTTGCATTCAGTAGGATGGATCTGGGAGGAGCGCGTCTCTTGTCCATGTTACGATAGAAGTGCCAGAAATCTGTAGCTGTCAAGTTGGATCGGCTGCAAAGCTCATCCCATCGGCGATTGGCAGCCTCGGATGCGAAGCGTCTGAACAGGGCAGTGGCCCTGTTTCTGGTTGTTCTGACGACCGTGAACTCTTCCGGTGTGCAGTTTTGGAGTCCACAGTCGTCGAAATTGTCGGAAAAACATCGTCAGCTTTCCACTTCAAAGTAAGAACATACATGCCAATTTTTACAATCATACTTTGAGCGGTTTGGTTGATAGAGGGGTGGACACAAAAATCAAGACTCGGAAACAATAAAAATGGCCAATACATGTAGGTAGCACAAACTACGGCAAATTCATTCGAAAACGGGAGGATAGCGCCGTCTCACTAATAGGTGCCCATATATACCAAATTTTATGAAAATTTGTTCAAGACTTTTTAAGATACAGAGGTAAACGTAAAAAACTAAAATTTCCATTAGGGGGCACACCGGTAATCGGATCCGTCCGAGTGTTCAGTACAGAAGGAACATCTGTGCAAAATTTCATGAACATACGTCAAGGCGTTTTGGAGATAGAGCAGCGGACGCCGGACGGACGTACGGAGATGACGGCATAATGCGTCCACAAATAAATATGTGGGCGCATAAAAAGGATATAAACGATGGATTGGATGACTGTAAATCAAGTCCAAGTTGAAAACGGCTGCTTGCACCACCTGGAATAGTGGACATTTCGTATTAGTGCTCTCTAGACTAATGAGAGCACAAAAGTGACTCACTCTTTTGTTTGATCCCGACTCCGATTTGGTGGCCAAAAATTCAATTACTACGTAAAAGTTCATACATTTAAGAGCAGTTCCCACTGTCAGTCGTTCTCATTGTATTTGCTCTAAAACTGCGTCGCAAATGCACTCCGTGGCATCCTTCAAATGTACCCGTACCATGAAAGTCTGACATAAGTAACAGTTAAACCTGGGTCTGACCAAGTCTAAGGTTAAATATGGTTTAAGTTCTTAACCCATACAGGTTTAAAGTATACAGACCTCGTTGGTGAAATGAAAACCGACTTAGACCAGGTCTAAACTGGAGTTAAACCAGATTTACTAGACCACTGGTCTAAAAGTTAAACCACCTTTATGAAATGCAGACTATATTTAAACCAGGTTTAACTTTAAACTACATTTATGAAATCGGCCGTAAGTGCTCCCAATGTCAGATGCTGGTACCTCGTTCATCTATAGTAAGTGTTCTGGGTTGCCGGTCATAGTGATTGCATGGTTTCGGGTGAAATATTGACGGACATAACTGAGATCATTTTGTCTAATAACAGATGCATTTTGTCACTTTGGCAGTAAACGTCAGGCAACGGATCATTATTGGTCATGTCTAGGCCAACACTGAGCCACTACTACAGGAATAGTTATTGCTCCAAAAAGGTCCACATAGTGTAGACATACTGTTCAAGACCAAGAATTGATGCATGCGCTCAGCCAGGAATGGCGTTGGGGGGCTAGAGCGTATCTCCCTCTTTGACAAAGTGGGCAAAAAGATCCGCCTTCGAGAAACAAAATCTCCGAAAAAAGGAGAACACAAAAAACCGAATATATGCCAGAGCCCCGCATTTTAGGCTGGGTGCACGTGTGTAATGCGCAGGTATGAATCCACAGTACTTGTCGTCAGTGGTAATTAAGTGTTTATTTTTTTAATAATGATCACTCCTTGGTACAGTTGATTGTGGCTCACATATTTCTGCACCATTTCTTGTGCAAGTGGGTCGAGTTCGTATGGCCTAAAATGCAACAAAAGTCCGCTAAGTGTGAAGTCGAATTCATTACCGGATTCTTCAAATACTTGAATGTGATGCCTGTAGCCACTCTCTTCTCTGTCTGCATTCAAATTATCCAGTTCTCGCTCAAAATCGTCCTCGTCTTATGATCTGCTGTGCTATGCCTTTGCCATTGGTTATCAAGTTAGCAACCCTATGCCACCCATGACACTATTTGGAGCGAAACTTGAAAATACTAATTTTTTCAAAATTAGAAGATCGCGACTATTGAGCATCAAGAGTTATAATTTAAACAGATTTTTTGGCATTTGTCTCAAGTTAGGTAACTAAGGAAATGCATGGTTGGAAATCTTTAAGCAGATTGCAAAAAGTGTCATTTTGTTTCAACACGCAACTTCGTACCTTCCAAACCCTATTTATTGTTCTTTACGAAAAGAAGTACATGTAAATTAGATCGTCTTAAAGGTGAGGCATCAAAACTGTCATTTCTGATCCCTTCTGGTTAAATTGTTGTAACCTTGTGCCATACCTGAAACTGATAATTACTCCTAGAAATCTAACGACTGCGATGCACTGTGGGCACCTATCAACACTTTTTAGTAACACGTCTACGACAACCTGCAAAAATGCGTCTGTTGATTTTCACGCATTCTGCAGAGCAAGGTTTGTACAACTTCTCATAACACGGATAGCCTGACCCCCGCGTTCCCTAAACGCAACCCTTTCTCGAGGTACGGAAATAGAGAATTCTATCCCGCATTTCAAACTTGCCCTTTGATCACTTTAGGGTCAAGCGTACTCCTGAAGCTCCACCATTTCGGTAGCCTGATTTTGTGTAGTGCGTAATTCCGAATCCAGTTCTGGTGTTGACAGGCAATGTTCGCACGCAGGATTGCAAATGTCTACGTTTAATATTAATACTTGTTCTCGTGTAAACATCATTGGTGTCCTTGTTCCAATACCACCAAATAACTAACTGCCTTTCCACTAGAGCACTAAAAGGTCGACTCTAGAATCATCGACACAGATCTTAAAAAAATGTGTGTTCTTACAGGTGTACATCGTGGTGAGCTAAGTTTATAATAACAATTTGAAATTTTTGGCCATTATGTTTTAGGTTAGAGCATCGTGTATATTATGATCCAAAATAGCTTATTTTTGGTTCCAAATGTTTCAGTTAGGGAAGTTGTTTTCAAAGGGCTTAAAACAGGAAAGAAAGGTCTTCATGATGCTGATGCAGATGTTGAACCCTCTGTCCAAAATCAGTTTTCGCTTTTTAAAGGAATTTCCGTTAACCTTCACTGAAGTGTCAAAATTCGGAAAATTTTGCAAAGTTCTG
The DNA here is from genome assembly GCA_002633005.1 of Phoronis australis. Classification (NCBI taxonomy): domain Eukaryota; kingdom Metazoa; phylum Phoronida; family Phoronidae; genus Phoronis; species Phoronis australis. Next base: position 579,538 of record NMRA01000102.1, on the reverse strand, counting down.
TGTCTTTGAATTTTAGCCAATTTTGAAATGCTCTTGGGGCCAGTTTGCTTGTGCCTGCTAACTGCCTGACAGAAAATGAAATAATAAAAATGTTTTTTATGCGCCCACATGTTTATATGTGGACGCATTATGCCGTCATCTCCGTCCGGGCAGCGTCCGTCCGGCGTCCTGCGTCCGCTACTCTAACTCCAAATGCGTTTGACGTATGTTCATGAAATTTAGCACGTGTTCCTTTCATGGATGGAACGACATGAGCGAACTTTCGGATGAATTCGACTAGCTGGTCCGCACCCTAGTGGCAATTTTTATTTTTTTTACGCTCACCTCTATATCTTCAAAGCTCTTCAGCGTATTTTCATAAAATATGGCATGTAGGCATCTATTAAAGAGATGACGCTATCCACCCGTTTTCGGATAGATTCAACTTAATTTGCGCTACCTAGTGGCCATTTCTACAGTTTTCAGGAATGTTTTTACTCGTCCATCCCTCTATTGACCAAACCACTCTAAGGATGATGGTGGATATTGGCATGTTTGTTCTTACTACAAACAGGACGGCTGTCGAGGATTTTCCGATGACTTTAGCTACTGTGGCGCCTCCTAATGGCAGTCTGGTTTATGTGCCCATGGCTTAAACCGTTTGTAGGATCTTTACTAAATTTAACAAGTGTATTTATATGATGTTGACAAATAATAACGACGACTTTCGGACGGATCTGACTACTGGTGTGGCCTCTGGTGACAATTTTAGATTTTACGTACATCTTCGTATCTATAAGTGCCTCAACGGATTTTCATAAAATTTTGAATACATTCATCTGTTGGTGAGATGACGCTAGCCTCCTGTTTTTGGATAGAATCAAGGTATTTTGCGCCACCTAGTGGCCATTTTTTTCCTGTTTTATGCGTGCAACCCCCCTATAAACAAATCATTATAAGGATGGTTTTGAAAATTGGCGTTTATGTTCTCTGTAGGAAGAGGATGGTTGATGATGATGAATTTGACTACTATGGCGTCTCCAATGGTAGTTTTGCTTTATTTTGCGGCCATAGTTGTATCTCCTAAACCTACTGCTGGGTGTTTATTAAATTCAGTAAGTGTATTTACATGAAGCTAACAAAAAGCAGTGACGCTTTTCGGCCAAATCCAACGAACACTGTGCTCCCTAGTTGCAGTTTTCATTTTATTCTGCTTCCCTTTGTTTCTCTGAAGTTCTGTGACAACTTTCTATGAAATCTGGTGAATATTAGTTGTCTAGGAAAGAAGCTATGACAGGTGCCCTTTTTCGGATGGATTGTACGTTTCTGCGCCATCTAGTGGCCATTTTTATGACCAATAAATAAAACCCTAAAAGCACACCGTTTGCGATGCATTCGTGGGTGCATTTTAAAGTCCTGCTCTCAAACTACCCATGTGGTTCCAGTATCCGAAAATAGTTACTACATAAATTCTTATTTTCGACAACCTTTCTTTATATTCTTTTCGCTTTTCTTGCCAAAATCGATTTTTAACAGTATTTGACCCTTCTCTGTGAGCGTATAATAGCGGATTTGCAGCGACGCCATATTGAAATTAGGTTAAAATGGTGCATTGTGGGTGCTGTGGTCAGGATTCCGAAAGCGGCCATAGTAACAAGCGTAATACGCGGTATGAGCGCGAAGAAAACTTACGGCGGATACACTTGTTGTGCTCCTGGCTGCTTCAAAACCAACAAGAGAGATAAAAATCTGAGTTTTTATGTGTTCCCTGCAAACCAAGAACTTCGTGAAAATGGATAAACAACATTAGGAGAGCTGGGAGTAAGGGGAAATTTAGCGCATTCAAGGCAACGCGGCCTAGGCAACACGTAGCCCCTCGGTTGGCCATATAGGGGCTACAATACTTCCATTCGCTTTCTGTATTCATTTCGTTACTTCAGTGTATTTTAAACGGGCCGTGACCGGATTTGGGTTACCGATTTCGAGCTTTCACCTCGTCAAAAATACAATCTACACTTAAAACTATCATTTAAGAAACGATTACTTTCATCATTGGTCCTTTCTACTTCTACACATATCTTTGATGAAGCTTAGTTGTGAGAATTAAGTTGACTTTGGCGAAGAATTACAACTCCACTTTTTTGGTTGCCGTTAATTTTATCACCGCGTGCGCGATAACCACAAAGCAAAACTGCTTTTTGGTAGCAGCGTGGCAAAAATGTATTACAGTTGAAGCTTCACCGATGACATTTTAGCCAGATGAACATCTCTTTCAGTACAGCAAAAGTCGCCATGTTGACCAATGTGAATTGTGAGCATTTTAACCACTCAATAAGTTACGCCAGCCTCATTAAATCATGATGTAAACGCTTGGATTGTACAGAGTGTCCTTAAACTGTACTGTTAAAATATTGATGACAGTAATTTTTAGCACTTTTAAACTCGTAACCTGTGCCGCTGGCATCCAAGATGGCCGACCAAACAGTGAGTCAAATTTGGACACATGAATAGCGATAACTTTTGAACGCACGATGCACTTTTGATCTTAGTGTTTCAGATATCAATGCTTTTCCTGTGATGTGGGCTTTTGTCTTCAAAGCGAAAAAAAATACTTTTCGGTTCGTCCGCTTCATGTGGTCTCCAAACTTAATTCAAAAGAATTGTATATCACTATAAGGTAAATATCCTTGAAATACTGTATGAATCGGAATATTTCATTAAAAATCACATGAATTATTTAAGGTATCCTACAAATTGTCTCTGAGGGCATCAACCGTTTTGAGTATTGGCTCCAGACAAATGTGTCATCACCTGTGCCACGCTTAAGGTGTGCAATGGTGTGTGGATATGTCAGACAGCATTACAGTCTCTAACATGTTAATGCTCATCAATTATATCACCTTGAATTTTTTTCAATGTAATGAAGTCAGAAAAAGCTTTCATATAAAAACTGAAGAATACGCAATAATGGACCAATTTGATTAAACAAAAAATGAAAAAGGTACATTCGACGGGTTTCTTAAACTTGCACACACATCCAAGATCTATCTATAAACATATATTTCCGTGTTCACAGCAAACTGGCTTGTAGAACTACTTGAGTGACACCCACTTTCAACACTACAAAAACGTCCCTCTGCATTATTATATCTCCCCTGTTACGCGATGAATGCAGCGAAATTATTAGTTTTAATTTTATTTGGTAATTCTTATAACCCACTTCCTTATCTCATTATTTGTTTTCTCTCATTGCATGCAATCTAACTTGTTATGCCACTTTCTTGGTGAAACTTTAAAGGCCAATAGTAAAACAGCACAGGGTCAATAAGTGCAAGATTGGCGATTTTTGCATCAGGACCACATCACAATCACAAACACAAAATTCAAGCTGAAAGATGATCCCTAGAGTGATTTTTATTTAATTTGGTTTCGTCGTGGAATGGCTGTTAATTCCTAGCACAATGCTGTTGCAAGGAACAAAAGAAATTTATACGTAATATACGTTTTTTTTTTCAGTGTTCCAGACGTGTGGAGTTTCCTGTGATTCTCAGCCTTCTAAGCCATCGTTGTATCAAGCCTGTGGTATTTCTTGCTCCTTCCCTCTCCTGGCAGATAGGCGACACCGTTACAAACAAGTCTGCTATTGTGATCTGTTCTGTACCGAATTCGGCGATTGTTGTCATGACTACAAACCAAATGCAACAAATTTCAAATCAATCAACCTTTACACAGAATGTCTGACGTTAGATTACGGCATTTACCCTTTCGGTACTATAGTGATCTCGCGCTGTCCTGATGATTTTAGCAACGGCAATGTTAGCAACAAGTGCCACTTTGTAAACCATGACGACGTGTTCCAGACTTTGCCCGTTAACGGATACTTGAGAGATGGTAGATACTACTCCTTCCGGAACATTTATTGCGCAGTCTGTCATCGTGCAGACGTGCCACAAATCCTTAGAAAAGGAACATTTTGGGAAGTCAGTATCGCCCTAAAATCTGAATTTCATTCGATGACAAAAAACGAAATAATATCCCTCTTGAATTACTTTCTGCAAAACCGCACCGTCTCAGCACGGTTACGATCGATCTACAAGTCAGGGTATTTTAGAATATTGACTAAGACACCATCGCTTGCTCACCATTGCAATGTACAGGTAGAACCCAAGATCACAAAATGCACGAAACGTTGCCCACGTAACAGAAAAGAATGCTCGAGATACATGTATTTTTCAGACTACTTTCCAGATACTAATGATAGCGTTAAGTTACAATTCGCGCGTTGTCCAGTTGGGGGCTGGCCAAGGTTATTCTGCTTCGATCCCCGTCCACTTCCCAATGAAGGGTTGTCCAGTTTTTCTCATCTAATAGATTTCACAGGGATGAGTGACGAGTTTAGTCCGAAGATACTTGCGTCCTCTCCAAAATGTTCCGAAAACGGATTCTATGACCAGCAGGCACAGAAATGTCGGCCACTAGTTTGTCCACCGAAGGAACATAGATTGCTTGATGGATCGTGTGGTGAAGGACGTATTAATATTACGAGCTTGAACAATACTTCTTTGAATAACATTACTGCCAACGATTCTTTCTATTTCAAGTGTCCAATGATCACATACACTGATGACGAGTATGAACTGAAAGACGGAGTTGCATATGTAAACTCTGGTTTATCGTTTCAGCCAGGTGACTACTTCATTCAAGGCAACTTACTGTATGTGTGCAATCCGTTCACAAATGTGACTGGTCTTCGTTTTTTTGAATACAACGAAACTCAGTACAAACTGACGCTCGCTGGAAACGTGATCAGTTTATGTGGTCTAACGTTATTTGTGCTGACGTACGCACTTTTCAATGAACTTCGAACACTGCCTGGTCAAATTATGATGAACCTCGCTATAACACTTTTCATGGCGCAATTGATAATGTTAACTGCAATTGATTGTACTGAATTTCCAGCATTATGTAAGATAGTGGCCATAGTTGAACATTTCCTGTGGTTGTGCGCGTTCTTTTGGATGAACAGTATGTGTTTTTGTATTTTCAGAACGTTTCAAAAAATTATGGAGAAGCGGCAACCGTCTCCGCATGCAATTTATAAGTATATGCTGTATTCTGTACTAAGCCCTTCATTGATAATTGCCACGTGTGTTACGCTGGAGTTCGCCACTGATATACCTTTCCAATACGCAGATGAGGAGAGGTGTTGGATTTCGGGTTACGAATCAATTCTTTATGGTTTTGCGATGCCCTTAGCGAGTATCATATTCGTTAATATCATTTTCATCGTGTTCACGATTATCCAGTTTATAAGAACCAAGCGTCAAGTTAGAAAGCACGTCAAGAACAGCGGTGAAATTAGCCGCGTGTTTTTGATAACAGTTAAACTTTCTACTGTTATGGGAAGCACATGGATATTTGGCTACCTAGCGGCTCTTACTGGAAGTCTTGTGCTATGGTATTTATTCATCATTTTCAACTCAGTGCAAGGATTCTTCATATTCCTTGCTTACGTCTGTAGAAAAACTATATTTTTGAAATACAGGAATATTTTTTCGAGGAAAAAGAGCTCCAATCGTGCGCCATATTTCACCGACGGTCACCGGAAATCCTCTGCGACTGGAGGTAGCGATTACACCAACGACACTGAGTTAAATAACTTAGAAGCTACCATGTAAACTAAGAATTGTACTATTGCTGTTGTTTTCGAAATAAGGACATGTACATGTGCACAAGGAGTACTTTTCACGGAGTTGATCAGTCCTCCTTACCGCGCAAGCCTACATTTCGCCCGAGGTTTGGTCGCATCAATTGCAGATTTTAGCAGTAGCAAAAGATGAAAAGGAGAGCTGAGTAGGCGAACTTGGCGCAACCAATGACCAGGCGACTATCTCTTATATTTGTACAAGTCTTACCCTGAGTGTTATCCATGGTGTTGTCCTTTCTTAATGTTTGTTATGTTGTGGTTAGTGCTTTAAAATATGGCTTCATTTAAACGTTTGCCGTCTTATAACGGATCGTATAATTTCACAAATCCACTTTAGGAATTTGCTATTCTGTTTTACAATATCCAGTATACATGTAGGTACACTTAAGGGCAAAGACGGCTAAACCTTGTGCTATATGACACCGGCTTATACTGGGTTCCATTTGTGTTTTTATTGATTATGTTTCTATGTTTCTGTGCTTACAAAATATTTTGAAAATAAATGCTTTCATATGTTAAAACTTGCTATTGTCTAAAATAGCCAGTTGCTCCTACTGGATCACATTGGACATAAGGGACCTGTTCCCATTACGGCGTTTTCCTGTTGCTCACATCTTTAGCTCAACAACAAGATGGGAAGATGATCCCTTTAGTCAATATCTTACACGACTGATTAACTCCATTCTGGCATTCATGGTTGGAGGGCCAGCTCTCTTTTTTCTAGCCTGACTGGGCTGTTTTGTTATAATAGAATTTAAGTTATAACATATTTGAACATAAACCAATTGCATTTTTGAAATTCTCTTCAAATGGTGATCATGTACAGTTTTTGAATCACCAAAATCGCCCAACTACAACCGAAGTTACGACAATCTATTCTTTCCGAACGTACCAATAGCGGAGTTGTAACTGAATCGATTTAACGATTGCGCATGTCCGGAAATTAGGGTGCGCAAAGGCTACTGGGATTGTTGATGGTAAACGGGATGGCCGACTGGTTTGCACGACGTGTAATTTGTGTGCATTAAACTACACTGCTGTATGTAATTCTGCCGCTATTCGCCCTAATTAGCGCCCATGGCTCAACAAGTGCCCCAAC